>BSBK01003249.1:0-545576 GCA_027943335.1 Chamaecyparis obtusa
TTTATTATTTCTAATTGGAAAAATCCCATTTCTAAGAAACCCACTTCTGAGAAACCAAATCCTAACCCTAATTCGGCTTTTATCCCTATACCGGATACCCAAACCTTTAACCCTAAATCTCAGACCAAAACAAATGCTTCTCCCAAGCCCTCTGTTACTTAGCCCAAGAACCCTAACCTGGCTCCTCTATCCACTCCAAGCGTTTCACAACAAGTTGTCAACCCCTTCTCTGATTCAAAATTTACTAGCAAATCGACACCAGATTGCCCTATATTTGCCTCTAATGAAGTTGGTTCCAATAAACCCACTGGTTCAGATGATTTCCAGATTGTTGCAGCCCGAAAAAATAAAAGATGAAAAAATGCTCAACAATTGGCTTTAGATCAAATTCGGCCAAGAAGGGCCAAGAATAATCCTATTGAAATTATTACACCCAGTCCTATATTATTACTGGATAACACTCCACATGTTGATAATGAGAAACCTGATGCTGCTATGGTAGACACTCAAAACTGTTTACCTCCAAACCCAAGGTTAGCTCCTTGTTCTAATCTCTGTGTTCCAGACAATGATAGCACTAAGGATCTCTCTACGAAAAATTCCTTCTCTGCTTTAAATGAAATTGAGGACATTTCCATGATAGAGGTTGTCTATGCCAATCCTCTTTTTAACAATAATCACACCTCCTCTGGCATGGATCTGTCCATGGGTGTGGAGTGTGAGGGAAATAGTGATGATGTGGATGAGATTATAAAATCTCTCTCCCACAAAAAAAAAGGAAGACCTCTTGGGTCAAAGAATAAAAAAAAGTCTGGAGACAATGCTGGTCTCTCTACTAGAACCGACAATCCTAGTTCCTCATGAAGATATTGTCTTAGAATGTGAGAGGCCTTGAGTCCTGACCGCAAATTTATTGTTAGAAAGTTTGTTAATATGCATAATAATCTTGATTTCTTGATGCTGCAAGAAATTAAAACTGTTGGCTTTGCTCTTGATGCTGCTCTTGATTGCATTTGGAAGGATGCTATTAAGATCTTCTCCAGTCATCCTAAAGGAAAAGGAGGAGTTGCTCTTCTCCTGCATCCTAAATGGGCTAAACATATATATAAAATCAGGTATTTCTCCATGCAACAGAGTGGCTTGGGCTGTTATTAAAGACTATGATGTTTGTTTTGGTATCTATTCTTTGTATGCCTCCAATGATTATCAAGAATGATCTCAACTTTGGAACTGGATGACTACCCTGCCCAACATCCCTTGGATTTTTGGGGAGGATTTTAACATGATTGAGTCAGATCTTGATAAGTCTGGAGGTGTTCCTTTTGAATGGAAAGGATCAGAAAAGATTTGTTGGGATAGGTTCAAAAATCACTTTAATCTTTTTGATCCCTTCTATGATCAAATTTGTGATAATGTTGTCCTTAAATACACTTGGTGCAATTTCCAGCAAGGTGCCAATCATGTTTACTCTAGGTTGGACAGGCTTTATGCCAACATTGATTTTTTCTCCTTCTTTTCTTCTGCTACCTCACCTGCTATTGTTGTTCATCCCACCACACTATCTAATCACTCCCCCATCTTTGCCTCCATTAACTATAGGAATATTATCCCTCCTTCGGCCCCTCGTTCTAAGAAATTTATTCTTAACACTTCCCTGCTTGCTGATCCTAATGTTATGATTTCTATCAAAATGGTTAGAATTTTTAATTTGAATAATAAAAACATTTCTCATATTGTTAGATGGAATACTAATGTTGATTCTTGGCAAAAGGTCTTTCAGACCTTCGGCCAGAAAAAAAGCTAAAGATTATAGAAGAGTTGAAAATGCTTTATCTAAAAATCTTTTGTCCTTGGAAGCTAGTATTCAAGCCCAACCTTCATCTTCGATTCTGGGGAGAGCATGTCTCTCTTGCTAGAAATAAACTTAGAAAACATTAGCAAGGAAAAATTAAAGGAGCATATATCAAATCCCAAAACCAATGGTTACAATTTGGGGATAAAGGATCTAAATTTTTCTTTAACTTCTTAAAACAAAAACATGTGAAGGAAAGAGTTGACAGAATTATGGTTGAGGACAGAGAGCTTCTCTCTCTTCCCGACATTACCAATGCCTTTCATGATTTCTATTCTAATCTTTTTGCCTCTGAGGACTCCCCCACTTCTGTTAACATCAGGAACCATTGTATGAGCCTTATCCCCACCAAAATTTCTGAGGAAGATTCTATCCAGCTTCAAAATATTGTCTCCCCCCTGGAGATTGCTAATGCTATCTGCATGCTTAAGGATGATAAAGCTCCGGGTCGTGACGGGCTCCCTGCTAAATTTTATAAAACTAATACTGATTGGATTACGCAAGATCTTTATAATGTTTACTTTGAAGCTTTTGAAAATGGTTCTTTGGGATCCTCTATTAATACTGGTATTATTAAACTCATCCCCAAGTCTGGTGACAAGGCCCTTATCAAGAATTGGCAGCCTATTACGTTGCTTAATGTTTCATACAAAATTCTTGCTAAAGTCCTTGCCACCAGACTTGAAAAAGTTCTTCCTAAATTTATCTGCCCCACTCAAACTGGGTTCATTAAGGGCAGATACATTTTGGAAAACTTAATCACCAGTTGGGAAACTATGGAATGGGCTTAGACTTCTAATCATAATAGTGCTATGCTGCTTGTTGATTTTGAAAAGGCTTATGACAGAATTGAATGGGATTTTATTGTTAAAATGCTCAGAGCTTTTGGTTTTCCTCCAATTTTCTATAGTTATGTTAAAATTTTGCTTGTTGATGCCTCTGCTCTTATTGAAGTTAATGGTAATCTTTCACAGCCTATTATTCTTTCTCGCTCTATTAGACAAGGTTGTCCCCTTGCTCCTGCCCTTTTTGTTGTAGCTTTTGATGCTCTATTTTACCTTCTTCGTGATGATTCCCTCTCTCCTAGAGTCCATGGGGTTACCCTCTCTGATAATTTTGAACTTTTAAACATTCAATTTGCCGATGATACATCCCTGTTCTTGGAGCTCTCTCAGCATAATATCCACTATCTTAATCAGAAGTTTGAGATCTTTGAGAAAGCCTCTGGAGCTCAGGTTTCCAGTCCTAAATCTATTATGCTTGGCTAGAAAGAGTCTCCTCCTGACTGGATGAATCGGTTTTCTTACTCTTGGGGTGGACCTCACAAGATTGTTAGGTACCTTGGTATTCCCTTTTCTGTTGCTCCCTCTCTCAAGGATATGTGGGGGTGGGTTAAGAATAAGATTATGAATAAACTTAATAGTTGGAATCATAGGACGCTCTCACTTGCTGGAAGGGTTCAAGTGTGTCAAAATTTTTTATCTTCTTATAACATATATTACTCATCTGCTTGGATGTTTAGTAACTATCAGATCTTTGAAATTCAAAAGGCCATTCATAATTTCCTTTGGTCGGATGGTAAAGGAAAAAGAAAAGCTCACATGGTGAAATGGAAATGGTGCCATCTGGATAAAAAAGTTAGTGGTCTCGGATTGAAAGATCTGAGATTACAAGGAATCTGCCCTGCTTCCAAATGGATCTTCTAGGCCCTTGAGGGTAATGAGCCTTGGAAGGTCCTTATCAAAAATAAGATTCAATGTGGGGTTCCCAAAAAAGCCAAATCATGGAAAAGTCTTCCTTTCTGTGATTTGGTTGCTGGCCGTTTTGCTATTTCCGTTCAAGGGACTTGGGTCTTTAGATCCATTTGGAAGGCTTGGGAGATGGTCAGAGGTTTCATTGACAATTCTAGCTTTGATTATCAATACTCTATTCACGGAGAGCATTCTATTTGGTGGAACCTTACCAACTCTGACAAACCTTTGGCTCTTACTAAAGGATGCTCTGCTAGATCCTGAAACTCTAAGGGCATTAAATGCATTATGGATATCATGGAACATAATAATCTTATTAGCTGGAACAACCTGTCCAAAATGTACAACCTTCCTAATTCGCAAATCAAAACTTATAATTTAATTAAGAATGTTTGTGCTTCTTTAAATCTGCCCAGGAGTACTGATGCGGACTCCCATCATTATCTTTCTTTTAGATGGAGAGATGGATCTCTGCTTACCAAAGTTAAAGCCAAAGACATATATAAGTTTCTTAACTATGACATTGCTGTGACTGATCATATTAACAAGATTTGGTATTGTAATCTCGATTCTACTGAATGGCAAAAATCTTTTGACAATTTGTGGAAGTCCCCTATTCCTCCTAAAGTTAAATATTTTAAATGACAACTTCTTCTTGATAGGCTTCCTGTTAGAAACCATCTTACTGGTTTTGATACTTGTTCCATATGCAGAGTCCCTAAAACTATGAGGCATATATTTTTTGATTGCAATTTTGCTAAAGAAATCTGGTTAATGTTCGGTATTTATATTACTAAACATGTTTATACTTTTGAGATTGTTACTAGTTTTATACAAGGATTGAGAAAGGATGCTAACATTTTTTGGTACATTCTTTCATCTCTCATTCTATGGTTCATTTGGAAGATTAGAAATGAAGCCAAATTTCAAGGCATTGATAGAAGTCTTATTGGGTTTTATAAAAAACTCACCCGTTTTAAGATTGCCTCGCAGGTTTACTGCATTATGAACCTGGAACGTGATAAGCTCGTGAGATTTCTTAAAGATGGGCATGCCTCAATGTTCATATATGAAATGAAGCACAAATATGAATAGGCCAGTATGATAGAAGACAAAAGTGCTTTTGACAAAGCCCTTGATAAGTTGATTAAAGAAATTAAAAACAATGGTACTCCTCCTTATGAGAAGCTCGACATGTATACTCAGATTTTGGGAAAGAAGAAGGTTGTCTGGATGGAAGGTCCTCAAAGCTGGACGACCTGGTTAGAAAATCGAGATGATATTCTCACTTAGCTGTCTTTCTTGGGAGCTTCCTCTCTTTTTGTATCTTCATATTTTATATTATGTGATTTTTGATACTCTGGTTTGACCTCTTGGGCTTGTTGGTTGCCCTTGGGTCTCTGATTGTATTTTGATACTCTTTGAACTCTCGATGATTAATATAAAAATATAATTATTTCTATGTATTGTTTGCTTTATTACACTAATAACATTTAATTTTTTTTGATCATTGTATTATATATTGTATTGAAGGGGACATTTTGTGTGCCTCATATAACAAGCTTATAAATCAAATTTTGTGAACACATGCAAAAGTCATTTTTGAATATATAAGACACACAAACATCTAACATAAATATAAAAAATATTAAAAAAAATAATTCCAAAAAATAAAAACATGTTAAGAAAAACTAAAAAAATTGTGAACTCATCACATGTGGCTTGTTCTACAAATTTCCAAATAGTTGTAGCAACATATTGTTAATGATTCCATAAACCTTAGGTCTAATTTAAATCAATTGACTTTAGTTCATAAAATAGAACAAGTGCCACATAGTGGCCAAGTACTTGCCTTTAGTAATTAATTTTAATTTTAATTTTTAATATAAATTTAATCTTAATTTTAATAAATTTATTATAATATATAAGATATTTTAATTAATTATATAATTATAATTTTTTATATAATGATAATTGTAGTAATAAATAATTTTTAAAATTATGTTTATATAAACAATTATTGATTGCAAATTATAATTAAGTTAAACCTTAATTTTAATTTTATTTGTAAATATAACAATAGTGCTAATTTTATTTTATTGATATATATATTTTATTACATATGATTAATATTATTGTATATATAATATTTTATTATTATATTATACATAGATTATAATTATAATATAATATATTTAGAATGTATAATAATTATAAATATAATATTATTATTTTAATTTATATTATAATCTATATTATAATAATAATATATAATAATTTATCTTAGAAGATTATATAATAGAAATATATATTATTTTTATTTAACATTTCTAATTAATTAGAAAATAAAATATTTATTTACTATGTTTAATTTAAATTATAATATTTTGTAAGGGAAAATATATCACACATTTGTTTACCTAAATATTTATTAATGCATAATTTACATATAATAAATTTTAAAATATTTTAAAAATATATATAAATGAGAATAAATATATATTATATTATATCATATATTTACAATATTTTTATTTACATTAGAAAAAGTGAGTTATATACTAAAATATATGTTTATACAGTGTACAATAAATAACAAACGTGGTAAATTTTAATTGGTTCACTCCAAGACTTCAAATGATTTAGCCAATCAAATGATAGAAAAATAATTTCTATAAATTATAAAGTTAAAAATATTGCATCTAACTTTACAAAATATAAAATTTATTACAAAATACAAAATCTAAAAAATTCTTATTGGTCTAAATAGTTTTATTTAATCACTAGTTAACACTAAAAACTCAAAAATGGATGCAATAGTACTTAGTCTATTGGCAAGTACTAATAAAGCTAAAAACTTTGGCAAGGGCTAATCTCCTTATAAGATGAGGAACTTTGTTTTCAGATTTACAAAAATACAGTAATTTTAAAATTTTTTTGTGTGATTTTCCATTACAAAATATAAAGATGATGAAGAAGAGATGTTGAAAATGTGAAATTGTTTTTTTTTTTTTTTTTAAATTTTGAAGAGAGCTTTACGTGCTAGAACTTTTACTTTGCCGAGATATTTGCCAAAAAGATATTTTCCTTCAAACCCTATAAATACCCCACATTAATATCGAAACCTCATGGATGCTGAACATACCGGTTCAAACGTGAGCCTTCCCCTGCTTCACGAGTTTACCTTCTACTGCTTTGTGTTGCTGTTATACACCGAGAAGAGCAAACTAAGAGAAAGGTGAAGATTTTCTGAAATGAGGAAGGAGTGGGGGAATATGTTTTTTAAATTTTTAGGTGCATTGAATCTTTAGGTACTTTCGCAGAGGAAAGGGATGAAAAGAACTGAGATTCATTATAGTCTGTCATTTCATGTTATTTATAGTTTGTAGCTCAGATGTACTTAATTTGATTTGGAACCGAAATATTTATAGTAAATGTGTCTGGCCCAGTGGTTCAGGGTGTGGCTCCTATCAATTCACAAAATCTGCTGAGTTCACAACGGAGTGAACCCCTGAAAAATTTCTTACAAATTTTAAATCGAAAACAATAAATAGTAGTCCCGTTAAATAAATGAATAGGCCATCGCAATTTGTGGTTTCAGACAGAGTTTATGTTTAGTCTTCAATGTTTTTTTGAACTTAGCCATCCAACTCCACTTTTAAAATTATAGTGTTCTAAGCCTCTAAGGTTTTTTACTGTAAGAATTCAATCGAAGTTATTGCAACGTTGTAAAGGAAATATCTGAATGTGTAGGGTTGTTTATTGAGATTCAATATTTTGAGGATTTTAATAGTTGGATTTTCAGCTGGCAAAATGACGGATCGGCTGATAAGAATTGCTATTGTTAGCTCGGACCGTTGTAGCTCAGATGTACCTAATTTGATTTTGAACCGAAAGATGTATAGTAAATGTGGCTGG
This sequence comes from Chamaecyparis obtusa, assembly GCA_027943335.1. NCBI lineage: Eukaryota > Viridiplantae > Streptophyta > Pinopsida > Cupressales > Cupressaceae > Chamaecyparis > Chamaecyparis obtusa. Next base: position 7,522 of record BSBK01003249.1, read on the forward strand.
TCCAGTGGTTCAGGGTGTGACTGGTATCTGTCCTTCCTTCACAAAGTCTGCCGAGTTCATCACAGAGTGAACTCCTCAAAAACTCCTCACAAATATTAAATCTCTTCTCCATGTATTTAAAACCAATAAATAATAGTTCCGTTAAATAGTAGGCCATCGTGATTTGTCGTTTCAGACAGAGTTTATATGGTCCTTATTAGTCTTCAATTCTTTTGAAATTCGCCATCCAGCTCCGCTTGTATAACTATATTGAACTAAGCCTCTAAGGATTTTTTACTGTAAGAATTCAATCGAAATTATTGCAACGTTGTAAAGGAAATATCTGAATGTTTAGGGTTATTTATTGTGATCCAATATTTTTAGGATTTTAATAGTCGGGTTTTCAGCGGACAAAATGACGGATCGGCTGACAAGGATTGCTATTGTTAGCTCGGACCGCTGCAAGCCCAAGAAATGCAGGCAGGAGTGTAAAAAATGCTGTCCTGTTGTCATGACAGGTTTGCTTCGTTATGTTACTCTTTTGTCAATTCAATAACTAATAGCAATAGTAAACATTGCAGTTATAGACAAAATTATTTAACACAGTATTCTTCATTCTGTTCACTATTTATCAGGTTTCTAGGTTAACAATCCTTTGATCACGTCGCTTGTTTCCATTCTTCAAGTTGCTTATGATTTGCTAGCTAAGTTACTCATTCTAATGCACATTTTACTACTCCACTCTAAAACCACTACAATTTGAAGTTAGTTAAGTATTAGCAGCTTGGTTAACATACTTTCGGTATTAGTTTCTGTGAAGTAGATTTGTAGGGAATTTGCTGATCATTTACTCCGGTTTTGTTGTTCAAAATTTGTGTTTGCCCTTGTACCTGAATCCCATGTCTCATGGCGAGTGTAGATCAACAATCTTTAAGTGTTTGATTTGCCAATTGGTTAACATACGTTCAATATTAGTTTCTCAAAAGTAGACTTATAGGGAAAATTGCTGATCATTTACTCCTATTTTGTTGTTCAAAATTTGTTTTTGCCCTCGTACCTGAATCCCATGTCTCATGGCAAGTGTAGATCAACAATCTTTTAAGTGTTTAATTTGCCAATTGGTGAGCTCACACTAGCAGGTTTAGGGTTGCATCCATGCGTAGGCATGTCACCGTATATGATGGAATCAGGAGTCTTTTCCATAAAGGTAATCTTACAAAATTTTACATCTATATTTTGTGCAAAGAGTAATGAATTATGCAATTCTATTAAAATAATTTTAATACAGGTCTGATTATCATTCTGCTTGAAATTCCAGGCCCTTGGATTCAGTTCTACTCAAATATTCATTTCATAAGATTTTTTTATGGTTGTGGCCTGTGGGATTATTTGGTTGCCTGTATGCTTCTTGACACACATGTCCTGCAAGAATTTTTCCAAGATGATCTTTAAAGCCATTTTATGACTGGCACAATGTAATATCGATCCTTGTGCTGAATCTCTTTCTTTAAGATTAAACAAATATCTTATAATAGTATCTGAATGGATAACAGGACCATATATCTTTATAGTGCATTAATCAGTAATTTTGACCTTTGCTCCTTGTGTGAAAAAGAATGTCAGGACATATGGTGGTTTCTATACACTCAATTTTGCAAATCACAACTATGATAAGCGTCACATTTTCTTAATCTTTGATGCTCCACTATTCTTTAAATTCGATTTGCTATAAAATTTGCTTGAGGAGCTATCAAAGTTTTCTTTTTGCTAACTTCCTCCAGCATCATTCCATTCCTCTCTTGCAATCCAAGAGAAGATATATATTTTTCAGTTTACAACCAATTTTGTGCTATATTAATAGCATCATTGTACTTTTCACTGGAAATGTTTGACTGTTATACCGACTTATATTTTTGCTTTTTGACTAATGGTTGTTATTTCTAATAAAATGAAATGATTTTGATGGTATATGTGCATGTGCAAGTGCTCAAGTCAAATGATAAGCCCTAGATGCATAAGCTAAGGGCTAATATAAAGGACAAGTATCTTTGTCAGATGGTATATGCCAATTACCTTTTAATCCCTATTCGATGAATTCTGAAGAGCAGTGATTGAAGAACACAAGGGAAATGCCCTTTATTGAAAGAGAGAAAATATATATGAAATTTTTGTTACTTTCTTGTTATAGAAAGATTTTGTTTGTGCAACCTTGACACCTTAACTTTTTTTAGCCATATAATTCGAATTTCTCCATTTTTCCTACAATATTTTATTTTTTCCAAGAACCTTATTGTGTTCTATGTTTGTACTACCTTATTGTATGTGGACATTTTGATTTGCCTTGATGTTTTGATAAAATATTTCAGTCCTTAAAAGTTTGTGAATTGAATTGATGAATATGTAATATGGTTTGTACATCAGAATACAGAATTGTTTGGGTTGAGATCCTATAGCATTGTATTTTGTAAGCCAATCAAGTTGGAACAATGCTTAGTGTCAATCTAGAAATCCAGTTCTGGTGGATGCTTAGTATCAATCTAGATGTAACATTCATACAAGTTCATAGAGATCAAGGACTTGGATTATCAATTGCATTACGAGTTTGAAAAATCAATAGGTAAGTACTTTTTCCTATCAAGGTAAACAAACTTAGAGGCTGAGAGGGCCAGGGTTCTAATGTGCCTAAGGGAAATTGTTTCCTTGTTGGTGCTAATTGTTTTGTAAAAACATTGAGGTTGTGCTTCAAGTGCTCACCAACAAGGAGATTTCTATGTCAAGTTGTCAACTCACCATTACAACCTTAATTATCTATGTTCTAAACTTTAACACTCGTCCATAAACGAAGACAGTCCTAACATGTTCATCAATTCACAGCATTGTGGAAACATGAAAAAAAGAGTATAGGCATGCAAGATAGAGAAGAATATGCCAAGTTTCCTCTGGAAAGACCCTAATATCGTGGGAAAACAGAGGAAGAGTATGCTATAAGCATCTTTCTTACTATCATAACCATCCTACCAGGTATAACAACACCTTAAGGGTTAAATGGAGCTTTGACAACAGTTATGGAGCTTGTTCACACTTATTCTTACCCTTGTGACTTAAAACCTTGAATCTTTCCACTTGCACATTGGATTCCAACAACATTTGAAGGTTTTCAGTTGATCCCAACTTTGACAATTTATGTTTTCAATAGATGCAGTGCTTGCCCCCACCCTTTCACCCTTTCATGGTGTCAAGAAGGTTTAAATAAATTAATAATGTGAAATGAATTAACTTAATTTGAAAAAATCTTAAAGTTCCACTCACTAACTATATTAAGACAAATTTGCCACTTTAAACACTATAGAAAAGCTGTGGCATTTGTAATTTCACCACCCATGCAAAGCGGCAAATCCCCTATTTTACATTTTTCTACCTCATACTGATGTCTGCAACTTGAACAAAAGGATACAAATATGTTCCAAACCATCCTTGCTAGACAGACCCTTGCTACCTTCCAATTCATTTTATATGCGGTCATGCATCATGAAGCCCAACTTTGCGAAGGATAGAATTTCGTAGTCACAACTCCTGAGATGGACTCTCCGCATGACCTGATTAGTCCAGCATCAGTAACCCAGTTTTTTGGATCATACCTACCCCTCCAAGAGTCTTTTGGTTTCCAAAGGCTTCGGAATTGATTAAGTGTGAGAATCTTTTCTTCACTTCTTTGGAAACCAACTTAACTTTGCTTGGAAACTACCATTTTTAGTCTATAAACAGTGTTTTGTGCTCACCATGTTGAGTCTTTAACTTTCTTGTGAAGGATAACATCATCTTCTAGTCCTTGCTCTTTAGGTAAAGAATCATCCATGGATGGGAAGACGGCATCATTCTCTTCATTGAACAAAGAGGGGTTGAACAAATGCAACTTGTCAAAATTGATTATGGAGAAAATCTTCATGTATTTGGGCAAATCCGATCTGAAAGCATTCTTCCCAACCTATCCAAACTGTGGTGCAATGGAAAAAAGCCCGCCCTATGATCACAAAATGACCATACCTTGGAATTTTGTACTTCCTTGAATATCTTTGAAGCCTCTTTATCAAAGTATGCCCTTTATCACCAACATGGAACTTGTGCTTCACCCTATGCTGACCATGTTGCCATTAATACTTGGCTTGAAGCTCCTTAAGTTTTTCTGGCACTTAGAGACGTATTTGTCTGACCTTGTCCTTGAACTTGTTATCCTTTTCCACAGCTGAATCTAATTTCTAAACTTTCTCTTGACTGCACCAAAATGGCTAGGTGGCAAATTGCCAAAACAAGCCCTAAATAGAGATAAACTCAGTGAAGAGTGAATGGCCTTGTTATAAGAGTGTTGTGTGTATACCAAATGATCATCTTGACCCTTGGGATATTACAGATTGTGCTCCTGAAGCAGCTTTACCAATTTTTGTTTACTAACTCTGTCCATCCATTTGTGGATGGAAAGTTGCAGACAGTTTCAACTTTGCATCCATTATACTCCAATTTCTACATTAAAACTTGCTCAGAAACGTTGCATCTTTATTTGATCAATTCTTTCTGATTATCCAGAATGTGTCCACACATGCTTGAAGAACAACTCAGCTGCATCTCATATGATTAGTGTATCTTTGCAAGCCATTAGAATTTACGTTTTAGAAAATTGGGCAACAATAACAAAGATATAGCCATTTCCATGCTTTTTCCATATTTTTCCACTTACAAAGTCTATGGAGACACTCTTCCATGGCCTGTCAGGCACCGGGAAAGATTGGTGCAGCCCAGAATTCCAATGGTTGGGCTTGCTTATAATAAACAATGAGCAACTCCTTATAAACTAGGAAACATCTATTTGAAGATGGGTCCAAAATACATACTGCGGAAGATTTGTTACTGTTTTGGTCACACCAAAGAGTTCTGTGATCCATGATGTATGTGCCTTTCTAGTGAGCATAAGCTCCTTCTGTAGGTCTTGCAGAGAAGCCCATTTAAGAGGTGGTAGTCAGTTTTAGGCTCAAATACATCATTCTTACGTTGTATTGCTGTCTGGTACACCTCACTGAAATCATTATCATACATGTAATCTTGAGTATATACCTCTTATTTCAAAGACTCCAACATAGAAAGAGTTCTCATTGTAGAGAGAAGAGATGATTTATACAGCATATACACCACCTTGTTGGTTGCATCATGCTTATATTTGTTGAGAAGATAGAATTATTGCAAAAATCCCATCCACTTGCAATGGTGTGATCATAGTTACAAGATTCATAGAAACTCGTCCAAAATCCACTAGACTTGAGCCATTTTAAGATATCCAAATTTAACAGAATTGAGACCTGGGTACTCTGTGAATTTGATAAGACTCACCAAAACTAGCAATTTGTGGCACTTAGACTCAGCTGTTACACTCAGCAATATGAATAAAAAAAATTAAAGCGAAAAACAGAATAATTTAACTCAAACCTAACTCTAAAACGACCTCTAACACTCCCAAAAGACACCATTTCACTTGCAAGCACAAGAAAGGATATAAGAAAAAAGTAGTGTTCATAATCCATTGAAGCAAAGACTAGTAGACAGCTTGAGCAACAAATGTTGGTTGAATGCGACTTGAATAGGTATATATTAGGCCTTCGTGCAGTAGGCCTTGTGGTTGTAATATCTTGAATTGGATTTTTTTTTCCTGTTCTTGCAACTGCACAAAGACCAAAAGTATTAAGACTTAGCACCTTTTGATCACCAAGATCCCAATGTGGGCAAGATGAGAGCATATGGTGAAAGGGTTAGAATAATATTGTAGTAATAAGTTCGTTGGCAGCAAGCCTTCTGGATTAAGACTTAGCACCTTTTGATTACTCAATATTGTAAACTATCACAAAATCTTAAAGTAAAGATATACATATTTTAGCAGCAAGCCTTCTAGATTAATTACAAGCAATAACTAAAATGATGGAAACTAGTTTTGGCAGCAAGCCTATCAAAACAATTGCAAATTCAGTAATAAATCTGATAGTGAAATGCACAAAATATAATTTCGCAGCTGTTATAATACTAGTTCTGGTAGTAAGCCTTCCAGAACACTGCAAGATTTATGCTATAAGATGGTGGAGAAATGCACATTTTTAAATTTTCTTGTAATTGATGGTACAACTTCTTCAACAATTAGTTGAATAACATAAATATTAGCAATGAACAAATGTTGCAATATCACATTCCAACACCAAAAAATTTGTATAGCTGCTGCCCAAAGATTCAAAGTAATATTTTAAAATGGAACAATTGCATACCCAAGAGATTTATGCTAAAATGTGGAGAAATGCACAAATTTTATTATTCTTTTAATTGATGAGTACAGCTTCAAAAATTAGTTGAATAACCTAAATATTGGCAATGAACAAATGTTGCAATATCAGATTCCAACACCAAAATGTCATGTCCCCGACATGAAACACCTAGACGAGCATGAGAAAATTGTCTTACTCGTACGACTTTATGATTTTCTGCAAATATCAAACCTACGAAGTGAATAACTACTAGAAAGAATAACAAGGTGCAGGGTATTCTAAAGAAGTGATTAAAGATTATGAATAATATGTCAGCGATACATAATGTCAAATGGCAACTGAAGGCAGCGATCCATGTATGCAACTGATAACACAAGACAAAGTTGTTGGAGGCAGCAATAAACTTGAAGACAGTGATCATAGGCAGCAATCACAATTGGAAGCAGCACTCTGTGTAACATAGCGAATGAAAGAGATTATTAGTAAACTAAGATCAGCATCCAAGAGAAAGACAATAATCATTCTTATTTGTCAAAGTGGCAATATTACATATGTAGCGATTGAAGGAGTATAAAAGAATGATTATGATTAAGAAACTGTAATGGTTGACTTCATGTGCTGTGATTTCCTCCTTAATTAAACTGGTGATGCAGCGACTCATATGCGTAAGGCAATATCTATATTTTATTAAGAAAGGAGACAAGATCTTGTTAATAATAAACCACGACTATATTAAGAGAGGCAGTCCTTAAAGAATTGTTAATTAAGGTTAGCGACTCATAATTAAGAATTGTTTAAATGAACCGACCAAAGGTTGTGTCTATTAAGGACATCTCTTTCAAGAGATACTACCTCTCACAAAGGGGTATGTGAAAGATATTTATTTAGAAGGAATCAGCAATTCGGAAAAAAGTATCAACCCAAGGAAATAATAATGAGTCGGCATCAGCATCAGAGAGACATTACACTAAGATATCTATTTAATCGGAAATAAAATTTGGCTGGAAATTACAAAAGACTCTACTGGATGCCTTCGTCTAATATCTACGGAATACATATTGTGAATGTTCCTGAAGATGACTGGGTACCATACAAGCAATGATTTGATAACAAATATAGAGTCTGGTGCCTACTTAAGGTTGTTTCGGTGACTAGAGAATTGGAGTTATCTCAGTGCTTATTAGTATTTGATCAAGTGTTTAGATAGGCAATTGTCTTTGGAGATCACAATTCCTTGAGAAGAACAGTGCATGGTGTAGTGAAATAATATTATTGAAGCATGCATATTTGATCGTTGGAGATATTATCTTCGGCGTATGTATTCCTTATTTACGCTAATGTTCGGTTTTTAAATATATGCCACTGGCGGAATAATAATATGATTGAAGATGTCTGAAGATTAATATCCTAAGGTTGCAGAATATATGGTTATGGTGGAACTAACCTATGTCTTATACTTGCCGCTATCATAAAGAGCAAATAATACTTTCAATGATATATTTCATATTGGCAAGGTTCACCATACATTAAATATTTCAATATTTGGAGTATTGGGTGTGATATAAGGAAATTAATATTTAATGTCATGATCTTACATTATAAGGCTGAACATAATCCATTGTTTTTTGTATTGTGGCGCTTAATAAGTTGCTGTAGATTATCACAGTTTGGAGTATCAGATGTTAGTGACACCTTTGATAGTCATTAATATCATTAAGTCATCAAAAAAGATCAAACACTATTGCCATCGTTTGCATTGGGCATGATCATTCTTGTATCGGGCTTATCTGTTGCTGCATGGACTCAAAGAAAGGATTGAGTTTCATGTTGGTGTTTGTTCATTCTACACCCTTCATTGATTGGCATCTACCATTGGAGGAAATTTGGACAATGATGGGATTCGAATAGGAGGCCAGGTGGGAAAACATTGAGCTTTTTTGATAGCTTTTAAGTTGAAGATGAAGAACCAAACAATGAAGAGTAATTTATAAAGTAGTGTTACATATTGTTCAAGCACCTCGCTCTAAATCAAGATAAGTTCTATCTCTTGAATTATTCTTGGAATTTTAAGTTGAATATTATAATGAAATGTCTTCATTTTGATAAAATTATAATTATAAATGTATAGCAATTCTCATCTCAAGTTGGAATTACCGTTTCAGGACTAAATTAGGGTAAATCCCATTAAGGGACATTACAATTGGTATCAGAGCATCATGCCTGCCAACTTGAGGGTGTTAGGAATTTGAGTTGTCATTAGTGTTCATCTACACACATGTTGTATTGGTAAGGAGTCACCGGTCATTCACAACATTGGTTGCCGAGCAACATACCAAATATGCACCGGTAGATGAAGAGAAGATAAGAGTATGCACCGGTAGATGAAAAGAAGTGCACTCACCAGTAGACTAATCTAAACAACACTCACCGGTTTTTGAGTGCATGTATAAGGTGAACCGGATACAAGATTGCATCGGTTTTGGTCTAAGACAAGCTAAAGATCCGCACCGGATTAAGAGGATCAGTTTCAGTTAGAAGCCGGACTATATGGGAGTTAACTTTTTAACAAGAGTTAGCTTTATCTTTGGCGGATGTCTTACATGGTGAACTCCAGATCATTATACTCGCGTTTTGTTGCTAATTGCATGATTCATTGCGGAGTTTACATTCTGGCGGTTCTGTGAGTTAAGGGTTTCATTATGGTGAACTCTTGTATAAATATAGGTCATAGGACGCAAGAAAGTTGTTGTTGATTATGGGTGATTGCATAGAGAAGAGGAGAGACATCTTCTGAGAGAAGAGCTACAGACACAGAGGTAGCAGAGATCAACAACCAGGCAACTAGAGAAAGAGGTATGATCTAATCAGACATTCAGTGTCATAACAGATCATTACTTTTATCAGTAGTGAAAGCATATTCAAATCCCTATATTAGGGTGGACCTAATCGGTTCTTTGTAAAAATCCCCTAACAGGGTAACATCTTTGTTGATGTTCAAAGTCTTTTAACCCGACAACTTTTAACAGAGTTTAAATCTTAACCGATCTCTGTAAAAATCCCTTAACTGGGTAGCATTATAATCAAGTGCTTTGTAAGCTCCTAACAAGGCGCCTTCATTTTACAGTAGTGAAGTTGTGAGCTTTGTCTCACCGTGGTTTTTTCCTTCTAACCGAGGGTTTCCATGTATAAACACTTGTGTTGATATGAGTGGTTCTGCTTATGCTAGTAAACGATTGTTAACTTTCTATTTTTATTCCAAAATCTGTTTGAAAGTTTTAGAAAGGATTGATTAGTTTTACTGATTCACCCCCCCCCCCCTCTCAGTAACCGGTAAAATATTATCAATTGGTATCAGAGCCAAGTTCTCTCTACTTCAAGCCTAACAGCTAGAGAGAAAGATCATGGAGGTTTACCGGTATCAAAAGCAGCTAGAGGAAGCCAATGACATCATCACCTCTCTGGAAAACAGATTGAGGAGATCACTTGTGAAAAGAAAGGAGCTAGCTCTATAGCTGAATGAGAGTAATGAAACCATCGATGAACTCTTTGGGCAGAGTGGATTTGACGAAGTTGAGGAGGCAGTATCTGAACTCATGGAAAAGAATCAGATTTTGACCGATGAGATCTCTAATCTTAAAAGAGACCAAGAAGACAATGCCCTGAGGATGACTGAATTAATCGAGAAAAAGAGAAAAGCTGAAGACGAAAGAAATTCAGCAGTCAAGTCTCTGTCAGTCTCTGAGAAAGCAAGGGACCGGGCAGTGGAGGCCGTAGGGGCAAATGAACTTATCATTCTACAACTTTAAGAAGACATGCAGAGTGTCACCCAAGAAAATGCCCACATGCAGAAAGGCTGGCATGACAGGAATGAAGCATGCAATAGATTGTCTCAAGAATTGCATCAACTAAGGGAGTAGATGAATGAACTTGAAGAAACAAATGAAATATTGAGAAGATACAATGAAAGTTCAATTAAGCTTGATGAGCAACTCAAAGCTCAAAGAAGACACAAAGATTAGACCGGTCTTGGATTCACCGGTGAAAATGCCAAAAGGAATGGTGAGCCCTCTAGGGCAAAAGCAATCAAGAAGGATAAGATGAAATTGTTGATGCAAAAAAGTAAGAATTTCCCTAACACATCTTGCAAACACTGTGGGAAATCGGGTCATAAGACTAATAACTGCAGGAAGGCACCAGTAAGGACCAACAATAGCTATTGTAAGAATTGCTATAAAAAGGGCCACAAGACCAGTGAGTGCTGGTCCAATCCCACATCTGAGTCTAGCAGCAACAAGGGAAGCTTCAGAGGGTACTGCTATGCATGCAATAAATTTGGACACAAAGCACAAAAATGCAGATCCAAGACAATGGCATTTAGATCCCTTAAACCGGTACTCACCAAGAGAAACAAGGACTTGAGTACAGTGAACTGTGGATTACACAATTACAATGGCTCTCGCAACAAGTCAACTGACACGAAAATAATGAACTCATGGAAAGCAACTGGAGTAATCTGCTATCACTGCAACAAAGTGGGACACAAAGCCAAAGAGTGCAGAAACCGGTCATCCGGCAAGGAGAAGGAACCGGTTAAGTCTGAAGAGAAGATCAGCAAGGAAGAAAAGACTAAGAAAATAGTCAAACAAATTTGGTTCGTAAAAGAATCAAAGATCTCCGCTAAAGAGAAGACAAAGGAAAGATCACCATCTGCTGATGGCGATATTTCTTCAACAAACTAAACCATGAGGGTTTAGAGGGAACCGGTATATCCACTACCGCTCCTGGTATGACTGGTGAGAGTTGGACTCACTCAGTCTCCAAGATTAACCGGTAAGGCAAGTTTACAATCAACTGGTTGGCAAAATGGAAAGAAAAAGTAGGTAAAGCATTTATTATTATAGCCGTTTAACAAATAGTTACCGTTTGGTAATTACCGTTATAACCTAACCCTATAAAAGAAAGGAAAATTACTCATAGGTTTTCACTTTGCTTACTTTGCGATTTACGAATTCTTGTGCTAAGTATTATTTTCACGCTTTGATCACTGAGAAATCACTATCTGCAAATTACCGGTTAGCAAGAATGGCTTCATCTTCCGCTATCGTGAAGCTGATCAAAGGAGATCAAGTGAACAGACCAGCATACAACATCTTGCCTGTTCAGAACAGAGAAAACGACATGGCTGGTGCTCTCTCTTCCATACCAAAAGGAGTTCTCTTGATCGACGATGTTACAGCATTCATTCACGCCAGACAGGAAGAACTTGGAGAAACCTTTATTCAAAGAGAGTATGTGTCGTTATGTGAAGAAGGGAAACTTCTCGACAAATATGCCAATCTGGTATCTTCTGGTCTAATAAATGGTGTTTGCTACCCTGCAATCTTCCGGGAGGACCAAGTTAGACTAGTCCTAAGCCGTCTTCACGAACCAGGGTTTTGGCTCAACAGAGGCGCATGTCACAAGATCACCAAAGAGGATCTCCATAGAGTGACCGGGTATAGTGACAAAGGGGAAGCGATAACTTTGCGCACCATCTCCAACACTATCGTCAACAAGCTGACCAAGTCGAAGTCTGACGGTCGACTAATGACTATAAACGATATTGAAGATGAAGGAGTATGCTTTGCGTCCACTGTTATCGGATATAAAGTCTGTCAGTCAAGCCATTTAAACAGCGTACCAGGTGGTACAATTCATGCTGTGCATCGCATCATGCACGAAAATGTCCAATACGACATTTGTGCAATGCTTCGGAATCAAATTTTTGAAAATATGAAGAAGCTTGGAGTTGTGAAGAAGAAATCTATGAAGTATGGAACCCTTCTGATGTGCCTATACTTTTTCTACTTGGATTTCTTCCCAGGTTTCGGAAAAGTGAATTGGAGAACCGATAAACCGATCATGCATCAAATCACTGAAATGGCAAATAGACAGGGAGACCGGTTAAGCAATGCTATGACTAAACATTTCGAAGCCTTTCAACTAGAGATGCACGAGAGGGAAAGAGTTCCGTCAGCAATTGTTGAACATTACAAGGATGAGGTATGTTTTCTGGTCACCACCGACAACTGCATTATTCAAGCAGTTGAACCAAGAGATGCATATGCTCCTGAGCTGGGTTACGAGATCTCAGCCAAAGTTGCTAAGGCATATGCTGATGCATTAAATGATGCAAATTTGGATCTTGGTGCCAATCGGTTCGGCACGTATATTGAAATTCTTCAGAATTTGTCAAAAAGGGCACCGATCAAAATTGTCTACAAAAGGACGCCCCCACCAAGGAAGAAACCAGTGACAGAACAGCCCAAAGGCCGAAGGAAGAAAGAAGAACCGACACCTAGCATCCAAGAGGAAGAACAAGAAGAAATAGACCCCGAAGACACAATTCCTCTGATTAGGAAGAAGAAGACCAGAAAAATATCAAAGGAGGACCCACCTAGACGAGCCAAGCCCACAATTGACAAAATTGTGGAAGGACTGAAAAAGGTTAGAAATTTAGGCTCTGTAAGAAGAAGATATGAATTGAGCAGTGATGAAGACAAAGACAAAATTGAGGAAGCAGTAGCATTCTGCCTCCACAAATTCAATCTTCATCCCGGTGGACTGCACACTACTCTACCGGAACAACTTCTACAGAATATTGAGGCCCGGTGGAAAGCCTCAGAAGAAAGAGAAAATGAGGAGAGGATACGGGCTCTTCTGGAGGTTTAGAATCACCTTACTCTGGACGAGGCAGCAGAACAAGCTGAACTTCATCAGAAAACTTTTGCAACTATAAGAAGGATAGGCCTCATGCTTATTGGAGAAATTGAGAAGGTACACAATGAAGAAGTCGCACTATGGACCAAACTTCTTCAAACCCAACAACAAGCAGAACAAGAAGCAACACAAAGAACAACAGCTAAACCGGCACTTGACATCGGTAAAGGAAAAGGAGTACTTGGAGAAGAAGCACCGGTACTAGTGGATTTAACCAAGGGACAGGCAACGAATCCAATGGTTCTCATCTCACCAAGCAAAGGTAACTTTCAACCTATGCATGTTGATGATTTAATAACTGAGGTTATGGACTTTGGAGAAGTGGACAATGTAGCCAAATGGTATAGTGTACTAAATGAAGAGGACAAACAAAAGCTGATTGTCGGGATTGTAGAGACCTTCATGGATTATCATAGGACTCCAAGGGACTACAGGTCCTAGTTCCCACCGGAACTAAACAATAGACTACAATCAAAATGGAAAACCGGTCTAGGTATGAACACCAGAATCACTAGGGACACACTACTTAAGGTCTGGCCTGGATTTAGTGAAGAAAGAATAAAACTTCTACTAGAAGAAGCATCCATGAACCTAAAACATTAGATAGAGTCGCAGAGATATTGAATGGATATGAGAATAAAGTCTACAAAGACACTCTAGACTACTGGAACAATTATGACTTCACGGCATTGGAGAAATATGGTCCTTGTTAATGTTATAGCTATTTCGGGATCTAATACATTTAAATTATATCTTTAATTTAATTTATATAAATCAAAATTGTATTTGTAAATACAATCAAGCTCTTGCACTCGGGCCCTTCCCTTTGGCGCATAAATCAATTCAAAGTGGGACGGCTCTCATAATAAAATGTTCTTTCTTGGGTCGGCCCACACAACAATTGTTTTCTAGGTCGGCCCTCTTCTCACCTTGGCGCCAAAAGTATTTTCTTCTTTATGAGTCGGCCTGCATGGTTTAAGATTCGGGCAGTGTATATAATGGACAGCCGCAAGTATCAAATACAACATACTGCACATCACATCATAGTGAATTTTCTTGAGTTATATGCAGTCATCCTTGGCATGCGAATCACATCAAAGGTTGAGTTGTATGCGGTCTAATCCTCTATGGTGTGTGAATTCTCTGTGGTGTGCGAATCCTCTGTGATGTATGCGATTATCTTCAATAGATGAAGACTTCATCTATACATGCGAATTACTACTATTTGCAGTCATCTTAGGCGGACTTCTTTAATACATATGCGAGCATCATTAATCTAACTATCACAATAGTAAATAAGATTCCAAACATTCAGGTTGACAGTGAGCTACTTTCATTTGAAGATTAGTGACTGGTTGATAGCAATTTATATGTTAAAGATCAATGAGCCATAATAGCATTGCAATCTGCTCTGTTCACTGTGTCAAACATTCAGTGAAGAAGATTTAGTTCACATCTGGACATACGGTACATCCTAGCTTCATCCTCTAATCAGAGTTCCTATTGAGAAGTCAGATCTCAGATCTGGACCATTATTGTGTATCTGTTCTTCATGATCAATTTGCTTCGTGGATCGGGGATCCTCAGCAAATTCTCAGCGATATTGTTGTAAGTGAATTGGGAAGCAATAATCATTTGGATCTAAATGCTGGGTTTTTCCTCTTAGAGGTTTCCCGGGGTAAAAATTGTGTTGTCTTATTCTGATTTTGCTTAACCTTACTGTTATGTTCTACATTAGATCTGATTACTTAAAACTTTAACAGTCCTCAGGATCAAAACAAACCAGTGCAAACACCAAAGGAGGGACACATAAATGGTGAAGGATCTTCTGCCAAAAAGGAAAAAGTTCAAACAGAGGAGTTCTTAACTAATGAACAAACAAATGTTGAACAAGAAGCAGAAATTGATATACCCATAGGGGAACTCCATACAACTGAGGAGCAACAACAAAAAGAAGACCCACTGGGAGAACAACCACAAAATGTTGAAGGTAGTAAGCCACCGGAAGAAGTCCAACCAGAAAGCAGAGCTCATCAAGTAATGGAAGACAACAAGGGGCAAGAAGAAGAGATCCCTGTCCACACAGAGCAACTAAGACTAGAGCAAGAGCAAGACCAGCAAGAACACAGAGACATTCCAAGCTCCTCTTCAAAAAAGAAACTATCATTTGCTGTGGGAAAGGAAGCAAAAAGAAGCAGGATTACAGATACAGTGGTAGACATTAGTAAGATGTCAACAAGGCAACTAAAAGAATTGACCAAAAGAAAATAGGATATGGTCCTGACCAATGTAAAGAACATCCTGTACAACTTTGTCCTTGATGCTGACATAGATGAAGATGAACCGGTCATAGATCAACTAGAAGTTTTGGCGCTAGCAATCGGTGAGGATCTAACAGATCCAGAAATAATGGCAGCCGACCACTACGAAAAGAAAAGAGTGGAAATACTCCACAAACAGGTTGATGATATCAAAGTAAATGTGACAACCAACTTGAGAATCCTCCAATAGCAGCTTCAAGAGGCAGGAAGCTTGATGAGTAGAACATCAAACTTCGAAGTATTTTTGCAAGATTTGTCAGAGAAGTTTGCTGAGATAACAGAAGAGATCAAAGCATTATCCTCTCAATTTGATATAAAGAACAAAACCGCAACAACCTACAACAGAGAAATGTCCAGTCTAACTCTCGCACAGAGGAAAATTGCTGAAGAGAAAAATAAGAGGATTCAAGATATTATTGGTTTTCAAATGTTCTTGGCACCAACATTTGACATCATGAATTCAACTGCATCCTCTACAGAAGCTATCATCAGTGAACCGGCATACAAAACTGTGGAAGACATGGAGAATATCATTATTTCTCTAACTGCAGCCCAAAAGAATTCAGAATATATCACCGGTCAATGGACCCCATTCCTTCTTTCAACCAAAACAATATATAAGGATATCTTCACAAAGCTTCAAATGTGAAGAAAAATGTTACCCTTTGTCTTATAGAGGCAAAAAGGGGAAGAAGAGTAAAAGAAGTGTCAATGCAGAATCTGCAGGATCAACACAGTAAACCGGAGCATTCAGTCAGAGGAAGTTCCGAACAGGGGAAGTGTTGTTCCACCGATACAAGGTATTGTGAAGTTTGTGTACAAGTTTTGCCACCAATGACAAAGGGGAAGATTGTCAGGAATTTTAGTTGTCATTAGTGTCATCTACACACGTTGTATCGATAAGGAGTCACCGGTCATTCACAACACCGGTCGCCGAGCAACATACCAAATATGCACCGGTAGATGAAGAGAAGATAAGAGTATGCACTGGTAGATGAAAAGAAGTGCACTCACCGATAGACTAATCTAAACAACACTCACCGGTTTCTGAGTGCATGTATAAGGTGAACCGGATACAAGATTGCACCGGTTTCGGTCTAAGACAAGCTAAAGATCTGCACCGGATTAAGAGGATCAGTTTCAGTTAGAAGCCGGACTATATGGGAGTTAACTTTTTAACAAGAGTTAGCTTTATCCTTGGCGGATGTCTTATATGGTGAACTCCAGATCATTACTTGCGTTTTGTTGCTGATTGCATGATTCATTGCGGAGTTTACAGTCTGGCGGTTCTGTGAATTAAGGGCTTCATTACGGTGAACTCTTGTATAAATACAGGTCATAGGACGCAAGAAAGTTGTTGATTATGGGTGATTGCATAGAGAAGAGGAGAGACATCTTCTGAGAGAAGAGCTACAGACACAGAGGTAGCAGAGATCAACAGCCAGGCAACCAGAGAAAGAGGTATGATCTAATCAGACATTCAGTGTCATAACAGATCATTACTTTTATCAGTAGTGAAAGCATATTCAAATCCCTATATTAGGGTGGACCTAATCGGTTCTTTGTAAAAATCCCCTAACAGGGTAACATCTTTGTTGATGTTCAAAGTCCTGTAACTAGACAACTTTTAACAGGGTTTAGATCTTAACCGATCTCTGTAAAAATCCCTTAACTGGGTAGCACTATAATCAAGTGCTTTGTAAGCTCCTAACAGGGCGCCTTCACTCTACAGTAGTGAAGTTGTGAGCTCTGTCTCACCGTGGTTTTTTCCTTCTAACCAAGGGTTTCCACGTATAAACACTTGTGTTGATCTGAGTGGTTCTGCTTATGCTAGTGAACGATTGTTAACTTTTTGTTTTATTCCAAAATCTGTTTGAAAGTTTTAGAAAGGATTGATTAGTTTTACTGATTCACCCCCTCCCCTCTCAGTAACCGGTAAAATATTATCAGAGGGAATAAAGAGCAGACTTATGGAAGAGATTAATATTGGATTCTTTATATGTATTGATTGATTCTTAAGGCACGCCAAGTAGGGGAACAATGATGGGGTCATCTTCTAGGCACGCCAGCTCATGGTATATGACCAAGGGTTCCATGAGGCCAAAGGGGTACAAAGGGTACTGCCTTTGGGCTTTAGAAAGGATGGACTTTCAGAGCACCCTTTTGTGAATTCGGAAATGAGGAATTACAAACAGGGTAACAGTTATGGGGTTGCATTCTAAGCATGCCACCTCATGGTATATGACTAGGGAGTCCCATGGGGCCAAAGGGGGACGAAGGGAACTACCTTTGGGCTAGGAAGGATAGAATTTTTGGGCACTTTGTTGTGAATACTCCTCATGACCTCTATCATGTAAAACGAATGCATAAGGATGCTTAATCATTGGTAGAAAGATAGAAGTGACAAGATTGAGAACAGTGACAAGACACCTCACTAGGTACCCTCCCTCATATGGATGGCACAAGCCACATGAGGCCAAGAAGGATGGTATATCCGCTCTTGAGCCTAGGATAGAGGGTCTCTAGGGCACCCTATCTTAGCTCTTCTTACCCCAAGAGATTGAACAAGTCTTGGTTGGACATTCGTGCCTCTTGTGGGTCGAATCATGAATTGATTACCCCAAGGGATGGATCTGGTCTTGGTTGGACATTCTTGCCTCTTGTGGGGTAAGTGAAGAATTGGATACTCCAAGAGATGGATCTGGTCCTGGTTGGACGTTCCTGCCTCTTGTGGGCCAAGTGAACTATGTCTACATTATATTCATGTGTATGTCTCGTGTTTTTATGTGTATGTTTTGTGTCTAGGTATATTCATGTGTCTACTTTGTGTATGCTCCGTGTTTTGCTCATATATTTTTTAGTTGATCTAGAAGAATAAAATAATTAAGAGTGAAACAAAAGATATGAATTTGAGGCATGCTATCATGCAAATGTTGGTTTTTGCAAATTCAGTTGACACCATAACGAGATGGCCTATATCCTTTTCTTTGGAAGATAAGAGAAAACTTGTCCTAAGTTAAGCTTTGCCAAGTTTCTATTATTGATCATAATTCACATTCAAAATAAGGCAGAAAACATATATGATAATATTAGAGTAGCACAGTAGAAGGTGGATTACAGATAAGTATCGATGATCAATTTTGGGAGGGGAGGACTGTCATGTCCCCGACATGAAACACCTAGATGGGCATTAGAAAATTGTCTTACTCATAAGACTTCTTGATTTTCTGCAAATATCGAACCTACGAAGTGAATAACTACTAGAAAGGATAACAAGGTGCAGAGGTATTCTAAAGAAGAAGTGATTCAAGATTATGAATAATGTCAGCGATCCATAATGTTAAAGGGAAACTGTACACAGCGATCCATGTATGCAGCTGATAACACAAGACAATGTTGTTGAAGGTAGCAATAAACACGAAAACAGTGATCATTGGCAGCGATCACAATTGAAAGCAGCACTTTGTGTAACATAGCAAATGAAAGAGATTAATCGTAAAGTAAGATCAGCTACCAAGTGAAGACTATAATCATTCTTATTTGTCAAAGTGGCAATATTACATATGCAGCGTTTGAAGGAGTATAAAACAATGATTATGATTGAGAAACTATAATGGTCGACTTCATATGCCATGTGATTTCCTCCTTAATTAAACTAATGATGCAGCGACTCATATGCATAAGATAGTGCTTATATATTATTAAGAAAGGAGACAAGATCTTGTTAATAAAAAACTGCGACTATATTAAGAGAGGCAGTGCTTAAGCAATTGCTAATTAAAGCGGGCAACTCATAATTAAGAATTGTTTATATGAACTGACCAAAGGTTGTGTCTATTAAGAAGGATATCTCTTTCAAGAGATACTACCTGTCACGAAGGGGTATGTGAAAGATATTTATTCAGAAGGAGCAATCAACAATTAGGAAATATGTATTGACCCAGGGAAATAATAATGAGTCAGCATCAGTGTCAGAGAGACATTACACTAAGATATCTATTTAATCATAAATAAAGTTTGGCTGGAAATAATATAAGACTCTACTGGATGCCTTCATCTAATAACTACAGAATAAATATCGTGAATGTTCTTGAAGATCATTGAGTGCTATACAAGCAATGATTTGATCAACAAATATAGAGTCTGACGCCTACTCAAGGTTATTCCCGATGACTGGAGGATTGGAGTTATCACAGTGCTTATTAGTATTTGATCAAGTGCTTAGACAGGCAATTGTCTTCGGAGATCACAATTCCTTGAGAAGAACAGCATGTGGTGCATTGGGATAGTATTATTGAAGCTTATATATTGATCGTTGGAGATATTTGAGCAATTTATATCTTCGGCATATGTATTCCTTATTTACACTAATGTTGGGCGGTTAAATATATGCCGCTGGCAGAAGAATAATACGATTGAAGATATCTGAAGATTAATATCCTAAGGTTGAGGACTATATGGTTATTGCAAAACTAATCTTTAAGACTTATACTTGCCACTATCATAAAAAGCGAATAACATATTCAATGAAATATTTCATACTGGCAAGGTTCGCCATACATTAAATATTTCAAGATTTGGAGTATTGGGTGTGACATAAGGACATTAATATTTGATGGGGTGATCTTACATTATTGGGCTGAACATAATCCATTGTTTTTCGAATGAAAGTCCATTGGCTTTGGCGCTTAATAAGTTGCTGTAGATTATAGCAGTTTGGAGCAAGTATCAGATGTTAGCAGCACCTTTCACAGTTATTAATATCATCAGGTCATCAATGTAGATCAAACACTATTGCTATCATTTGAGTTGGGCATGATTATTCTTGTGGCGGGCTTATCTGTTGCTGCATGGACTCCAAGAAAGGACCAAGTTTCATGTTAGTGGTGTGCTCATTCTGTACCCTTCCTTGATTAGCGTCTGCCACAGGAGGAAATTTTGACAATGATGGGATTCAAAAAGAGGCCAGGAGAAAAACGTCGAGCTTCATTGATAGCTTTAAAGTTGAAGAAGAAGAACCAAATATTGAAGAGTAAACTATACAGTAGTTTTACATAAAGTTCGAGCACCTGGCTCTAAATCAAGAGAAGTACTATCTTCTGGTGCTCTAAATCAAGATAAGTACTTCTTCTGAATTATTCTTAGAATTTTAAGTTGAAAATTATAATGAAATGTCTTCATTTTTGATAAAATTATATTTATAAATGTATTGCAATTCTCATCTCAAGTTGGAATTATTGTTTCAGGACTAAATTAGGGTAAATATCAAAAAGGGACATTACAAAAAAGATTTGTATAGCTACTGCCCAAAGATTCAACATAACATATTGAAATGGAACAATTGCATACCCAAGTTAATGAAATCATTGAATATTGAAGAGAGAGTCCTTAAAATGAATTGAAGCATCTCATAAACATATATGACTAACTAACATCATTTATCATACGGTATCGTGGGGTGAAACTCCCTTATACAGCTAGGTAGACAGCAGTGGTCCTTAGTATATTAAAGCCATGATTAGAATATTATAAAGGTACAGTGGCCATTTGGAATGTATTATGACTCCCTTGGAGATAGTTCAGTAGGTTAAAACCAAAGTAATTACTTCTAACAAATGCCATTCAATATGAATTGACTTCCGTAGGTTAAAACCAAAGTAATTACTTCTAACAAATGCCATTCGATATGAATTGACTTCCTTAATGAATATAATCTTCATTAAATCACAAGACTTGAATAATTCGTTTGGGCACCGCTGCCTTGTCTTTTGATCAACTTTCTTCCTTACTCAATATGAAGAATCTATATAATACTCCTAATATAACAAAGAAACCCTTAACAAATAAAATTGGACTTCTGTACCAAATTGGAAATTGGAAATTCTTCAATATCTTCAAATGATATGCTGAAGATGGAATAAAATGCAAACTTTCAGCGCACCAGTGACTCCTGAATGAAATCACTGTAATGGATACAAGGGTTTTTGTTCCCAAATTCAATCTTTGTATTTCACTGGTAATTCTTGGATGGAATTACTCACATGAATAAGAGGGTTTTCGTCTTCTAATCCATTGCCAAAAAGGTTTTTTTGCCTTAGTAGAAAGATAAAACATATGCTTCTCGCCCTTAGTAGAAAGATAAACATATGTTCAATCTCAAGAGAAATGAGGTTTTGATTTCATAATTTGGTAACTATAATATCTTGAATGGAATGAATATTATTTCATTCAACAATTTTAAACGGATAACCCCAAAACAAATGAATATTATTATTTTCTACATAATTACAATTCTTTAACAAGTCTGCACAAGTCCTCGAGGGCTTTCCAAATGTATGTAGTCTCAGAAAAAACCCTTGGTTGGTTTAATTAACAAAAGTTTAATGGTACTATTCCTCTCCAAACTAATACTATAGAATTATCATCCTTGAATTGCTTATCGTACTAATTGGTGTGATCTGAAAGGATATTTTAATGGGTTGTCAAGGAGTTGTCTTCAATGCATTAGAATTTGCTACAAGTTTGGATTGTTTACTTGGTCATAGACCACCACCAAAAATCACTATGAATCTGTCACTATATAGTAGTAAGTTTACTTTTCTACTGAACAAATCTGCCATTTTTCTCTCCAATCTTCTTTTGTAGTATATGCAATTATTCACTAGACTCTCCTACTGATATATGCCATTTACAAATACAATCAACCCTTTCGTGTAGCAGACCGATTCAATAAAATTGGTGCTATAGTAGCAACCTCCGATATCAAATAAATTCAAACCATATGAATTGCTTCAACCTTGAAAAAGACTATGGATTGCTGTAAACCAATCATGAATTGTAGATTTCAATCAAAGAAAGGCCAACAACGTAACATTTCAATCATTACATGACCTTCTGTGAAATGGCCGAGGCCATAAGAGTTGTCCAACATCAGTGTTCCTAGATTAATGTCACTGTATCTAAATATTTCACAACATTGGATGAGTGACAACATGGTGCATCCTACTACAATTTCTAGCAAGGATTTAGTGAGGGTATAAAAATTGCAAGTGGGCATATATACACAACATGCCATACAATTAAATCCTTTTAAAACATAGCACAGAATTCCAAAACATAATGCAACCATCGCAAAGGCTGGTGTAACATAAATGAAGGATAGCACCAGCTTTCAAAAGCAAGGGGCATTTGGAGTGTTTGGAACATTGTCATTGATGTCAATGGACTGATTAATATGATAATTAGAAGCAGCAATTAAAGAGCAAATAAAGAGAAGAGACACTTGAATAAGAAGCATCATCCGACTTAAAATGGTAATAAAATAAAGCAATATGTTGTTCTTGAGGGCCAACCTCCCATGAGGAAAGTTCTGAATTTGTTTACCCACTGAATAAGTGGAAAGTTCTGAATTTGTTTGCCCACTGAATGAGTGGAAAGTTTTGAATTTGTGCACCCTTTTCTACAAGTTTCTATTACCTTATCTCTATACTTCCCATGATGACAAGAATCTTGCATATATATCAAATATTTGCTTAATCATTACTTTCAGGCCTTGAGATAAAATCAAAGAGAGTCAAATTACTAACGATTAGTTGTTAAATTTATGAATTCATTTCCCTTGTCCTCTTCTAAAATACCCATTTCGAGTGCATGCCAATTAGTAGAACCATTTAGAAAGTCAATCTTGGTTCAGAATATTCTGTTCATATTTTGAGTTGGCATCATAAGAATGGACCAAGTGCATATCTTCTTCTATTGAGGCCTTTAAGAATTCACATCAACTCCGTGATTCAAAAATTTGGATTTTACCAAAAGGTTCACTTTTATTTCGTTTTCACATACATCCTTAATATCACTCTTATCTAACTCAATCGTTTAAAAATGGATAGGTGTTTTTTTGTACATTGACATCTTTTTCACTTGTGGGTTCAATTAGTAATGTTCTCCTCACCTTGATTTCATCTATATAAATATATTTCTGGTCAGCAATCTTAGGGGTCAATAAGATATATTTTTCTTCATTAAATTCCATGAATCCATACCTTCCACTTGCATGGTGGATTATGTCTGGAAATAATAAATCAATGTCTAGTTCATTTAATCCATTTCCTACATAACGCATGAGAGAAAAGCATGTATAGAACATTACAAAATAACCATTATGCCAAGATCAAATAGACAAGCCACAAGATATACCCTTGGAAAACCTTTTGTTGGCATTGACCGGTAAGGATGCAACCGATAAATGTTAAAGTGGTGTTGTCATTGATGTCTTTAGCTAATATTGTTCAAAAGGGGAACAAGTGACAATAATAGTAAACAATTGCAGTTAACAAGAGAAATTGTTTAGGAAACCGGTGACACATATTGAGCAGAAATACACTTATTGCTCGTAGCGACCTGTGTAGTGAAGTACTATGACCGGTGAAGTCACTAACTGGAGCAGTGACCGGTAAGTATATGACCGGAACCAAACTGGTATAGACAGAGAAAAGAAGAGTGAGAGGTAAAGACAAAGACCTGTACACTACCTAAGGGTGTAAACCGATCATCTCTGATCGGTGAGATATCATTGAGACCGCTGAACCGGTGAAAGTCACAATTGACAAACACTTAAGTGACTCTTCTACCGAGAATTGTTGCACAAATCACGGAGGACTTTGTGTTACGGAAATGATCGGTGCAAGGCACAGTTGAAGGATTTTACCAAAAGGTTCACTTTTATTTCGTTTTCACATACATCCTTAATATCACTCTTATCTAACTCAATCATTTAAAAATGGATAGGTGTTTTTTTGGACATTGACATCTTTTTCACTTGTGGGTTCAATTAGTAATGTTCTCCTCACCTTGATTTCATCTATATAAATATTTTTCTGATCAGCAATCTTAGGGGTCAATAAGATATATTTTTCTTCATTAAATTCCATACCTTCCACTTGCATGGTGGATTATGTCTGGAAATAATATATCAATGTCTAGTTCATTTAATCCATTTCCTACATAATGCATGAGAGAAAAGCATGTATAGAACATTACAAAATAACCATTATGCCAAGATCAAATAGACAAGCCACAAGATATACCCTTGGAAAACCTTTTGTTGGCATTGACCAATAAGGATGCAACCGGGAAATGGCAAAGTGGTGGTCATTGATGTCTTTAGCTAATATTGTTCAAAAAGAGAACAAGTGACAATAATTGTAAATAGTGGCAGTTAACAAGAGAAATTGTTTAGGAAACCGGTGACACATATTGAGCAAAAAAACACTTATTGCTCATAGCGACTTGTGTATTGAAGTACTATGACCGGTGAAGTCACTAACTGGAGCAGTGACCGGTAAGTATATGACCGAAATCGAACTGGTATAGATAGAGAAAAGAAGAGTGACAGGTGAAGACAAAGACCTGTACACTACCTAAGGGTGTAAACCGATCATCTCTACGGTGAGATATCATTGAGACCGCTGAATCGGTGAAAGTCACAGTTGACAAACACTTAAGTGACTCTTCTACCGAGATTTGTTGCACAAATCACGGAGGACTTTGTGTTATGGAAATGATTGGTGCAAGGCACAGTTGAAGGATTTTACCAAAAGGTTCACTTTTATTTCGTTTTCACATACATCCTTAATATCACTCTTATCTAACTCAATCATTTAAAAATGGATAGGTGTTGTTTTGGACATTGACATCTTTTTCACTTGTGGGTTCAATTAGTAATGTTCTCCTCACCTTGATTTCATCTATATAAATATTTTTCTAGTCAGCAATCTTAGGGGTCAATAAGATATATTTTTTCTTCATTAAATTCCATATCTTCCACTTGCATGGTGGATTATGTCTGGAAATAATATATCAATGTCTAGTTCATTTAATCGATTTCCTACATAATGCGTGAGAGAAAAGCATGTATAGAACATTACAAAATAACCATTATTCCAAGATCAAATAGACAAGCCACAAGATATACCCTTGGAAAACCTTTTGTTGGCATTGATTGGTAAGGATGCAACCGGTAAATGGCAAAGTGGTGTTGTCATTGATGTCTTTAGCTAATATTGTTCAAAAGGGGAACAAGTGACAATAATAGTAAACAATTGCAGTTAACAAGAGAAATTGTTTAGGAAACCGGTGACATATTGAGCAGAAATACATTTATTGCTCGTAGCGACCTGTGTAGTGAAGTACTATGACCGGTGAAGTCACTAACTGGAGCAGTGACCGGTAAGTATATGACCAGAATCGAACCGGTATAGACAGAGAAAAGAAGAGTGATAGGTGAAGACAAAGACCTGTACACTACCTAAGGGTGTAAACCAATCATCTCTGATCAGTGAGATATCATTGAGACCGTTGAACCGGTGAAAGTCACAGTTGACAAACACTTAAGTGACTCTTCTACCGAGATTTGTTGCACAAATCACAAAGGACTTTGTGTTACGGAAATGATCGGTGCAAGGCACAGTTGAAGGATTTAATGCTGAAATTTAAGGCATTAAAACATGGCAGAATCTCATGTAAAGGAAAGTATGCGACACATCTAATGTTTCCTTTTCAAAACAGAAAAAGCGTATGACACGCATCTGATGTTTCCTCTTAGAACTGAGACTCAACTGAATGATGGATCCAAAGAGATCTTCACAGAGGTTGCAACATGCAAAAAGCGGGAAGGGCAAGAAGTCTATTTATTCTTCAGCCAGTGGAGAATATCGTTTGCCTTCATTTTGCCAAAGAGAAAGAGTGAACTTGTACGCTAAGCAAAGCTACGGTAAGGGAAAAGGAGAAGAAAAGGTGAAGAAAAAAAGAAGAGAAGAGTGTGCAAGGAAGCACAACAACTTGAAGAGAGCATACCTGTGGTGCCTGGTGATGACTCTCAATGGATGAAACAATGATCTTATTAGGCTCAACAAAGCCATCTCAAAAAGATCAAACCCTCTATTGTTCTCTGACAATTGCAATAATAAAAATCCCAGTATTTGGGTGGACATTATTAGGTCCCTTGTATTAAATCCCTTAACTGGGTGACATTGAGTAGATATTCTAAAGTCCTCTAACAATGCGTTTGTAATCCTTTAACAAGGAAGACTTTTAACAAGGCGCACTTCAGAAGAGTGCAAAATTTGTGAGTTCTACTCACACTGTGGTTTTCTCCTGCTTTGGGTTTCCACGTGATACATTTGGTGTTCTCTATTGTTTTGATCTTGTGATAGTTATTTCTTTTATAGGATCTGTTCTGCATGCAGTTATAGTTAGATTATATCAGATTGTTTTCAAGTTTTTGTGGGTGTTCATTCACCTCTCCCCTCTTAGCACCAGTTGGGACCATCAATTGGTATCAGAGCTTTGTTCCTTTTCTGTGCTACTTAACCGCAACAAGGAATAGATCAAATGATGAGAGAGGAATGACCCAAGTTTTCTAAGGAAAACTTCAGTCTATGGTGTAGCAGATTGAAGCTGTACATGAAAACCACCAGATATCACTTCAAGAATCATGTAATCACAGATTACAACGAACCCACCAGTACCTTGACGATTGATCAACTGAAGATGAGAAGTGAACACACAGCTGCTATGGATGTGATAGCTAGTACCTTCCCTGACCATGTCTATGCAGAAATTGAACATCTGACTACAACTTGCCAAATGTGGGCAAAGCTACAAACTATGTATGGAGGCGACCCACATGTTCAAAGAGCAAAAGTAGAAAGCCTCAGAGACAAATATGATGACATGAAGATGAATGAAGGAGAAGACATTGAGCACTACATCAATAGAATAAAAGTAGTGATGAATTCTATCAAAAGCACTAGAGGAACACTAAGTGAGCAAGATGTGATAAGCAAGATACTGAGGACGCTAAGGCCACAGTATGCTCTCAAGATCTTAGCCATACAGGAGCTCAGATCACTGAGCACATTAGAAGTCACCCTCGACTCTCTTATTGGTAAGTTAGCTTCTTTTGAATTAAGCAATTATGATAACAACTTATCCATGTTAGATGTTGCTTTTAAGTCTTCTGTGAATATTGCTTCTACCAAGAAAGGAAGAGACCAATAATACTTCTACCGAAAAGTCTGGTCATTTCATTGAAAATCTACTCTCAGAAGAACTAGAGCAGGATGAGTTTGAAGCACTCATCGCAAGGAGATTTCCAAGAGTAAAAGGGAAGTACAAAGGTAAACTTCCATTGAAGTGCTTTTCTTGCAATAAGATAGGACACATTGTTGCTAGGTGTCTAGAAAATGAAAATAAAGAAAAGTTCAGCCGATTCAAGAACAAAGGAAAGGAGTGCTACCTTGCTAAGGAAGGTGTCACGGATAATGAATCTGAAGAATCAAGAGATGATGAAATTGTCTCTTTGGCAAAATTAAAGAAGAAAGCACAGTGATAAGTGAAATGACACTTATCTCTAGATCCCATCAATGTGACGACTGGATCATTGACAGTGGATGCACTCACCACATGACTGGTGACAATAACAAGTTCATCATCCTGAAGCTTAATGATGGTGGATCAGTGACATTTGGTAACAATGCTCCATGTGTTATCAGA
Organism: Chamaecyparis obtusa; assembly: GCA_027943335.1. Taxonomy (NCBI): domain Eukaryota; kingdom Viridiplantae; phylum Streptophyta; class Pinopsida; order Cupressales; family Cupressaceae; genus Chamaecyparis; species Chamaecyparis obtusa. The sequence continues at coordinate 35,432 of BSBK01003249.1, forward strand.
GGCAAAGGCTCAATAGCACTTGGTAATAAAGTTGTTTGCATTGATGTGTACTGCGTAGAAGGACTCATGTACAATCTAATGAGTGTAGCTCAACTGAACAACAAAGGATACCTGTTGGAGTTTGGGCAAGGTTCTTGTATTGTCAAGAATCAATCAGGAGCTCATGTTGCCACCGGTAGACAGAGCAAAGGGAACCTGTTCTACCTAAACACAACCGAGAGGGCTTGCCTCATAGCTACTGCAAAAGGGGAGACAAAAAAAACTTGCCTCATGACAAAAGATGACAATAGCTGGTTGTGGCACAAAAGACTGCTGCATAAAATTTGATAGCATTGTCAAAGTAAGTAGAAAGAAGTCAATCGGAGGGCTTCTTGATATTATAAAGCCTGACAGGGTCATGTGTAAAGAATGTTAGTTAGGCAAACTGACAGGTACAAGCTTCAGCAACAAGTCTTTTTCTGCTGAAAATGTACTGGATCTTGTTCACACAAACCTGTGTGGACCAATGAGGATGAAGAGCTACTACGGAGATAGGTATTTCATGCTTTTTGTAGATGATTTTTCAAGGATGATGTGGACACTCTTCCTTAAGGAAAAATCATAGGCCTTCCATACGTTTAAAATTTACAGGGCTCGAGTGGATGAGATCGGTAAAAGCTTGAAGTGTCTGAGGTCAGGTAGAGGAGGTGAGTGCACCTCTCAAGAGTTTACCAACTACTGTGAAGAACAGGGGATAAAAAGGCAAATGTTTGCACCGAGAACCCCTCAACAAAATGGAGTCGTTGAATGAAGAAACAGGACTCTGATAGATTGTGCAAGAACTTTGATGATTCAGAAGGATCTACCCCATCACCTTTGGAGAGAAGCAATCAACACCATCATGTATACACTAAATCCAGTTCAAGTCAAGAAAGGAACCGACAAAACTCCATGAGTTATGGTTTGGTCATACTCCCAATGTAAGTTATTTCAAAGTTTTTGGAAGCAATTGTTACATCAAAAGAGATGTTTGCTCTGGTAAGTTTGAGCCAAAGAGTGATGTAGGCATATTTTTGGGTTATTCAACCAAAAGTAAAGCCTACCGGTGTTTGAATAAGAGGACTGAAAAAATAGTGGAAAGTGCAAACGTGAAGATAGATGAGTATTCAGAACCAAGGGATAAGAACAATCATGATGAATCAGTCAGTCACCAGGATCATGATGTAAATGATCATTTAGAATTCAGCAAAATAATAGCTGTTGATGAAGAAGAATAGGTAAACAGACCCTTGGAACAGGGTAATGTACTTGAGCAAGGAAGGGATCAAAACATAAGACCGATTGAAGAAGATGAATAGGAAGTTGTTCATGATCTCATTGGAAATGTTGCTCAACTAGAAAATAAATATCGGGACCACTGACTAGTTCTGCCAAGGTATGTCACATATCACTCCATTGATAACATTATTGGTGACAAACGTGCTAACATTCTAACCAGGAGAATGACTTGAGAAAGTATCTGTTTACTTTCCAGCATAGAGCCGAAAACTATTAGAGAAGCTCTGGAGGATGACAACTTGGTTAAGGCAATGAAAGAGGAGCTTGAGCAAATAGAAAAGAATGAAACATGGACTCTTGTTCCCAGACCTGAGGACAAGAATGTTATAGGCACCAAGTGGGTGTTCAGGAACAAGCTGAACGAAGAAAGAAAGGTGGTGAGAAACAAGGCAAGGCTAGTCTGCAAAGGATATGCATAGGAAGCAGGACTAGATTATGAAGAAACCTTTGCACCAGTAGCAAGACTAGAAGGGGTAAGAATTTTACTTGCTTATGCTGCCCATAAAAGGTTTAAAGTATATCAGATGGATGTAAAATCTGCATTTCTGAATGGTATACTGGAAGAGGAAGTGTATATAGAACAGCCAGAGGGCTTTTCATCCATAGAGGAAAATGATATAGTTTGCAAATTGAAGAAAGCTCTTTATGGACTGAAACAATCCCCAAGGGCTTGGTATGAAAGGTTACACTCATACCTCCTAACCATAGGATCCACAAGAACAGGAGATAACAACAATATGTATCTAAAGATCGGTAAAGAAGGGAACTTGATTGCTGAAATATTTGTGGATGATATCATCTTTGGAGAGGATGACAAAATGAGCAAAGACTTCGTTGAAGAGATGAAGAAAGAATTTGAAATGTCCATGATTGGAGCTATAAAATTCTTCATTGGTCTGCAAGTCCATCAACTCAAAGAAGGTATTTTCATATCTCAGTCCAAGTATATTAAGGAGATTCTTAAATCATTTGGGCTAGAAGAATCCAGACCGGTTGGCACACCAATGATAACTAACTGCAAGTTATCAAAGGAGGATGATGCTAAAGAAGTGAGTGAGACACTTTATCAATCAATGATTGGTAAATTAAAGTATGTTGTGCACAATAGATGTGATATTGCACATGTAGTAGGTATTGTGGCAAGATTCTCTGCAAACCCAAAAGAGACACATTTGATAGTAGTTAAGAGAATCTTCAAATATCTAAAGGGTACTGAGGAATATGGTCTATGGTTTCCTCACAAAGGAGGTTTTGAGATAAAAGTGTTCACCGATGCAGATTGGGCCGATGACATTTATGACAGAAAGAGCACAAGTGGAGGTGCATTTTTTCTTGGATGGAGGATTGTGTCATGGACAAGCAAGAAGCAAAATTGCATTTCACAATCCACAACAGAAGCTGAGTATGTTGTTGCAACAATTAATTGCACACAGGTAATTTGGATAAAACAGATATTGGAAGGAATCCAAGAACATGTACCTAAACCGATTGCAATATTCTATGACAGCATGACAATCAATATATCCAAAAACCCTGTTATGCACTAAAAAACAAAGCACATTGCTATAAAGTATCACTATTTGAGAGAGGAAGTGCAAAATAAAGAAGTAAAGCTGGAATATGTTCCCACAAAAGAACAAGTTGTTGACATATTCACAAAGGCTTTACCGAAGAGTATCTTTGAGTATCTCAGAGGTAAATTAGTGTTAGTTCCCCTTCTTGATCTTCAGTAAAAGGACAAAGGAGATCATTAATCCATCAAGCTTTAACAGAGGAATCAACCTCATCTTAATTGGATTGGTGACAAAGAACTGCTGCTCGAAGGGGGAGCAAACTTCAGTAAAGGTAGTCATTTGACTAGCCTTTGGCATTATTATCAAAGGGGGAGATTATAACCGTTAAAGTATGTGGACCAGTAAGGTATTTGCCATCAATGCCAAAGGGGGAGATTGTTGGCATTGACCGGTAAGGATGCAATTGGTAAATGGAAAAGTGGTGTTGTCATTGATGTCTTTAGCTAATATTGTTCAAAAAGGGAACAGGTGACAATAACAGTAAACAATTACAGTTAACAAGAGAAAGTGTTTAGGAAACTGGTGACACATATTGAGCAGAAATACACTTATTGCTTGGAGTAGTGACTTGTGTAGTGAAGTACTGTGATCGGTGAAGTCACTATCCAGAGCAGTGATTGGTAAGTATATGACTGGAACCGAACCGGTATAGATAGAGAAAAGAAGAGTGACAGGTGAAGACAAAGACCTGTACACTACCTAAGGGTGTAAACCGATCATCTTTGATCGGTGAGATATCATTGAGACCGCTGAACCGGTGAAAGTCATAGTTGACAAACACTTAAGTGACTCTTCTATCGAGATTTGTTGCACAAATCATGGAGGACTTCATGTTACGGAAATGATTGGTGCAAGGCATAGTTGAAGGATTTAATGCCAAAATTTAAGGCATTAAAACATGACGGAATCTCATGTAAAGGAAAGTATGCGACACACATCTAATATTTCCTTTACAAAACTAAAAAAAGCGTATGGCATGCATCTAATGTTTCCTCTCAGAACTGAGAGTCAACTGAATGATGGATCCAAAGGAGATCTTCACGGAGGTTGCAACATGCAAAAAGAGTGAAGGGCAGGAAGTCTATTTATTCTTTAGCCAGTGAAGAATATTGTTTGTTTTCATTTTGCCAAAGAGAAAGAGTGAACCTGTACGCTAAGAAAAGCTACAGTAAGGAAAAAGGAGAAGAAACGATGAAGAAAAAAAGAAGAGAAGAGTGTGCAAGGAAGCACAACAACCTGAAGAGAGCATATCTGTGGTGCCTGGTGATGACTCTCAATGGATGAAACAACGATCTTATCTGGCTCAACAAAGCCATCTCAAAAAGATCAAACCCTCTATTGCTCTTTGACAATTGCAATAGTAAAAATCCCAGTATTTGGGTGGATATTAACAGGTCCCTTGTATTAAATCCCTTAACTAGCTGACATCGAGTAGATGTTCTAAAGTCCTGTAACAAGGCAGGCTTTAACAGGCCTTATTTCTTAAATCCTTTACCGGGTCGCATGTAACAATGCGTTTGTAATCCTTTAATAGGGAAGGCTCTTAACAGAGCGCACTTCAGAAGAGTGCAAAATTTGTGAGTTCTACTCACACCGTGCTTTTCTCCCGCTTTGGGTTTCCACGTGATACACCTGGTGTTCTCTATTGCTTTGATCTTGTGATAGTTAGATTATATCAGATTGTTTTCAAGTTTTTGTGGGTGCTGATTCACCCCTCCCCTCTCAGCACCGGTTGGGACCATCACCTTCAAGAGGGAAAAACCAAGCCTCTAAAATCATGTGTACTCCATCTTCTTATTCAACAATAAAACAATACAAAAGTACTTACAGAATTACAATGAATGCTTTTGAAACGTCAAGCCTCTCCCATGCATCCTCCATGTGTTTAAGCATGAATCCACACATCGCATGCCATGCTTCACATATGAACTCCTTTAAAATACTCAATAATATGGTACCCCACTCACCCAACCAACCATAAGCACTAAATGTGTGCTTCCTTATATAAATTCAAGCTCACATAAATACAACCAGGTTGTAAAGTAAAGCCATATGAACACATAACCATTGACCCTTCATTTAATATTGGGTACTGTTGATGGGTGTTTTATGACCACACCAATACAAAATAAAGTGCCAAGGAACACTATCCTCTCTTGAAAAAAGACCCCTCGTATGCTAAGATTGCAAAGATCATAGAGGTGATTTCAAGGTCTCTGCGGCAAACATGCGACTTTATGATGGATACAAGCTTGTTTGGCTTGATGTATGTTGGAAATCCAAGGGTGTCTTACGTGATTCCTTCAAGAAGACTTAGACAATTTTAACCTCGAGAAATATTTGAATGATTTGGCAATATAAAGTACTTTAAAGTGTTCCAACAAAATATGTTGTAAATAAAAAGAGCTAAGAGCTTCTATTCTAATCCTAAGAACTTGAAAGACAACGACTGTTTCGGTGAAATCTACCACACTTTTCTTCACTAGATCAACTACACAAAGGAGGTGCAATCTTCAAAGGTTGTGTTGCCAATTTTTTACACCACAAATGGTTGAAGTTAAGCATCCACATAACAGGCTCAGACCAACCTTACACTCCACATAGGAATCATGTAAATGCAAAAGGTATGAGAAAACAATTTCACCATAACAATATTATCAATCTTGTTCATCTAACAACTTGAATGAAAATCTAATCTATTGAGGAACGAGAAACCATGCAAACTCCCAAAACAATGCAAGTAATCACCAAACTTCAACGAGCTACTTTATATTCTAGTAGTCTTAAGCAACAATCTCTTAGAGTTCAATCTTTTTACAAATGAGAGGGGTGAGCCCCTTTTATAGGTTCTTGGAATTAGAATGGACAACCAAGATCACAATACAATCAATGACTGAGATTTCACCATACAAGCCCTAATTAGGGTTCATTATGTTAACATTTATAGCCTGTCGGCTTTGATCAAATAGGACTGTCGAATTAATAATTGTTCATTATTAATTCATACCCTAAACTATGTCAGGTCGGCCCTCATTAAGTATATAATTAATAATTATTTTGAGACAGTCGTCGACCCTCCTTTAGGATGTCATATGTGCATATATATTGGAATAGATTTGAGAGCAAGAGATCATCAAAAACATAACATGCATCTTTGCTCTTGAAATCAGACACATGCGAAATATATCTCTGCCTCTTGGAGCGAATTTGTCTTGCTTCAAATTCTGTTTTGGAGCAGCAACTTAGGAGAATCATATTGCAAATTGGAGTGCAACCTAGGGCTGGAATTCAGACATGTTGTAGCAGCATTATTAGGTGTGCGACCTTCTTCTTGAATGAGCGAATTCTAGGTCTAGGAAGCTGCGATATTTGGTAGCAGCGATTTACCTTGAAATAGCACATTCAATGTGGTAGCAGCATCATACATATTAAGCAATACATAATATGTATACAACGGGTGAGGTACTGATATTAAAGATAGATCAAAGAATAGATCATTGGATTCTTGGAGGAACCCTAGATGGGCTAATTGGCTCATACATTGGAGAGGTTGAAGGCATAGTCTAAATCTGATTTCTGGGTACTATCTTTCCTCCTTTATGACTTCTTATATCATATCTTGTGCTTAGTTTTGTGCGACTTATATAGTTTGGTATATTCCTTAGTGGAATCTGAAAAATATCAACATGGTATCAGAGCTACGGTTGAGTAAAGATCTTTTCAGATTTAGGAATACATCTAAGGATCTAGGGTTTGGTCTGAAAAATTGTAATGAAATTTTTGATATCATTGGTTGCCTTCTATGGTTCTCATTGGCTGGAAAGAAATGGGTAGAAACTCTAGGTTGTGTCAAGTACAATTCTTGCATTTCAACTCTTTAAATTACCTTTCCTTATTGGATCATGAGTGTATCTAAAACTTTGTAAATGAACCTAAGAAGCTGATAGGGATTACAAATCTTGATCTAGAGGGTGTAGATCATCCCACCTTAGTGCATGGCGTGTATAAGGAAGTAAATCACTTACACCTAGTGTTGTGTTTTTATCTCCCTTCCTATATGAGTATGGTTGGATAGTGTCATGCTGATTATCTGCTATTAATTGAATAAAGAACATTCTTCACATTTTGTTGCAGCATACCTTTATTGTGCTTAGTGTATGGAAACATTAACTAGTTTATATATGCCTTATGTGGGAACATACCTTGCATTAGTTTTGCATTGGCATATGTCTTATATGAAGACATTCATAGTTATGTGTAGGCAGCGCACCTTTCATTGGTATATTGCAACTCCGCAATTAACATTGTCATAACTGAGATGTTTTATGATTCTTCATATATAGCTGATTGAATTAGCTATTTGATATATCTGATATAGATGGAATCTAAGCTTAAGGGGGAGTTTTATTATGGGCTCACTTTCACCTGGTATAAACCTCTCTCTTCTATATGAGTAGGAACATTCCCCATTGGCATAGCTTATGATTGTATGTGTGAAACATTCATAGCTGATTGGAATGTCTGTTTAGCTTGGATGGTTATGTATGAGGAACATACCTTACTCTATGTCACGTATTATATCTAATGCTGTTATGAGATCATTCACAGCTAACTGTTAGTATAACTGGTCTTACATTGACATATAGATGCATACATTAGTGGATGAATATATGATGACTATCAGCTCGTTAGCTTCATGTATGGGAATATAGGTATGTGCTGTGTATATAACAGTTGGCATATTTTATGGTTGTTGTATACATGGGAGCATATTTTTATGGATGTATGTTGTGTTATAAATACATCTCTTGGTTTATGTTAGCATAGGAACATGTTGACATTGATTTGTATATCTTCTTTACTCTGTGTTGACTTACTGTTTTCCTTATGCATAGGTGCATGAATGTTGGAACATTCTTACTTTGGCATAGGCATATTTTTTGAGAGAACTATATTACATCTGGTTAGATGTTGGTTATCTTTAGGTGAAGAAGACTTATGTGATTATTCTTATGCATAGGTGCATGAATGTTGGAACATTCTTACTTTGGCATAGGCATATTTTTTGAGAGAACTATATTACATCTGGTTAGATGTTGGTTATCTTTAGGTGAAGAAGACTTATGTGATTATTCTTATGCACAAATGCTGGATAAATTATGCTGGTTGTATGGGGCATACATCTTTTGTATAGCTTGTGAAGCATACTTTAATATTATGTATGAATGGGTCATACTCTCATTCATTTATTGATTATGGCTAATGACTTATAATCATATTGGTTAATCTTATACTTATAGGTTTCATATGATTATTCATTTGGATATACTTATGTTTTTGGCTAAGTTAATTCTTATGAATTGAAGAACATCATTTGATGTTCTTCGAGTCCAAGATACTTGTGGATTAGGGGTCCGCATTTGCATGGATCAAGGATCCATTGCTAAGTAATGGGTGAGACATCGTTGGATGTCAAAAGACCATTACACCTAGTAATGGGTGAGACATCGTTGGATGTCAAAAGACCATTACACCTAGTAATCGGTGAGACATCATGGATTTGGTGTCAAAAGTCCATTACTACCAGTAATTGGTGAGACATCATGGATTTGATGTCAAAAGTCCATTACTCCCAGCAATTAGTGAGACATCATGGATTTGATGTCAAAAGACCATTGCTCTGAGCACTTGGTGAATATCATGGACTTGATATTCATGAGACCAATGCTCTGGATATCATGAAGTTGATATCATTTTGAGTCTTGGAGACTCATGGATCAGGGATCCACAATTGAGTATTTGGTAACATCATGGACTTGATGATACCTTGAATATCATAGAGTTGATATTCTGAATTCTTGAGTCATGGGACTTGTGGATCTGAGAAATCCACATCTGGATAGTAAACATCATGTACCTGATGTTGGTATGATGTCATGGATTTGACATCTCTTGAGTCTTGGTGACTTGTGGATTTAGTTATCCTCAAAGTGGATGGTATACATCATGGACTTGAGGTAGATAGGATCTACCTTCATAGACTTGGAATCTATGACATCTCAGGATAGGGTATCCGAGATGGTTATGTTTTTGTTCTCACTATCAAGGATGATAGTTTAGGGTGTGTCCTAGAATAAATGAGATCTATGGTTTGATCTTACCCCCTAGAATTAATTCATGGAAGCTTAAGCCAAGGTATTAATTAAAGTATTGGAGTAAATGAATTATTAAAAGGAAAAAATATATCCTACATTGGCTGGAAAAATGTGTGAGTTCTCCCACAAAAGCTATAAAAGACTCACATGAGTTCTTTTTCATTATTTTGTTTATGCTTTTTGAAATTGGTGAAGTTTATGAGAAGGAGAAACCAGGGTTTTGTCTTTAGCCATTGGAGAGCTGAGATTCTTCAATTGTGCAATCATTTGAGGAAGTGAAATAACTTCTGAATTTGATCTTCTAAGAGAGCTTCAAGACGAAGGTTCTAATTGCATTCAAATGGTGATGAATTTATATGTTACAGAAGCGATCTTATTCCAGTATGGCTGCGAATTGAATGTATGAGGCAGCATGTGTTATTGAAGGGTTGCGTACATTTTTCCTTGGGCTGCGTTCAATTTCAAGGGAGCTGCGATCACCTTCCAGGAAGCTTGTCCTTTGTCTGGGCTGCGTTTAGTTCCTTCAACATCAGCAATTTCATATTAGAGGTGCACATTTGATATTTTTAATTGCATACATATTTGTAAACATTTCTTTGGTGAAAGATTTGAAAGGATGCATGTCAAGTGTTTGTAGAAATTTTTATTGGCTGTAGATGCACTTTTTACATGTAGAAATCTTATGTATGTATTCAAATTGTCAAAAAGGATTGCATTTGTATTTCAGTTCTTTGCATGGATTTCTTAATAATCATTTGCTAGCATTTAAACTTCATTTGAAACCATTCCAAGCAAGCAAATACAATCTGAAAATAAAAGACAACGAGATAGAGGTTGCCTGCAAAGTGTTTGACAAAATGTCAAATATTCAAAATTGACAATCAAAATCAGATTTGAGGCAATATCCTAGTTGAGGATATTACAACTACAAATATCCATACAAAGTTTTGTTCTCGCTTTTAAATCTTTGGTATTTTTCTTCCATTTTCTTTATGTTGTCCTCAATTTTGTATTCGCAAAATTGGGGCAACCTTATGAAAAATTTCGTAGGACAAAACTCTGTAAGGCATTTTCTTAGTTGTTTTGGTTTTGTTTTCGCCCTATGATTGTGGCATTTTTAATTCCGCTCGTTTTGAGCTATCGTGGGCCTCAATCGGAGTTGTCTATCAAAAGTTATTAAGGAATTAAGCGTTCCGCAGGTGGGCTTTTTCGGCCTGACTACATATCCTTATTCATTGATTAAAATCTTTCATGGGGTGGGTAATTCGTTGATAATTGCATAGCATAATTGGTGTTATTTACATGTAAGATGGATTTAAAACCCCATTATCATATGTTCTCATTAGAATATGTGAAATGTTAACGAGTTTTTAATCAAAAGGTGGACTTAAAAAGTCTCATTACATATCTCCTCATTAAAGTTGAAATTACATGTAAAATTAAACATGAGAAACCTATGTGCATTTAGAAGTGGCGATTTTTACATGCAATACATATGGAAAAGTTCGTCATTACTTCTAGATGATATGCATTGGCTTTTTAAAAAGCCCATTTACACTTAGGAAATTTTAAATATTGAGTTTTTAAATATGTAATGGCTTTATAAAAGCCCGTGTGGGTCAATTTTTTAAAAAACAACTCAATTTAAACTTTCTGCATTTGCATATAAAAAGCCCGTCTTTGGCTGTAGCTTCTCAAGCACATTTATTTTTACATAAAAATGCATTTCTAAAACCCGTATAGGGCTTCCTAGAGGAAAAACATAAGTTTTTGCATGTTTTGGGCATTCCAAAGCCCGTTTTTGGGATTGGATATAAAATATGCCTAGGTTTTTGCATGTTGTGGGCATTCCAAAGCCCGTTTTTAGTCATCTACAACAAAAATGTCATCAAAGTTATATGTAAATGGAGATTGAAAGCCTGTTTTTGGCATTGGATATAAAAAACGCCTAGGTTTTTGCATGTTGTGCATTCCAAAGCCCATTTTTAGTCATCTACAGCAAAAATGTCATCAAAGTTATTTGTAAATGGAGGTTGGAAGCCCGTTTTGGGCCTTGAAGTGCTGAAACGCCTCATTCATTGCATGTATTGAGCAATATAAAGCTCGTTTTTGAGCTTCTTGATAAAAAAACGCCTCTATTTAGGCATGTATTTGGAGGTCCAAATCATGATTTTGAGTTTAACCAGCGAAAACATCCATTAAAGGGGCTGTATTTTGGAGTGAAAAGCTTGTTTTTGGGCATTCTACATAAAAAACAGGAAGTATGGCTTTGATTGCAAGTGTCTCATATGTGATTGCAAGGAAAAATCCCATCCTTGTGCAAGCATCTACATTTGCAGGTTTGAATAATTCTTTCTTGTTGCTATTAATGTGCATTTTATTTCTCAACCATAAACACTTGTCAAGAAATCATTCTTGACTTGAATATGCATTGATTTAGCAAGGGGATTTAGTCAAATTCCTTGCCTTAATAATTCCAAGCTTGAGATCTTTGGCTAAATCCAAAATCTCTTGGATTTGATACAGATTTTCTTCAAGATTTTGAGAGATTGTTTCCCTTGCATTTCTCAAGAGAAGGTAAGTTTTATTTTGTAAATTTCTAGGGCTTTCTTTCCAAGTTTTTATATATATTTTGTTTGTTCTTGTTTATGCAAATCTTTCATTTCATTTTCAGATTTGTATGTTTTTGCTTTCAGTTGTTGTTCTTTCTATTTCGATCTCAATCATTCTTCTAAGTTGCATATGCAAGAACTTCATCATGCTTGCATATGCAGTCGAGATTAAAAACTCTGTTCTAAGTAATGAATCACTCAAAAAAAGAGCAAGTATTTCCCTTATGCAATGCAAGCCAAAAAGCCCACTTTTTAAGTGTTTTGCATACACTTTTCTCGCCTTACCCAAGGCTGTAAATGGACTTAAAATTCCCGTTCATATGCATCAAGAGCCTTCTGGATAACTTGTAGTGGGACATAAAAACCTCATCTATGAGTATATATGACTTCCTTTTTGTATATATGTGCATATGCACCCCATTTATTTGGTCCAAACTTGCTGTCCACCCATATGCAGTACCTTCAGAAAACCCTGTTTTTGAGTTTTTCCCTCATTTAAAGAGCTGATTTTTCCCAAAATCCATTGCATTTCTCTGTTCAAAGGCCTTCCACTCATATCCTATACACACTCTTTCCAGATTTGCAAAGTTCTAGCTTGAAAGACCATGTATGGCTTTTTTTGGTAACTAAAGAATGACAACATAATGGAGCCATTCAAAGAAAGAGATGAGCGATGTAACGATGAGAGCATAGAAAGCTTTCAAGACTGATTTCAAACAGGAGATTTGTTGATGTCATCAAATGCAGAACAATTCATATTTTGGTTCGAGATGCTTTCACCAAACTTGAACACATCAATCACAGGGCATCCTATGGCAACATGAAGACTGACAAAGGATGATGTAGTAGAAGTCGTGTCTTGTCAGACACTTAGTCATTTTCACATGCTTTATAAGTAGGTGTAGTTTTGTTGACAAATTGCATGTAATGTGAGAACAAGTTGTAATTGCACGCGATAGTATCACGTGCAAAGCTGTAACATGTAATCAAACTACAAGTGCATTAGGCTTTGTAGTCTTGCATAAGTTAGAGGTAGTTAAGGGTTTCCCCTTCTTTCTCTACCTTTTTTTCAGCCCCACTTATAAATAGAGGGTGTTCATTGTAATTTTTATCTTTTAGCAAGGCAAGAAAATTCTGCTAGTTTGTATATGTATGCACTCTAAGGCTTTGAGCTTAGATGCTTGAATTGCTTTCAATAAAAGAGGCAGGTTGTTTTGAGACTGTGTGCCAATCCAAGCTGTTATGTGATGACATTTTCTTAAGTTGATTGCGAGTTTTGGTGCTTTATTCAAGAGGGATTTGATTCCAATTGTGCAGACTTTGAGCTGCCTATTGCATTCAGAGTTATAATTCAATTTGAGCTTTTGAAGAATTTATGTTGCAGCAGATCAAATTGCTATAGTCAGTAGTGGTTGCAATTATTTAGAGCTGAAGACTTTGGGCTTCATTGGTAAGTGTTTTTATTAAATTTGAGAGTTTCCAGTAAGAGACTTTGTGCCTTACTGGTTATTCTAATTGAATCCTAATTTGGGATAATCACATGAGACTTTGGGTTCCTGTACTTATTCCACAAAATATAAAAGTAGACTACTGTCTTTGGAGTTGTTCTTACGTCAACTGCCACCGGTATTATCGTAGCAGTAGATACCTTTTGTTAAGTTGGAGAGTTGTTGTGTATAAAAAAGAGGAATTGATTAAGAAGAACCACCCTTTGTTATTTTCAGTTAGGTCTCTGTTGAAACCACCTACAATAAGAAGGGAGCCTCCCCTATTGCTAAGAGGAGAGAGAAATCTCACGAGACGTTGCCTAAAGTTATAGTTTCGTAAGTTGTAGTTTTAGTGACTTACAAAACTTTTAGCCAACACTTCATCTATTCTTTCAATGCATGGGTGGAATCATCAAATTCTTCTATCACTTGTGCCTTAGTTGCATGTCCTAGGTCAATTGTCGTTACATTATACTCTTCTAAAGTAATTTTATCTTTGGCCTTGTCAGGTCTTGGCACTGCTACATGTAGAGTTCTAGAACCTGACTCACCCTTGTTGATTTTGAAGAATTTCTTTGCCTTACTCTTCTCTACTGGCTTGTTTATTTGGCTCAGAAATTCCTATAGTTCTAGTGCGGGAACAATTTCTTCCACAAGATCCTTCTCCATTCTCTTCCTTAACCATTCCGAAGCAATTGGCTGCTGATCTTGGACTTGTTGTTGTTCCTGTTCCTACATTATTTCTTCGTGGACTTCTTCATCAAGAATGGGCACTTCTGGATCTCCCAAATCTTTCACTAACATTGTGTCGAGGCGTTCCTTGATATGAAGATCCATTTCTTAAGGAGACTCTTTCTCTTCACTCCTCTACCGGGCAAATTCACTGAAATCATTGATGCTTTGCCTATCTTGTATTTGTAGAGTTATTTGATCTTCTTCCTATAATCCTCTTCTTTTACTGGGTCTAGTTTTTTCATTTGTAAAGAGATCAACTTCTTGAACACTTGAGGAACTGTTGGATGACTGTGTTACCTTTGGCCTTTGTCTTTTTTGTGGAGGCTTCTCGCTTGGTCTTTTCCTAGGTTGCACATCTTGGACAATACTCTTCCTTTTCCACGTTCTATCTTTTCTTGTGGATTTTCTTCTCCTTCGGCTCCACCTTCTAATGATTGCTCAACTTTACCATCATGTGGCTTTTGATCTCCTACTAGGTCATAAGTTAGGAGGACATTCTTTATTTTCAACCTGTTGATCTAACACTCAACCCACCATCTTGTGAACTTCATGACTGGCTTGGGTAACATATCAATGTCTTTTACTTTAGGTCAAATCACTTGGGTGGCTAGATGGACTTATTTCTCTCCTCAAACTCAGGCTGGACCATGCTCGAATCTTCTTCCACTTGATCTGGCACTGGATAGATCCTACATGTTTTGATAATTCTTAGTGGTATCTTGGAATACATCCTCTTCCTAACTTCATAATATCTTTGGCATTGGCCCAATAGTCTTCAAGATGCATCTTATATTTGTACTTTTTGTCTGCCACCATTCTTATTCTATCATAAGGATCAGAATTTGAGCTTGCTATATGAAATGATATATAATGGAATTGCAATTCCTCTGCTGACTTTTCTTGCTGTTGACAATGAAGGGCATGCTTCATAAAAAATTCCCATGATGCTTGGGAATTCAATTCCACCTTTCCTCTTCTTCTGGATTTTGTCATAAGTTGTCAACGACCTTGTCACCTCCAGCAACACCATCTTGTCAATCAGATATCTTGGAAGCTTGAAGGGATAAGAATAAAACCCTTGAAGTTGAATATAAGAGAATGTTGGGAACTAGATGAACCATGAGCCGTACTTTTCTACCGACTTCATTGCTTCTTGTGATGTGATGTCCCAAAGTGGGCCCCTAACGGAAGGTGACGTAGGTCTGTCTGTGCGGTTTGTGCCTACCACATGTCCAGGATGCTCGCTTGCGAGGCTGTCCTGGGGTTGCCCCCTTAACGCGGGGAGGTGCCGTTTACTATCAGTCCGGGCTTTTGGTGCAACGGTTACTAACTTGATATCAGAGCCGAAGGTCTCGAGGTCGAGACCCGCGGAGCGTGGTGGGCTGTGATGTCCTAGAGTGGGCCCCTAACGGAAGTTGACGTAGGTCTGTCTGTGCGGTTTGTCCCTACCACGTGTCCGGGGTGCTCGCTTGCGAGGCTGTCCTGGGGTTGCCCCCTTAACGCGGGGAGGTGCCGTTTACTATCAGTCTGGGCTTTTGGTGCAACGGTTACTAACTTGGTATCAGAGCTCTGATACCACTGTAATGACCCCTACCAATAGGCCACTAAAAACCACTAATGCTGAATCGAGAAATTTCGTCAAACACTTGGCATGCAACTGAATAACATTGCTGAAAGTAAAATGCTGAACATAGGGAATCGTTGTGCAACAAATCCACTCAAATTGCTGATGTAAAATGATGCCAATATATTCATTCAACAATAATCAAAATGCCATTACATAGATATGCCAATTTTCAGCCTTAGGCAATATGAGCAAGTACCAAATCGAACTACTAATGCTGATATGCAAAATAGATATAGAAAATGTAATAGTACTCCTTTTACAAATAGATAGGAATGATGCCACAAGCTGAAAGAAGTACATACAAGACTAGAATATGAAAGCCCTCACTAGCTGAGTACAAACTATGAATTTTCCTGCTACTACAAACTGAAAGAAAGAACCTGGATTATGCAAAATGCTAATGACTGAATGCTGGCGATGGAATGATGAAAATGCAACCCCGAAGTGTCCTTAAGACCAGCACTTGTACAGCCTGCAAGTACAGCCGTACCTGTACGGAATTGTATGACACCTACCAAAAATAAATGGTGGCTGCTAAGGTGCCGGAAATGACATGAATGGTGGCGCCCAGGTTGGAGGAATATCCTCCCAAAATCTGAGAATCAAACTCCCAGCTGGATGTGAGATATGAGCAAAAAGGTGTGACACAGCTGAAAATCGAACCCTGCCAAATAGCTCAAAAATGCACTGAAATGATTCCAAAGCTCTGCCAATGTAATCCTCCTGATGAGTAGATAAAAAAAACAGTCTTCTTGCAACCAAAAATGCAAACCCTCAGACAATGTCTGAGTACACCGAATAAGCTCAACTTGAAATGGTTGAATACCACTTCCAAAGTGCAACCCTTCAAAGGATATTTCACCTCCTCAGTTATGCAAAATCTTTAGGAGACTCTGTTCCTAATGATCAAATGACAATCTGCAAACCAAGATGGCACCACAAATGCTCAAAGAGAAAAGTAGTGTAAACGCAAGTCATGGGATGTCCAAATGAGAGGCCAAGCACTCTATTTATTCACTTTTCTAAGAAGCCACTAGAACTTCTAGAAGTATCCATAAAATATTCTTATAAAATCCCTTTATAATGCACTTTTATATAAAAAGTAACTTTATAAAATAAAAAGTGCAACTCAACTCAAAATTATAACATTTTGGCCCCACGTAACACATTATAATAAAAATATGATAAACACCATCTCTCCAAGAGCAAATAAGACCATCCAATCCCCAAATAATCATCAGAATGACTCTCTCACCAAAACCATCTGCCTACGAGAGTCCATGATAGGCAAATCCACTAAAAAATGACATGTCACTAAAGAGGGGACATGACAGTCCGCCCCTCCTGAAATTGCTTGCCCTCAAGCAATCTCAAAGCTGGGTGCTGCAAAATATCTTCTCCCTCCCATGTGGCATCCTCCTCAGGCAAATTTCTCCACTTCACCAAATACTCCCTGATGGTCCTCCTGCGGAGCTGCCTCTCTTTGCTGTCAATGATGTTCTCGGAAACAAGAACCAACTTCCCCTCATCATCCAATGGAGGAAGAACTGCTGAAGGCACAACATGTTGACCCAACGCCTTCTTGAGGCGTGACACATGGAAAACATTGTGTACCCTGTTGTCTGCTGGAAGCTCAAGCTCATATGCCATCTCTCCAATACGCCTGATAATCCTGAAAGGACCATAGTACCTAGGCTTAAGCTTTTCCGATCCACTCTTCCCCAGGGTAGACTGTCTATAGGGCTGCAACATGAGATAAACCATGTCACCAACCTCAAAACTCCTCTCTGTCCGCTTCTGATCTGCATACTGCTTATGCTGATTCTGTGCCCTGGCAATATTATCTCTGAGAGCATCAACAATGTCCTTGCTCTCTTGAAGCAAATCTCCAGCATGAGGAACTCTAACATCACTCATAAGCAAATCCAGAAAACTCGGTACCCCATAACCATATAGTGCCCTGAAAGGAGTCATCTGAATAGACATGTGGTATGTGGTATTGTAGCAATACTCACATAGATAAATCCACCTAACCCATGCCTTTTGCTGCCCTGCCACATAGTTCCTCAAGTAGCCTTCCACCCACTTATTTACTCTCTCAGTCTGCCCATCAGTCTGCGGGTGGTAACTAGTGCTAGGTGTAAGCTCAGTGCCACATAAACGAAACACCTCCTGCCAAAAATGACTCAAGAACCTGCTGTCCCTATCACTCACTATGCTCCGGGGTATCCCATGTAGTCTAAAAATCTCTCTGAAGAAGACCTCAGCCACCTGCACTGCTATGTAAGTAGTAGTGATGGGAAAGAAGTGTGCATACTTTGTCAACCTGTCCACCACCACATAGATGCAATCGTGCCCTTGGGCCTTAGGCAAGCCCGTAATGAAATCCATGGATATACACTCCCACTTCCTGTCAGGAATGGGAAGTGGCTGTAGGAGCCCTGCTAGAAAGGTGTGCTCTTGTTTGTTCTGCTGACAAACAGGGCACTCTCGTACATATTGCACCTGCCTGTAAGTTTTGAAGTATCCAAGATGGCTAGCTGTAGGTGAATCATGGAGAGCTCTCATAACAATATGCTTCACCTTCGATCCTGGGACTAAGAATATCCTGTTCTTGTAGATAATCAAATCATCCACAAGTGTGTACCTGGTATTAACAACTGTCCCATCAACAATCTTGGATGCCCATGAGTCTCTAGCATACTCTGCAATAATCAAATGTCTCCAATCCTCAGATATTTCAACCATAGCACTGAGATGTGGTCTGCGTGACAAAGCATCTGCTACCACATTCTGAGTCCCTCTCACATAGGAGATGTCAAAATCATAAGCCTGCAGCTTACTAACCCACTTTTGCTGCCTGTCATTGAGATCTCTCTGTCCAAGGAAATGTCTCAAACTATTGTGGTCAGTTTTAATGCAAAACTTATCACCCACCAGATACTGCCTAAATTTAGCCAATGCATGCATAATGGCTAACATCTCCTTGTCATATATACTAAATGATCTCTCTAGCCCACGGAGCTTCCTGCTCTCAAATGCAATGGGGTGCTTGTCCTGCATTAGAACAACACCAATACCCTCTCTAGATGCATCGCACTGAAGCTCAAATGGCTTCGAGAAGTCGGGCAATGCTAACACAGGGCATGTAGTCATGATCTCCTTGAATCTCTCAAAGCAAGCCTGTGCCTCAGGTGTCCAAACAAAGGCTCCCTTCTTCAGCAAATCTGTCATAGGAGTTGCATGACGTGAATACCGATTGACAAATCTGTGGTAGAAACCACACAACCCAAGGAACCCTCTCAACTGTGTCAGGTTCTCTGGAGTAGGCCAATCCACAATAGCACAGATCTTATCAGGATCCATCCTTACTCCTTCTGCACTAATGATGTGACCCAAATACAATAGCTCTGTCATGCTCAAATCACATTTGGACTCCTTGGCATACAAGGACTTCGACTGCAAGATCCCCAAAACTGTCTCTAGATGCTCCATGTGCTCCTGCCAAGTCCGATTGTATATCAGAATATCATCGAAGAAGACTAACACATACTTCCTCAATTGGTGACGGAAGACCTTGTTCATGGTGGACTGAAAAGTAGCTGGCGCATTGGTCAGCCCAAATGGCATGACCACAAACTCAAAGTGCCCACAATGACATCTGAAGGCGGGCTTCTCAATATCCTGCTCTCTAACTCTGATCTGATGGTAGCCAGATCTCAAATCAATCTTCGTGAAGTAACATGCACCGTGATGCTCATCAATCAACTCATCAATCCGTGGAATGGGGTACCTGTTCTTGATTGTCCTTTTGTTCAACACCCTGTAATCAATGCACATCCATAAAGTACCATCCTTCTTCTTCACCAACACTACCAAAGAAGCAAAAGGAGACTTGCTCGGTCTGATGTGTCCCATCGCAAGTAGCTCCTTGATGGTTTTCTCTATCTCATCTTTGAGTCTCTTAGGATGCTTGTATGGTGTAACCATCACGGGTTTAGCACCCTCCTCCAACTCAATGATGTACTCAATACCTCTGTCTAGTGGCCTACCAGGCGGGATGTCACTGAAAACTCTGTCATACTTCACTGTCAACCTCTGTATGTCTGGATGATACTCTGTCTTATGCTGTCCCTCCTGTGTAGGCATGAGAGTACATACTGCTGCCCACTCCATGTCATCATGTCTGGCTAACCTCTCCATCTGTCTGAAGGTAATAGTCCTGATGTCACTATTCCTGATTGCTCTCAAAATGTGTTGTTTCCCATCCACCTCAAACTTAATCTCCATGTCCTTCAATTTGAAAGTGACCTCTCCCAATGAGTGCAACCACTTCATCCCAAGAACAATATCCAGATCACCCATGTTGACAACGTGGTAGTCCGCCTTGAACTCATAGTTGTTCAGGCGTAAGGGCAAATCTCTAACCATCCTGTTACACTTAAGAGTGTAACCATTAGCAACCTAAACTCGAAGTCCCTCAAACTCCTCAGTCATAATACCACGGCATTCAACAAAATGTGCATCAATAAAATTGTGCGTAGCACCTGTATCAACCAATGTAATAACTCTCTGCCCTGCTAGAACACCACGCAGTCTAAAAGATCCTTCCTGCTGAATGCTAGACAAGCATGCCTTCTGTAAGTGCAACTCGGGTTCCTCCTTAGGTTCTGAAGCCTCTGCCTCTGCCTCGGGCTCTGCATCATTATGATCATCATCATGTCCAGAACTGTCAGAATCTGAATCCTCGTAGTAAGCCCACATGACCCTGTTGGCCTTCCCCTTAGGCCTCATGGGACAATCATGATCTCTGTCGTAGGGTCCCTTGCAATAGAAACATAGCTTCTTCCTGCGCAAGTCATTCAGTGTCTCCATATCCAGAGGTGCAGTAGACTTACCCTTGGTATCATCTTTTTTGCCCTTATTTTTATCAAACTTCTTAGTGTCCCAGAATGAAGAAGTGCTCTTGGGGTGAATCTGCTGGAGGGTGCTGTGAGCTCCATGCTCCGTGCCTTCCTCATAGCCTCCTGCAATGAGGGGGGATCGAATGCCTTGATCCAACCCCTTAGAGGTTTAGACAACCCCTCTGTGAATAGTATAAACAGCCTCCTCTCAGACACATCCTACACCATCACTGATAATCTCTGAAACTCACTAATGTAGACCTCTAAACTGCCTATCTGTCTCAGCTGTGCAAGATCACGGAAGAAGACCTCTGGGTCTTTCTTATCAAAGCGCTCTACCAGTCTATCCACAAAATCCTGGTAGGATGTCACCTGATTATGTTGCAATGTAATCATACCATGTGACCACCAATCATGTGCTGCGCCCTCTAAATGCAAAGTGGCATACCTAATAGCATCCATCTTTGACATAGGCCTCAATGCTAGGAATGTATCTAACTTATGAATCCAGGCCTGTGTTGTCATCTGTCCACTACCATCAAAAGATGATAAGGTGAGCTTGCTACCAGCTCGTTGCAACTCACTGTCCTGACCTCCTCTAGGCCTCCTGTTCTGCCTGCTACTCATGTGCTCTCTTCTCTGACTCAGGTAGCGATCAAAATTCAGCAACTCACGAATTGTGGAGGTAATGCCTACCATTCTGCATTTGCAGCTCTAAGATCATCTTGAAAGTCCTCTGGCATATCATTTTCTCTTGCCTCCTGGGCCTCCTCTCTAAGGAATGTAGGACGTGTAGGCCTGTCTGCAGTCCACGACCTGTGCCTAGGAGCACCCTGTGAACCTGCTACACTCTTGTTATCCTGCTCTGGTGTCCCTCTACCCGGTTCCTGATTCCTCGGCTGAGCAACTCTCTCCATCATAGTGGTCAATGCACGTATAGACTGAACTATCTCTTGCTGTCCAGTAGTCATAGCCTGGAAGAAGTCTCTAGCCTCATCATCATCAGTCCTAGGGACTCTAGGTGGACTCTGTGACTGTCTCTCACCCATAGTATGTATATCTCTGAATTCCTGCTCACCCTCAAGTGCAGCTCTCTTGCGTGTATAATACCTATGATGCCCAAATGCTGAAGGATGCATAAAGATTTCTTACCCAACAGGATGGTAAGAACACCGCTCTGATACCACTGTAATGACCCCTACCAATAGGCCACTAAAAACCACTAATGCTGAATTGAGAAATTTCGTCAAACACTTGGCATGCAAATGAATAACACTGCTGAAAGTAAAATGCTGAACATAGGGAATCGTTGTGCAACAAATCCACTCAAATTGCTGATGTAAAATGATGCCAATATATTCATTCAACAATAATCAAAATGCCATTACATAGATATGCCAATTTTCAGCCTTAGGCAATATGAGCAAGTACCAAATCGAACTACTAATGCTGATATGCAAAATAGATATAGAAAATGTAATAGTACTCCTTTTACAAATGGATAGGAATGATGCCACAAGCTGAAAGAAGTACATACAAGACTAGAATATGAAAGCCCTCACTAGCTGAGTACAAACTATGAATTTTCCTGCTACTACAAACTGAAAGAAAGAATCTGGATTATGCAAAATGCTGATGACTGAATGCTGGCGATGGAATGATGAAAATGCAACCCCAAACTGTCCTTAAGACCAGCAACCGTACGGCTTGCAAGTACAGCCGTACCTGTACGGAATTGTACGACACCTACCAAAAATAAATGGTGGCTGCTAAGGTGCCAAAAATGACATGAATGGTGGTGCCCAGGTTGGAGGAATATCCTCCCAAAATCTGAGAATCAAACTCCCAGCTGGATGTGAGATATGAGCAAAAAGGTGTGACACAGCTGAAAATCGAACCTTGCCAAATAGCTCAAAAATGCACTGAAATGATTCCAAAGCTCTGCCAATGTAATCCTCCTGATGAGTAGATAAAAAAAACAGTCTTCTTGCAACCAAAAATGCAAACCCTCAGACAATGTCTGAGTACACCGAATAAGCTCAACTTGAAATGGCTGAATACCACTTCCAAAGTGCAACCCTTCAAAGGATATTTCACCTCCTCAGTTATGCAAAATCCTTAGGAGACTCCATTCCTAATGATCAAATGACAATCTGCAGACCAAGATGGCGCCACAAATGCTCAAAGAGAAAATTAGTGTAAACTCAAGTCATGGGATGTCCAAATGAGAGTCCAAGCACTCTATTTATTCACTTTTCTAAGAAGCCACTAGAACTTCTAGAAGTATCCATAAAATATTCTTATAAAATCCTTTTATAATGCACTTTTATATAAAAAGTAACTTTATAAAATAAAAAGTGCAACTCAACTCAAAATTATAACATTTTGGCCCCACATAACACATTATAATAAAAATATGATAAACACCATCTCTCCAAGAGCAAATAAGACCATCCAATCCCCAAATAATCATCAGAATGACTCTCTCACCAAAACCATCTGCCTACGAGAGTCCATGATAGGCAAATCCACTGAAAAATGACATGTCACTAAAGAGGGGACATGACATGTGACAACCTCACGTGAAAGCAGCCTTAAAGAGATCTAACAATATGTATGGCAAAGGCGTAAGTGGCTCTTAGGAAACTAGTATTATACAGATGCAATTGAAAATAACATTCGTGCACTTTTAATTGGTTTGGACCACATTGTATGGGTCCCTACATCTCAATCCTTCATATCTGGTTTTCCTTGCTAACATGTATACAACATAGGAGCTCATATAAAAAGTCCTACACTGCTCCAAATTTCTCAATTGCTCATCCAGGCTGTCACTAATTAATCTTGACCAATCACAAGGTGAGGAACCTTGGAAGGTGTTAATTAGAAACAATATTGCTAGAGCCAGCCCCATCAAAACCTCATCATGGAAGGGCTTGCATATTAATGACTTATTGTTAGGTAAGTTTGAAATCAAAGTCTCAAGATCCAATGTTGTTAAGGCCAATTGGAAAAATTGGGACAATGTTAGACAGTTGGTATCCAATAACAATATCATTGACAATAATAACCTGATTTGTGGGGAGAAATCAGTTTGGTGGAATCTTAGACATGGTAACAAACCCCTTGCATTGGTTTAGGGTTGCTCTGCTCGAAGATGGGTAGCTAAAGGAATCAACAACTTTGCAGATGTAATCCATGAGGGCAGATTAATAAGCTGACAGGAGTTATGGAAAAAGTTTGACATTCCCCGGTCACAATGGAGAACATACTCCATATTGAGGGAATCATGTAATAGACTAGATCTCCCTAGGATGTGTGAGTGCAACAATGATAGAATCTCTCACCTAAAGCGGTTGGATTGTACCTCATTCCCCAACACCAAAGCCAAATAGCTCTATAGACTCCTTACTGACTACCATGAGATTGTTGAACACCTTAACTCTTGCTGGATTATAGACTTGGAAACCTCTAATTGGAACAAACACTTGAATGGACTGTGCCATAGACCGGTGGGACCAAAAAAATCCTATTTCATGTGGAGATTCCTCCTACATAGATTGCTGGTAAGGAAACCAAATGGGGAGCCTAATATATGTTCCTTCTACAAATGTTGTAAATCCATTCACCATATCTTTTTTGGCTGTTTTTTTGCTAAAGAAATATGGGGCCTCTTTGGTTTATACTTACATAAAAACTTCAGTTTACTGCATATCTTAACTGCAAACTTCTTGAGCCTCAAAAAAAGCTGCAACATCTTTTGGTCTACATTATCTGTTGAAATCATATGGTCTATTTGGAAATTACGTAATGTTGATATTTTTTATGGCAGAGCTAGGCACCTTACTGAGTCTTTGTGAAGACTCATTTTTCATAATATTGTTGTGCAGGTATCAGTGGTAATGAAACTTGATGAGCAAAAGTTTTTAGATCTGTTGCATAATGGAGCAGTAAGGATGTTCAGGAGGGAGATCTCCCACGAGTACACGTGGTCCAGGTCTTCGGCGGAGAGGACTCCATTTGAGCATGCAAATAACAACTTTGTAGAAGAGCTGAATGAGAGTAGAGACGAGAGACATGATAGGGAGGAGCCTGTGGCTGTCGTTCCACTTGCAGTCATACCTCCTGCAGCCAACCCACAACCACGAGCAATTGACATTGAACACCCATACAACAACTTTGTGTAGGATGATAAGATCTTGAAATGAATGGAGGGTCCTATTGGTTGGACAATGTGGATTGATAGGAAGAACAATGAGATTTAATTTTAGCTGTTCTTACATCTTTTTGTATAATGTTACAATTGTATATGACATAATCTCAATATGTATAGGTGTATTTAGGATGCAATACTATAGCTATCTCTCCTGATTAGGAGGCTATATGTTTTGGTATGTAGTCTTGTATAAACAGCTCCAAGGCTGAGTGTAAAAGTTGTGCATATTATAATTAATAAAAAAAATAGCCTAGATTAGCTTGAGATCAATGGCCTAGATTTTTCCAACATAGCCCTAATGCAAATACTAACTACAAGCATTAAATGCTATCCAATTACAATGAGGCACCAATTTATGGGCCAATGAAAAAATTACATTGCCTTTATGCACCAATGAGAAAATTGGTCAGGTGAAGACATTAGATATATTCCACATGTACACTTGAAACAATTTGATTGAATGAACTTAGACACGTGGAATTGGGTCCTCTGATTGGTTGAAGATGAACGGGCGCCACCCGTTAGAACCTAAGAAAATAGATTGTAACCCATAATTGAATTGAAGAATTAGAAACAAGAACTTGTAAATGCAAATGAAATGAACAACATAACAATAATGCCGAGACACTTGATGAAGATGCTCAAATGGCCCAATAGCATCAAGACAAATCTATATCTCCAATATATGAAAATACAAGCAAGGTAGCATGTTTATATAGGCTCAAGGAGAGGAAGTGGCAAGTCCAACCAATAAGGAAGGAACACAAAGCGGTGCCAATAAAAGCAAATATTGAGTCCCATGGAAGAGGACAACACCTCAACATCCACTAACTTAAGTAAACATGCTTTATGAATTTAAGCAAGCTTAATTAAAATGTAGGAAAAACCTAGGACTAAAGGAAAATAAATACCCCAACTTAGGAACATAAAAACCTACACTAACATCCCTTAAGCGTAGCTTAGGTGGGTAAAGAGATGGGTCCCAATAGATGAAGCCTAATAAGGTACCCATGTACAAATAAATCCCTCCCAAGAGAGATGTCGTCCCCTATAAAAGAGAGTACACCCCCCTGAATAGAGAGAGAATGAAAGGAGTTAAAAAAATCCCCCAAAAGGAGACGTTTGTCGTACCCCAAGCAAAGCGCGCAAATGAATGAACTTGCTCTTAGCAAAGGGTTTGGTGAAGAAGTCTGTAGTTTGATATGATGTCTGACAATATTGAAGATCAATGAACTGCTCATGAATTAACTCCTGAATGTAGTGCAATTGAATACCAATGTGTTTGTTCCTCTGATGATGGATCGGATTGCGAGAAATTTGAATGGCACTTGGTTGTCACAAAAGATGATTGTAGGCTTTTGGAAGAGAATGCAAAACTCAATGAGAATGTGTTGAAGCCAAATAGCCTCAGTAGAAACATTAACTGCTCCTCGATACTCAGCCTCAGTAGATGAAAGAGCTATAGCAGATTGCTCCTTGCTCGAACAAGAAATTGGACCGGAACCAAGAGAGAAGCAAATATCCTAAAGTAGACTTGCCTCATCCTTTCAAGTGGGGAAATTCATGCCTCATCCGGATTTTCATCATTTCAAGTGGGGAAATTCATGCCTTGTCCGGATTTTAACCATTTCACGTGGGGAAATTCACGCTCTGTCCAGATTTTAACCATTTCAAGTGGGGAAATTCATGCCTTGTCTAGATTTTAACCATTTCAAGTGGGGAAATTCATGCCTTGTCCGGATTTTATGCATTCTTATAAAAAAAATGATTTTCATTAGGATTTTGATCATTTTAAGTATGGAAAATCAATTTTTATAAGGATTTTAAGGCCCTTATGCATAAAATATGCCTTTATGATGTATTTTGGACTATTTGACTGGCCAAAATATTAATACACTTAGGATTTTTGGCTCAACCCACTACAGACTTAGGACTTTAATTTTAAAACTCCTACTTTAAATCGCCACTTGACAACTTGATTGCTTTACCACCCCTCAACCCTTTTAAGCTCTGAACTGCCAACTTTACTGCCAAAACCTAACAACTACGAGCGAAAAGAGGGGGGTCCTAATTTGCAATGGGGTGATGGTGTGAAAAGGTCACAACAGGTAGCAAGTTCTTGGAAAATTTACCATGTGACCACAAAACCCTTCTTTCTCTTCTCATAACATAACCACTGATACCAAATAAATTGGTCTGGTTCCAAGTATATGGACACCATATCCACCTTTTGTTGATTTGGAACATGATGAAAATCAACAAACCGCTCCATTAGCCAATTGGTTGGATCCATACCATCGAACTTCCACATGAATTGCCTAGGCATATGATGAGTAAAGATTTGGTCCTTCTTGAAATCTGAATTCATCCCCCAAAATTCTTGTCCCTTAAAAGCATTATCTGTTATTCCTAACTGGTTGTTGAGAGGGGGGGTGAATCAATAAATACTTGTGTCTATTACAATTCAATTCTTGTTCAATTATTCTTCCAAGATAAGCAAAATATAAACAATCATTCATAAGCATAAATAGAAACACATAGATCAACACAAAATGTATACGTGGAAACCCTTGGTTAGAAGGAAAAAACCACGGTGAGACAAAGCTCACAACTTCACTACTGCAGAAGTAAAGATGCCCTGTTAGGAGCTTACAAAGCACTGGTGAAGGTGCTACCTGGTTAAGGGATTTGGTAGAAGATTGGTTAAGATCTTAACTCTGTTAGGAGTTGCCTGGTTAGAGGACTTTCAACATCAACAAAGATGTTACCTGGTTAAAGGATTTTTACAAAGAACCGATTAGGGTTCACCCTGATAAAGGGATTTCAATATGCTTTCACACCTAATAAAAGCAATGATCTCAATTGACACTAATTGTCTGATTAGATAATACCTGTTGATCTCTTCCCTG
Source organism: Chamaecyparis obtusa (assembly GCA_027943335.1). Taxonomy (NCBI): domain Eukaryota; kingdom Viridiplantae; phylum Streptophyta; class Pinopsida; order Cupressales; family Cupressaceae; genus Chamaecyparis; species Chamaecyparis obtusa. Next base: position 62,968 of record BSBK01003249.1, read on the forward strand.
GTTTGCCTGACTGTTGAATCGTTTCTGCCTCTTTGCCTTTCACCTCTAGTGACTGTAATCTCTCTTCTCTGCTTTCTCTATTCAGCAACTTTCAACAACCTTATTTCTTGCGTCCTATGACCTATACTTATACAAGAGTTCATCTTAATGAAACCCTTAACTCATAGAACCGCTAGGCTGTAAACTCAACATTAAATCGTGCAACTAGCAGTAAAGCTTTGCATTCTGATCTAGATTTTACCTTGAAAACATCTTTAGAAAATAAAGCTAACTCTTGTTAAAAAGCTAACTCCACTTTTGAGCGGTGGATGCTCCGCATATTCCGGTTTTAACTCAAAATTGCTCCGCATAATCCAGGGCGGATCTTTATGCAGTTAGACCGGTATAAATCTCATACCCGGTTTATCTTTGTATGTCTTAATAGACCGGTACAATGTACTGAGTTCGGTCTATCGGTGCATCTCCTTTTCTTAGTCTACCGGTGCCTCTAAAGTAACGTGAGTGAACTACCGGTGAACCTTTACCGGCGGGAAATGGTGTTTGCATCTGATTTCACTAATGACAACTTAATATTGCTAACATTATCTTCCACCTTATTAGGTGAATTTTCTCCCTTACACATCATCCCTTCAATAAGCATTTCTAACTTACTTGAAAATTCACTCATGTTGTTCTTCAACTCCATCCTCACTAATGAAATTCCTCCATTCATCTCCTTTATTGATGAAAATTCACTCTGAACCTTGTTTATCTCCCCATTAGGGGTAATATCCTCAATTTCTACATCACCCTTGTTTGGAGATTTCCCAAGTGTGGTGGCATTCTTTTTGCCTCTTGTTGAAGGCCTCGTCATGGTGGAACAATTTTGCAATAAATAACACATGAAATTGAAATCATCTGAAATATTTACTATAACTTACTAGGTCCAATATAACACTTACCTAGAAAAATCTCCAAGCAATGAGCAGATTTGCAGCCTTGACTTTGAGCGTGAATTTGTTAGAAACCCTATTTTTTCATTAAATCACCTGTTGCTGCTCCAATTTTTTTTGAATTTTTTACTGTAGATTCCCCAATGAAGAAACCCCAATTCTGCAATAAATTGTTCAATTGCGCTTAAGTTCCTTTGATATTTGGACTGAAAATGCTTCAATGTGTTCTTAAAAGACCCTCCAAAAACCAGAAAAGATATTGCCCAAATTGAAAAGATATGTGATTTCCGAAATGATTGTCAAAACTGGAAAAAATGACTTGCTTTTATAATGCCGAGATCATGCTTTGATACCACTTGTTATGAAATAATTTGCACAAAAGATGAAGATAATATGAAATATGCTGAAAATGCTTTATAACAACTGAGAATGACAAGCCACTTCGAGGGGGGCAATGATAACACAATTCGTAATCTGATGATAAAATAAGACAAGCTACCTCCTATATTGATGCAGTCAAGCTCGGAGGATCCAATAAAGGACTGTCCAAACTTGCAGCCAAACACCAACACCGCGGAATAACACAACACAACACAAATATAGAATCAAAATCTTCTTTTATTCATTAGTAACCGAGCTTACAAGCAACATGCCGAGCTATAAGGCCTTCTCAGTTACGGCGAAATACATCAAAGATTACAATAGTTCAACAAGATCTCGCAGGATCCAACACACCTCTCAGCTAGCCCAGGTCTGTAACACAATAGGACACTGGTAGGTACTCCAAGAAAGATCTAAACTTGTGCTCGCAAGCCACCAAGATATCTTCTTGTTCCTAAGCTCGCAAGCTACTAACTCTGTTACACTTCATAGATCAACCTCTGGTACTCCAGACTGATCACCAATCTGCTACTTCTTCTACTTTCTTCCTACCTCCTACTACTCTACCCATACCCTCCTTAAATACTACACAACCATAAGTCGGCTTTACAAACAAATAAATCCCAACAACCCAGTCGGCTTCCAAAGAGAAACAAATATTAAATGCAACAGCAAGCGGCTCTCACATAGCCTTCCAAACAATTAATTCTCCATGTCGGCATCCAGATCCACATCGGAGAATGCAACATGCCAGATTTATGTCCCCACACGTCAATGGTCAATCCATAACACGAGGAGCGCGACCCAAATTAAATGCACCAGTCGGCCAAGCCGATCCATCCAAACAAACAAGCTGGTCAACAAGAATACCGAGCGCCAGTAATAAACACTAATAAACACTGAGACCCAGTCTGTAACCGAGCACAGAGCACCAAAAACACCGAGTCACCGAGTGACCACCATCCACCGAGCTCCATTGGCACTTCCAACCGAGAACCACTACCACGACCACCGAGCTCCATTGGTGAAGCCAAACAGACTTTGACAGAGAACTATCACCAAATAACCGAGTAAAAAGCCTATTTTTACTGAGCTCATCCACCTTCTTCACCATGTGCCAGAAAATCACAAGGAACTGAACAAGAAGCCAGGATGCCACTGCATCATATATATACCCTCCTTATGCCTAGGATATCATCTAGGCTGACTTAGTTAAACATATAAGCTCTAGACCGACCTAACTAACTAAATAACAATATAATAATAATACGAGTTAATTAAGAGTTAAGGTAGCCACAAGCCGGCTACTCACAACCTGTGGCCAGCTACTCACAACCCTATGTATACTCTAGGATTAAGGGCGTAGCACAATCTCAGTCCATAGGGGATAAACATGGATATGGAGAGATTTAGAATTTAATTATTGGTGGCTCCTGTTTCAGTGCTATATCCAGTGTTGGGTATGGCTGGAATGTGTATTTCAGACCTGTCACTGACATTTCTGTGCATTGATGGAGTTGAGGAGCTGGGAAAGGGGGTTTAAATAGCTGATATGACCTGCAATCACATTATAGCTGACCAAAATAGCATTTCAACCATATCAGACATGTGGGTTAGGTATATTACTTGCCGTTGGAGACTTTTGGTGAGTGCTGGGTGTGAATACAGTTGTTGGGCGATATTGGGAAGTGATTTGTTCAAGTTTGGTGGAAGTAATGAGGAGTTTTCATTGCTATCAGACCTGCAATAGAGGCATTTTCAGACCTGCCAACTGTTGGAATGGATCCATTTTGCACCAAAATTCTTTTTAAATTATCAAGAAATATTCCGTGAAAACCAGCATATACTTAACTTGCACAACACAACATCCGACTTACATGTAACTTAAGAAAGATATCCAGTGCTGGTATCTTTTGGGAAAAAAAATCCAAATGGAAGGAGCAATGACAAGGAGTTGAGTTGAATGGAACCTCAAGTTCAGCTTAACAGAATCAGAAAAGAGAAGCTCCAATATCAGAAAATGGATATGTAATTTCAACATAGGCAACAGAAACTCCTGGAATGTTTGGCATGTGTTGTGGGAATGAAAAGAGGCTTAAAAATGCAATTCTCATCAGGTTGGTGGTTTTTTGGTTCCAAGTATACTAGGAAGAAGTGTGTTGGACTGCCTGCAAGACTTGTTGGATGCATTAGACTCATGGACCAATACTTGTTTGGCTATATCCTGAGGTTCAGCATCATCTGTTCAAATTAAGCAATGGAGGATTAAAACTTTAGAATGTTCAGGACCTTGGCTTTGCAGGAAAGAATTTGATAAGAAAAAAATTAAAATCGTTAAAAAATGTGTCTAATTTTTTTGAGCAATAAAGACAACCAAGGAGAAATAGATGCCATGATAAAAAACTATCACCAGATTATAATGCTGTCTCTTTTTATTCTCACTTTACCCTTTGGCATAGAGGGCCAGCTGGTTTGCCTTGATCACAGTCCATCAGTCCTTACCATTTTTCTTTGTACCTCTTGAGACATTGCCAATCATGTCTGTTAGGAATCCGGAGTACTCTGCTTGCTCGTAGGATTAGCCCAGATCTTTTATGGACCGTTTTGCAGTGATTGATAAGAACTGGAGCATTCTTTTGTTCCACAACAACAGTGTGAGCGAACTAGACACTTCCAGATGATCTTCAGTGTGGGTGACTATCAGATTTTCACTAGCATTTTCAAATTGTTGCTAAAAGCTTTAACATCCTGCAACTCATGATATATTGCTGAGATTTCCTTTCTAATGGCATTAATATTGCCCATGGAGTCCCATGCCTATAACTCTTCCATCTTCCCCTTTCCTCTAGGATGTCCAGTTCGTCCAAATGGGCCCCTGGACCAGCCATGGTTCGAACTGGTTTGTTCCGCCTGTGGGTTCGGACAGGGTCCGGTCCACACAGGCCTGGTTTGAACCAGCCTACGGGTTGGTCAGACCTGGGCGGACCAAACACAAAATACGTGGACCTTGATCGAACCATATGCAAATTTCGGCCTGCGAACGGTCAAAGTCAGCAGCCAACACATTTTTTTCTTGCAAATTTAATAAAGATTTCTCCTTCACTTCACTTTTAAAGATGTTTCTCTTGGTAACGTGTTTTCATACTTAGTCATTTTTTCAGCTCAGGGGCAGGTGGATTTATACAAATATAACATTTAAGTATTGTTATGTTTTCAGGATCGATTGCAAATGTAATGGCATTATCATATTGTCTTCTATGTTTTCCAAATGCATCGATCTCTTGGTTTTATACAAGGCAAAGACAAGAAGACATGTCTATTCATTTCAAGGGACATGTCTATTAGTTACTATAAGATTAATATAACTTATATATTCATTTGAATAGTAATTATTATTAATATACATAATTATTATTATATGTCTCATAATAATAATTAATATCAACTTATATTAATAATAATGAATTTTAATTTATTTATATTCTCATATTATTAATTATATGTATATATCACAATATGATAATAATCTACTTATATAAATTATATGGATATATATATAATAATTATAATACATATTATTATTATTACATATATATCAATGTGTACTTGATAATTCAATAACAATGATTTTATCTGAACGAAGCTACATTCCTTAACAAGTATGAGTTACTTATACTTTAAATTATATTTGTATAAATATTTCAGGATGTTTGAGATAGGTTTCAGCTTCATAGGAGTTAAAATGCAGATTTTAGATTTTGGGGTTTTTAAAAAAATTCCAGACTTAGCCAAATTTTAGGATTCAGCATGCCTTTAGTAGTGTTATCTCCCACAACCTGTCCTAGTTTTTTGAGGTCAAATTGAAGCTGGAACAAGGATTTTCTAATGATGCTAACTCATTTCCTCACAAATCACTTGGTTTCAATTCTATATTCCTGACAGACTTAGCTCAACACTTTGTTAAAATATATCTACGATCGGATATGGTAATATATATATATATATATATATATTAAGATCATTTTATAATTGTATATGTTACAATGCAGTTAATATTAACAATTGGTTATGAAGGGTCATGACCCTACGTAGCATAAGCCACGTATGGTCATGGGTCCTCAAGACATGACTATTCTAAGGATATAAATGCCTATCGATGGCTGGTGAAAAGATCAATCACAATGGTAATCTATTTCAGTACAACACTCATATATATTCTCTATAGGACGATCTTAATTGTACAACATGGTATCAGAGCCTAACCTATAAGAGAATAAAATATATTCACAAGCAATCGGTGATAAAATGGCAGTGGGCCTTGGATATTACTTAGCATCGAAGTTAGTATTATGGATTCATTCGGGGACAAAAGAAACACAAAAGAGGAAGGGAGATACTCCAATCCCAAGCATCGATCAACTCAGCGTTTGGAACAAGTGGATAGGAATGGAATAGGAGACGTTCATTTGTGGAAATATACAGACCGGAATTATTCTAGGATATTGGTCGCTACCAATGAAATTGACATCATGTTCTTCGTATTTGAGAGTAGCAGAAGATACCCAAATATAGAGACCAACAAGATGAATATATGTGCTTGCAAATATTGGATAGATTAAATAATAATTAAATTCTAAAGTATTTGAATGGTGAAAATATAGTGTGAATCCAGCGAAGAGATAAGAGAAGGGGTTAAGCCACGGGACAGAGAAAGACTCTAGCAATGATATTGACAGTTTAAAAAAATATATATATACAAGAAAACGCAAATGCACACTTTGATCATTGTTTCTTGCTGTTATCGGAAGGGGAGAGTTTGCTACACCAAGTCTATCCATCAAATCTCACGAGTCCAGAGATGACTGGCGAGTCTCTTATAAATTTGCAGTCTCAAAATAAGTTTGCAGGCCTTGTTTTAGCCTTGCTCGACTCAGGACTCACTGAGTTTGCTAGATAACCGGAAATAAGTATGACGGTGGTTTCTATAATGGTTTACTAGTTTGATAATGGAAAAATGGTGAAGCTGAATATTGACATCATATCATAGCAAGATACTGTACAACATCTCATGTGGATATTTAGAGCAAAAAAAAATTCTATTCCAATCTGTTAAACTACAGTACCTTTGCAGTCCATCTTCAATTCCATATTCACAAGACACCAAATCACTTGGAGAAGGAGCGACTACAAGGATGGACTTATATTTATTTTAAATACAGAATGAACCAATTATTTGCTCATGCTGAATGATGGTAGAAATCAGATATATTCTCTACCATATTTTTGATACCTCTGTGCAGTGTTATTTCCTGACATTGTCTGCTCTTATAAAGTCTGGAGTTCAGCTTGTTCGGGGTGTTGTCAAAGATGTCCAATCTCAGAAGATTGTTCTCAATGATGGTACTGAGGTTCCTTATGGTCTGTTAATCTGGTCTACAGGTGTTGGGCCTTCTTCTTTTACAAGTTCATTAAAACTTCCAAAGTCACCTGGGGGAAGAATTGGTGTTGATGACTGGTTACGTGTTCCTTCAGCACGAGATGTTTATGCCATAGGGGATTGTATGTCGTTAAGAAGACAAGACGAAAGCAAAGTATGCTACAGTCATCACCGAATAAGGGATCATCAAACAGGAGAATATTTAGTATGTTGGGAAGATAATAAATTAATTTATTACCTATGAAAGAATGAGAGTATACTGTGCCTTCGAAATAAGGAAGGAAAGGAATCTTTATATTGCCGACAAGCATTGGGTGACAGCAATTTATACTGTAAGTTAAATACTGATCTGTTTGGAGTCTATTAAGAATAAGAATCTTATATGATCTAATATATATGATATACAAATATATATAAATATGAATATAAGAACGAAATCAGAGCTATATATATATATATATATGAATTGTAAGAATGATCTAATTATAGGAATTAACATAGCAGTGTTAATAAGGATAAATATCTGTGATATATTTCTGATAGGTATAGATATATATGTATTTCTGTCATATATATATATATATATCTGCAGATTATTAACATAAATACCAAATAGTTATCTCATTTTATATATATGTAGTTGAAATATATAAACTCTGCATTACATGCTATCATCAAGTTCTGCATGTGATTTTATATGCAATATAAGAAGAATCAAGTTCTGTATATTCTATTGTAATATATGTTATATTCTATTGTAATATATGTTACAGTCTTTAATGATTAATCATATGAAATGACTTAGGTAGAGAATATGTATCCTTATTGCATTAAGAGCATTACCTCACAAGATAAGGTAAGGCCTGCGGTGGAATGGGCACAATTTACATCAAACAAAGGCACTATCTTGTAGGTAATGATCCACATGGATGGAGGGAGTTACAATAAGGGGTAATGGTGAAGCCCACTAGGTACGCCAACCTCATGAAGCATGGGGCCAAGGGGGATAGGGTTTTGCTCTTGGGCCTAGGGTTGGGCATGGACATCCTTTTGTAATATCTCCTCCACCTTTAGGGACACAAAAACACTACACAATACATGTTATGAATTGGAACTCTCATTTCTAAATTAAAGATAGATAATTTCAGGAGAAAAATTGGTATGACTAAACCTTAAAACTTGTTGGGAAGTAATTCCTGCTTTTGTACTTTGTATTCATGAATAAATAAATAAAGTTATATTGAAATATTTCATTTGTGTTCAAGAAGATAACGATCTTCTGTTTAAATAATTGGGGTTACTATTACAAGGTGACAATCTTGACAATAGTTAACCAAACTTCAAGATTGACACCCTAACGGGTTGTCTTGGATTGTGCCGGATATCTTGATGCTGGGATGTTATTACTGTATGGTGTAATAACTCATATATCATGATTGACACCATAACGGGTTGTCTTGGATTGTGCCAGATATCATGATATTGAAATGTCTAAGTATTTATCATGACTAAGACTTCTTAATGTTGTCCCGAATTGTGTTGGCAATCATGGCATACTATGACTTTCTACAATACATCTTAAACCCTCTCTTACTAAGAGGGAGTGTTGAAATATAGCTTCGTTCGTGTTTAAGTATGCCGAATGATCATAACGCATAAGCATATTCATACATATATATATATATATATATATATATATATATATATATATACACACACACATTATTATTGTTATCAACGACATATTATAGAAACAGATTGAATGCATTATTGAATGCACGAATAAATACAGCCATGATATATATAAGAATACAAACACGATATACATAAGAACACCTTCTGAGGTTAATGTTGTGGCCTTGGAAAAAAAATCAAAATGCATCTTATGCTAGCCAATGTAATCTCATGACTATTCAGATTATTCGTATTGGTTCTCTCAGGAAAGAAGGTATGAAGTGACATCCTGTAGTGACATTGAGTTGAGTATATAAACAGGGTCTGCCTTTGTAATAGAGGGAGAAGCTAAAGGATTTGCATTAGTGGACATTCGAGGATCTTGATTCAGAGGGAGTAGACCATGTTTTGTTGGTTCTCTAGTAATCAAGAAATTGTAGCAGAGAATTATGATTATTATCATGTGAGAAGGCTATATGTTAGTGGGAGAAGCACTAGAAGATCAAATTAAGTTGGCACCCCAGGATCTTGGTCATATAAATTCAGAGGGAGTGTAGCATGTCAAGATGGTGTATACTTTGTAAGCTCAGAATTCACCAAGACTATGAGACAGTACAAACAAATGCAATTCAGTGGAGAACAAACGACCGATATTCTTACCAAACCCCTTGCTAGAAAGAAGATTGTGTACTTTCAGATAACCTTGGTATGTTGAGGAGTAAACCCTTAATTGAAATGAAGGTTTCAGCTTCAATGATCCATCATTTTGTATCTTAAATGATTCTTGTCTTTGATAGACAAGTCTAAGGTGGAAGTCTTGGTTTCCACTCTCTGGGATGAGTCATGGTGGATCCACCCTCTGAGAAGAGTCAAGGTGGATGTCATATGTGTGACTTTATGGGCCCATTCATTTTGTGTTATATTATGAAAGGTGACGATCTTTCATATGTGTTGGGTTACAATTGCTAGGTGACGACTTAGACAATAGCTTAACCTAGTGTCAGGTATGACTATGTATTGTAGTCACTAGTCCTGACACTAAATTTTTGGAGTTGTTAAATCCAGTTCCGAATTGGTCGGGGATTATAACATGTGAATCAAGATTAGACTACATTAAGTTGTCCCAGAATGTGCTGAATATCTTGATTGTTATCGCTAAATCTATTTTCAAATTGGTCGGGGATTGCGATAACTCTTCTATCAGGATGAGTACATTATATTAATGTCCCGACTTGTGTCGAATATCTTGATTTGAAGTTATGTTTTAGTTATCACTAAAATCTAGTTCCGAATAAGTCAGGGATTGTGATAACACCTAGTCAGATCCTCTCTTGCCAAGAGGGAGAGTTAAAATATAGCTACGATCGGATATGGTAATATATATATATATATATATATATATATATATTAAGATCATTTGATAATTGTATATGTTACAATGCTTTTAATATTAACAATTGGTTATGAAGGGTCATGTGAAATATCCCAAATGGATATTTTCTCTGCTGTTGCTATAATTTTTAATTATATAAATTATATTTTCCTTTAGATTTTTTTGTGATCTTATAGAGCTAGACAGAAGTTGCAGAAGAATGTTGTTTCTTTTTGTATTTTTTAGAATATAGGTATTACAATGAATAAATAACAGTAACTTATGAAATAGAAGTGATAAGAATCATATGCAGAAATACATACTAATCTGGAAATGGTTCTAAACCGTACTAGCAGAGTCTGATTTATTTCAGAATAGTCCCAATACAGATGTACTTCAAACAAGGTTGACACCAGCTGAAGATGGGAACCAGCTATAGCCAAACAAGTTCAAATGATAAAGTCCAATCCGCTACAATAAAACAACTCCAGTCTGCTGCAATAAAACACCCCAGAATTCCTCAGTGAGTTGCTGCAAGGAAACGCCAAGCTGAACCAAAGTGACCGCCTTCCCTAAAAATCCACTGCCTACAAAGTGTGAATGCAATAATAGAAATCGATCCTCTGGCTTGATCAAACTGTATGCATAAGAACCTTCGAACCTGACCTTGTTGAGGGCTACATCCCAACAAATCCACTCTCAGCACTAGGGTTTGCGTCCTAGGTGAGGAATGCTCTTCCAAAGCAATGGCGCCCAAAAAAGGTTGACAAAATGATAAAAGATGCTCACCTTTAGGTTGCCTTATCCTTATATCCCCTCTCCAAGGCAATTCGAACCCTAAAATAACCCTAAAGTGGAATACATTTGAACTTCATAATATAACATTATTTTCCCCAATAAAGGCATCCAAATAGAGAGAAATCTTTACTTTATTAATGACAAATAGCTCCAAGCATCAAATAGGTCCCGATAAGTGATAATCAAATAGTAGAGATTGAGCTCTTTCCAACGAGCTATCACACATAGGCAAATTGATCCAGATGGAGCCAGAAAACTCCTTATTACTCCAAAATGGCTAAACACTTAGCCTTATTTAAATTATTAAAATGCTAACTTAGGAGAATATTTAAATATATTTAAATATTTCCCAAGTAGCCAAGGAACAACCCAAACACCTCCAAAACATGAAATTGAGTTTGTCACCTGCCTATGATTGATGCTGGACAACCTGGGCCAACTGGCAGTCTCACCCTCAAATCTAGGGACTCCTAAAAAATAGGGAACACACCCAAATCTTTTGAAATTGAGACCAGGGAGTGATCTCATAGAACCTCAACTCTGGAAAACGTCACAACCTCCTAAAAGGTAGGAATCTCCTACAATCAAGGAACTGCCTCCAAAATCAAGGAACTGCTCTCAACTGATCTACTACTGCCTGTAATACCAAATCCGAACGCTGAAAACCCTGACTGAGTCCCTAATCACCACTGCCAACCTACGAGACTCCATAATAGGCTAACTCTCATGTCACTGCTCGACAGAGATTAAAGAGGGGACATGACAGTCCTCCCCTCTCGGAGATGCTTGCCCACAAGCAACTGCAAAGATGGATGCTCTTAAATAGTCTTGCCCTCCCAAGTGGCGTCCTCTATTGGGAGACCTCTCCAACAAATCAGATACTCTCGAATCACCATGCTTCTCAGTTGGCGTTCCCTCTCTTCCAAGATCTCCTCAAGAACCAATGTCAGCTTACCTTCCTCATCCAAGGGAGGTAGATCTTGAGATGGTATAATATGTTGTCCCAGTGAGTTTTTTAGACACGACATGTGGAACACATTATGAATCCTACTGCCAGGTGGTAACTCAATCTCATACGCAACCTCTCCAACACGCCTGATAATCCTGTATGGTCCATAAAAATGAGGCTTGAGCTTCTTAGCTCCACCCCTTTTAAGGGTGCTTTGCGGGTAAGGCTGCAGTCGTAGGTAAACCATATCCCCCACCTCAAATATCCTCTCAATCCTGTGTCGATCAGTGTAGACCTTCTGCTGATTTTGTGCCTGTTGAAGATTCTCTCTGAGAGATCTCATGATGTCTTGGTTCTCTTGCACCCAATCCTGTGCCAAAGGAACCCTGTTGTCACTAATTGCCAGATCAACAAAAGATAGAGCATTGTAACCATAGAGGGCTCTAAATGGAGTCATAGCAATCGACATATGATACGTAGTATTATAACAATACTCGCCCAAGTGCAACCAACGCACCCATGTCCTCTGCTGCCCTGACACATAATTGTGTAAATACCCTTCAACCCATTTATTAACAATCTCGGTTTGCCCATCTGTCTGTGGGTGATAGCTGGTACTAGGTGTCAATTCCGTACTTGTGAGCTTGAAAAGTTCTTGCCAAAAAGAACTCATGACCCTGCTATCCCTGTCACTCATTATGGTCTTGGGAAGACCATGTAGCCTAAACACCTCTCTGAAAAATAACTCTGCTATCTAAGATGCTGTGAAGTCAACTGCAATAGGAAAGAAGTGGGCGTATTTAGTCAACCTGTCAACTACCACGTATATGCAGTCTTTCCCTTGTACTCGAGGAAGACCTGTAATGAAATCCATGGAGATTCTTGTCCACTTCTGTTCGGGTATGGGTAAGGGCTGCAATAAACCAACAGGGTGAATATGCTCAAACTTATTCTACTGGTAGGTCATACACTCCCGAACATGACATAGAATGTCATCCTTGAGACCCTTCCAAGAGAATCTCTCCCGAACTGCTCTGTAAGTCTTACTATACCCTAGGTGCCCTGCTGAAGGAGTATCATGGTAGGCCTGCAGAATCTGTTCCTTCAACTGAGAACCAGGAACAAGGACTCTGCCTTTGTAATAGATGACATCATCTACTACACTGTACCTATCATCTGAAACCAATCCATCCATGACCTCACATGCATGCTGATCTTTGGAGTACTCAACTAAAAGTTGAGCTTTCCAATCTGTTGAAATCTCACTCAATGAACATAGGGTGGCGACTGAGGGTTTCCTGGAAAGTGCATCAACAACGGTATTGTTCTTGCCCTTAATGAACTTGATGTCAAAGTCACAAGCTTGGATCTTGCTCACCCATTTTTGTTGTCTATCATTGAGTTCTGTTTGATCAAGGAAGTATTTCAGACTGTTGTGGTTCGTTCTAACCACGAATTTACTGCCAACAATATATTGTCTGAACTTGGCTAATGCATGCATGATAGCCAACATTTCCTTGTCATATGTGGAATACAACCTCTCATTATCCCGCAACTTCCTACTCTCATAGGCAATGGGGTGCCTATTCTGCATCAAAACCGCTCCTATGCCCATGCCTGAAGCATCACACTCGAGCACAAATGGCTGTGAGAAGTCGGGAAGTTCCAAAATTGGACAAGTACTCATAACCTCCTTGAGTCTATCAAAGCCCCGCTGTGCCTGTTCTGTCCATTTGAAAGCTCCTTTCTTTGTGAGGTCTGTCAGTGGTGCTGCCAATTGAGAGAAACCCCTCACAAATCTCCTGTAATAAGCACACAAACCAAGGAATCCACGCAACTCAGTAATGTTCTGAGGGCAGGGCTAGTCACGAATCGCCTGAATTTTCTCCTCATGCACCTTCACTCCATCAGTACTGATCACATGTCCCAAATATAAAACCTCTCTAAGTCCAAACTCACATTTGGACAACTTAGCAAATAGAGACTGACTCTCCATGATGTTAAGTACCTCCTCCACATGTCTAAGATGGTCCTCCCAAGTACGACTGTAAATCAAAATATCATCAAAGAATACCAACACCGATTTCCTCAACTACTTGTTGAAGATGTGGTTCATGCATGACTGGAAGGTGGCCGGTGCATTGGTAAGGCCAAAAGGCATCACCAAGAACTCATAATGTCCGTAGTGGCAGCGGAAAACAGTCTTGTGTACATCCTTTGATTGTACACGAATCTGATGATAACCTGAACGAAGATCAATCTTAGAGAAGTAGATAGCCCCATGAAGCTCATCTAACAACTCATCAATGCGTGGGATCGGATATCTATTCTTGATTGTCTTTTTTTTCAGTGCTCTGTAATCTATACACATCCGCAAGGTCCCATCATTCTTCTTGACAAGTACCACAGAAGAAGCAAAGGGGCTAGAGCTGGGGCGTATGAAGCCCATGTCCAACAACTCATGAATGGTCTTCTCAATCTCATCCTTGTATGCTCTAGGATGATGATATGGGGTGGTGATCACTGGTTTAGCTCCATCCTCCATCTCTATCCCATGCTCAAACCCTCTATCCGGAGGTACACCAAGAGGTATGTCACCAAAAATTCTGCCATGTCGGTCCATTACTGACTGAATATCAACATGAAATGCCCCGCCATCTTGAGGAGTAGGTATTTTGGACTTCACAAAACGTGTAGCCCAAATCATATCATCATGTCTAATAATAGACTCCATCATGCGAGAAGTCACCTCCTTAGGTCCACCGTCTGAAGCTGCTCTCAAGATCACTTTCTTCCCACCAGACAGAAACTCTAACTACATGCGGTGGTGATCAATAATATACCTTCCAATACCCTGTAGCCATTGCATACCCAAAATAACATCATAATCCTCCAGGGGTAGAATATAGAAGTCATCTGTCAAGGTAAAATCCCCCATCTGAATGCTAAGCTGTGAGATCCTCCTAGTGCAACCCAAAACTGCACCATCTGCAACCTTTACTCCAAAACCATCAAATACCTCAGACTGTAGCCCACGTTTCTCAACAAATTTCAGATCAATAAAGTTATGTGTGGCTCCTGTATCGACCAAGCTCATGACTCGCTGGCCCTGTAATGTACCTTTCAGCCAAAAGGCGTGGAATCTGGGATAATCGGATAAGGTAGCTATAGTCACTTTGGCTGCCGCCAAGGACTCAGGTATGTCCAACTCCAACTGTGGTTGCTCCTGATGAGTCTCCTCAGGGCTGTCCTCAGTGTCAGTGTCTGGTATCTCCTCATCTCCATACTCAGATGTCACCTCAATCAAATGAACCTTGCCCTTTCCCATACAACGGTGCCTGGGCTCCCAAGGTTCTTTGCATGAAAAGCATAGTTTCTTCCTCAAATCATTCCGTGTTTCTGGGTCCATCCTAGGAGGTCTAGCTGACTAACCATCCCTAAGCTGTGAGGTGTTGGCCTTCTGTGGAGGCCGTGAATCTTTGAATGGCCTCTTATCAGATTGATAAGGAGTGGTGTCCAGTCTCATTGTCACATCAATAGCATCCTTAAGAGTGGCCGATTGGAAAGCGCGAACCAATCCCTTAAGCTTGTCTTGCAATCCCTCAATGAATAGCATCACACTACGCTTCTGGGGCATATCAGGTACCATAACTGCAATGCGCTGGAACTCATTAACATACACCTCTGCATGTCTAGTCTGTCTAAGATGCGCCAACTCTCTATAATAGAGTTCGGTGTCCTTCCGGTCAAACAGGGTAATGAGCCGCTCAGTGAACTCAGCATAGGAATGAATCAAGACGTGATCCTGGGTAACCAAACCATGGTGCCACTAGTCATAGGCAACCCCATCTAAATGCAATACGACAAACTGTATAGCCTCTCTCTGGCATGGGTCATAAGGATAAATAAATGTCCAGCTTGTGTACCCAAGCTCATGCACTCAAATCACTAGTGCCATCAAAGTAGCCAATGAGATCTTCCCAGTAGCTCTACTAAGATCATTGTTCTGCTGTGGCCTATAGCCTCTGTCTCCTCTGAACCTAGCAGTATCCTTGTGCTGTGAACAATATTGGGGAAGAGGGAAAACATCCCTAACCTTTGGGGGTGGAGCTCTCCACTCAGCTGTGGCTGCCATGATGGATTCCTGGAATCCCATCTTGGGTGGATCAACTTGTGCTGGCCTCTCACCAGGTAAAAATTGTGGAAGAAAGGGTCTATCCGTAGCAGGTATACGGGGTCATTCCTGTCTTTGGGAATGAAGGGAGCTCCCAATCGATGCATGGGATCTATGACTTCTAGCAACTGGCACAGATCTGCTGCGTCCCTGCCTGCCTCTTTGCCTATCCAACTCCATCTGCTCCAAATTTTCCTGTAACCTCTCAAGCATCTGGACTATTATAGGCCGAGTAGTGATGAGAGTCCTCATTAATTATCTTTCATCCTCATCAGTGGTGTTCTGTCTGTTTCCTCCCTGTTCATCTGCCATAGTATTTCCCTGTTCAGTTCCAAAACCTCGCTCAAGTTGAGCTCTCCTGCGTTTGTAAAATCTGTGTATCTTAACTCTTGGATGCATAGATTTGTAATCAAATCCACAGGCTGGCAAGATCTAGCTCTGATACCACTGAAATATCCCAAATGGATATTTTCTCTGCTGCTACTATAATTTTTAATTATATAAATTATATTTTCCTGTAGATTTTTTTGTGATCTTATAGAGCTAGACAAAAGTTGGAGAAGAATGTTGTTTCTTTTTGTATTTTTCAGAATATAGGTATTACAATGAATAAATAATAGTAACTTATGAAATAGAAGTGATAAGAATCATATGCAGCAATACATACTAATCTGGAAATGATTCTAAACCATGCCAGCAGAGTCTAATTTATTTCAGAATAGTCCTAATACAGATGTACTTCAAACAAGGTTGACGCCAACTAAAGATGGGAACCAGCTATAGACAAACAAGTTCAAATGATAAAGTCCAATCTGCTGCAATAAAACAACTCCAGTCTGCTGCAATAAAACACCCCAGAATTCCTCATGTGAGCTGCTGCAAGGAAACGCCAAGCTGAACCAAAGTGGCCGCCTTCCCTGAAAATCCATTGCCTGCAAAGTGTGAATGCAATAATAGAAATTGATCCTCTGCCTTGATCAAACTGTATGCATAAGAACCTTCGAACTTGATCTTGTTGAGGGCTACGTCCCAACAAATTTGCTCTCAGCACTAGGGTTTGCATCCTAGGTGAGGAATGCTCTTCCAGAGCAATGGCGCTCAAAATAGGTTGACAAAATGATAAAAGATGCTCACCTTTAGGTTGCCTTCTCCTTATATCCCCTCTCCAAGGCAATTCGAACCCTAAAGTGGAATACATTTGAACTTTATAATATAACATTATTTTCCCCAATAAAGGCGTCCAAATAGAAAGAAATCATAACTTTATTAATGAGAAATAGCTCCAAGCATCAAATAGGTCCCGGTAAGTGATGATCAAATAGTAGAGATTGAGCTCTTTCCAACGAGCTATCACACATAGGCAAATCGATCCAGATGGAGCCAGAAACTCCTTATTACTCCAAAATGGCTAAACACTTATCCTTATTTAAATTATTAAAATGCTAACTTAGGAGAATATTTAAATATATTTAAATATTTCCCAAGTAGCCAAGGAACAACCCAAACACCTCCAAAACATGAAACTATTGTCACCTGCCTATGACTGATGTCGGACAACTTGGGCCAATTGGCAGTCTCACCCTCAAATCTGGGGATACTCCTAAAAAATAGGGAAAACACCCAAATCTCTTGAAATTGAGACCAGGGGGTGATCTTATAGAACCTAAACTCTGGAAAATGTCACAACCTCCTAAAAGGTAGGAATCTCCTACAATCAAGGAACTGCCTCCTAAAATCAAGGAACTGCTCTCAACTAATCTACTACTGCTTGTAATACTAAATCCGGATGCTGAAAACCCTGACTGAGTCCCTAATCACCACTGCCAGCCTACGAGACTCCATAATAGGCTAACTCTCATGTCATTGCTAGACAGAGCTAAAGAGGGGACATGACATCATGACCCTAGGTAGCATAAGCCACGTATGGTCATGGCTCTTCAAGACATGACTATTCTAAGGATATAAATGCATATCGATGGCTGGTGAAAAGATCAATCACAATGGTAATCTATTTCAATACAACACTCATATATTCTCTATAGGATGATCTTAATTGTACAACAACTCACTCCCCAAACAGACATTACTTTCCAGCAGGCCAAAATTGCTCAAACTCACTCCTGGACTTGGAAACTTGAAAATTGCTACCATCTAAGACTACCTAAGACCACCTAAGACTATCTCAAACATGTTTCCAGGAGAAAAGTCTTTAAAAGGGAAGTGAAGAAGATAAAGAAGAAGATGATGAAGAAGAAGAATATCAATAAATTTTTAATCCATTAGCTGAACTTCAAACAATGATACTTGAACTTGATGTTATGATTTAATTTTAATGTTTTGAATCTTTGATGTTGAACTTGAAGTATATGATGTTATGATGGTATGATCATGATTCATGATGCTATGATTACAAGTTTATGGTGTTTTTGTTGTTTAAATGTTTTTATGATACTATGTGACATTCTAATCTTAACTCATGCTTCTAGGCTTCATAAATATGTATATATTTATATATATAAATTTTACATGTTTTGTACTAACAAACCCAAACGAACCCAAACCCCTTTTCAAAATTTTGCTGTACCGGCGAACCGGTCCTTCGTACCTGAACTTGGAACCAAACCTGAACCAGCATCCTAGCCTTTTCTTCAACACATCTTTGGCCAACTTTGGAGGACCAAACTGAGTTGACAGAAAAATACTCAAAATCTAGCCCCTAAACTTTACAAACATCACAACAGAAAATAACTTGGACACAAAATTATCCTAGATGGAGGCCTTGGAGAAAGCTGAACTAGAAGCACTCAGCTGTGAAGATTTCAAAATGTATTTAACTGGGCCTAAAGAAGCCATATTCGGGCAATTAAAAATTATATGAAAGCATTTGTTTGAAACTCTTTCCCATAAAAAGGGGTCTCTGGCCTTAACCAAGCAGTGATGTGGCATCATCCACGACACCAGAGCTAACCAAACCAAACCACCACCAATGCCACCTAGACATTGGCCTATAATAACAATGAAACCAATAGACAACCAAAGGAAAATACACTGGAACGCCAAAGTTTTGAGACCATATATAGAAATACACCTTGGTACAAGGATTTACTTCTAGTATGCGCCAAAGGGGAGATAATAAGTATTCATCCCATCAACACAAGTCAAGAATAAAAAGGATGATGCTTCCTTTTGCCATTAATGACAAACAAATCAATAACCATTGAGGTAAAAGCTACTGAAAAAAAATCTTCCCCTCAATACCACATGACAGCAAGGGAAGGGGCCAGCCTAAGATTGTTACAGGGAAGAAAAAAAAAAGTTTATAAATTGCCAGAAAATTTTCCTTTTCTTAACTTGAAATGGCTAGGAATGGTACTGGATCAATATCCACATTGTTTAAGAAATTGGCTACCAAATTCAATTATCTATGGGAGCACGTAAACTATGTATCATTTTTTATATCTTACACAACTTCATCCCTTTTTTCAAGAAAGTGCATGTTTCTCCAACTCATGCCATTACCCTTACATTCTAATTTATCACCAAGAATTGCATTCCACCACAATATGCTTGCATCCCCTTAAGGAAGCCAGGGCTAAGCCAGCCACAATAGCTTCCCATTCAGCCATGTTATTCATTTTACAACCAAGAAGCAGAGAGCTTCCCTTAACAAAGCCTCCATCCACATCTCTTAGCACCATGGTAGTCCCAACTAAACTAGGGTTGCCCCAACAAAATTAAGCTCATGAAACCTTTTGACATATTTAAGTTGTCATTGGTAAAGTCTTTGGCAAATATCCCATCGGAGCACCTGTACATCACACTAGTACTCTTAAGAATGCACCGGTAGACTAAACAGGTAAGCGGAGTACTTTGCTAGTCACAATTATACCGGTCGAAGTTTTTCCAACCGGTCATGAGAAACACACAGGGAAGAGATGGCTAAGCGGGTACATGTTCTTTACCGGTTAATGCATGATAATCCAAACCGGATTATGTGGAGCGTTCTTAGTTAAAATTGGAGTTAGCTTTTTTAGTTTTACTGAAGTTAGATTTTTTTAATCTACGAGCATTTCAAGGTAAACTCAAGATCATTTTGCAAGCTTTTTCGCATGCATGATTTATGGGTGAGTTTACAACTTGGCGGAACTGTGAGGAGTATTTTTAATAAGATTAATTTCTTATAAATACAGGTCATAGGACACAAAAGAAGTGTTGTTGAATATTCAGAGCAGGAGAGAGATATCTTCTGAGAGGAGCTATAGTCACAAGAAGTGAAAGACAGAGAAAGGTTCAACAGCCAAGCAGAGGAAAGGGTAACAGGTATGATCTAATCAGACAGAAAGTGTCATCATAGATCATTGCTTTAGATTGTGAAGCATATTCAAATCTCTTAATCAGGGTGAACCCTAATAGGTTCTTTGTATAAATCCCTTTACCGTGTAATGTTTTTATTGGTGTTGAAAGTCCTCTTACCAGGCGACTCCTAACAGGGTCAAGATCCTAACAGGTCTTCTACCAAATCCCTTAACCGGGTAGCACTCTTACCAGTGCTTTGTAAGCCTCTAACATGGCACCTTTATTACTGCAGTAGTAAAGTTGTGGGTTCTGTCCCACTGTGGTTTTCTCCTTCTAACCGAGGGTTTCCACGTATATATGCTGTGTTGACCTGTGCATTTCAATTTTTGTTTATGAGTGTTATTATATTCTTTTAATTTTGCAAGAATATATATATAAGGTTAAATTGAAGTAGAAATTGTATTTACTGATTCACCCCCCCCCCCTCTTAGTAACCGGTTAGGACTAACAAAACCAGCTAAAGGTTTCCCTGGCAGGAAGAAAATTTTCTCATTGATTTATTAGCAATTACCCTGTTAATGTGGGGAAGTGAATGGCTATAAATAAATATTTTGATTCAGAAATTCTATTGACTGTTTCTTGTATCTTGGTAACATGATCGAGATATTTCATCTAATGAATCTTACTAAATGATTTTTTATTATGTATCTTGCAGGAAAGCTTTGTGTAGAGGTTTCATCTGCCTCTAAAATAGCCTTTATATCAGAGGAGTTGTGCATTGGTTGTGGTATCTGTGTTAAGGTTGGATCCTTGTTCTGCATAATCTGTTTTACCTGAAGCTCACTTATGCAATTAATAAATTATATCCTTGTAAAGCAAGTTAGGTTCCACAGAGAGGTTCTAAAAAATCCAGCATGAATTGCTGCATAAATTTTAAAACAAACTATTTTTTGTTGTTGACAGAAATGCCCATTTGAAGCTATCCAGATCATTAACGTCCCAAAAGATCTAGATAAAGATACAACACATCGATATGGACCAAACACATTCAAGCTTCACAGGTGAGCAAGAGAATACAATAACCATAAAATCTGGGATTGCAGAATATTTGATAAATGTATGAATATTGTTAATTATTGTAATACAGGTTGCCTGTACCAAGACCAGGACAGGTGTTGGGACTTGTTGGGACCAATGGTATTGGGAAGTCTACTGCACTTAAAGTCCTTGCTGGAAAACTGAAGCCCAATCTTGGCAGGTTCAATGTAAGGTTTTGGATCTGAAATTTGATCTTTATAATAAATAATGTTAGAATGTACCTGTTTGTTAAACAAGTTAATTTTGAACCAGGTCCCAATGAAGGTTGTTATGGTTTGTGCAGAATCCTCCTGATTGGAATGATATTCTCATACATTTCCGAGGATCAGAGCTACAGAACTATTTCACTCGCATTTTAGAAGATAATCTGAAGGTCATCTTTTCATTGGTTTTGTTTGCTCTGCATCCTTTTTTTGATGTAGTTAAGTACTTGATACTGATGTTAGAAAAGACACTCTAAATATGCTATGATTTTTCATTGGCATTCTGTGATTTGGTACAAAGCCTTAAAACGTCAAATAGAATAGGGAAGACTAGCAATAAATGAACTATGTAAGATGATAAGAATATGACTGATGAAAGGCCCACATCTCAATCTTGTGAGTAGTAATCACCAACTCAAGGGTGCATATCATGAGGAATTAGATTTTCTTTCAGCTTAATTTGCTATCAACTAGAACAGATTGTTACAGGCTGTATACTAATAAGATTTTCAGATGTTTTTAAGTGTGCCAGTAATAAATGCTCATAGTATGCTTTTCTACTTTTGCAGTAACTTTTACATATTGTATACTATTTTGTTGTTTTAAGCTGTATTTGCAGATACAGTCAATTGATGGGTTTATGGCTGTAGCAGGCAAAAATCAAACCTCAATATGTTGATCACATACCGAAGGCAGTACAAGGGAATGTGGGGGAAGTGCTTTCCCAAAAGGATGAAAGAGGAGTGAAATCTGAAGTTTGCGCTGATCTTGACTTGAATCAGGTTAGTGAGAGGAATGTTGGTGATTTATCTGGAGGAGAATTGCAGCGGTTTGCAATTGCAGTAGTGGCAATTCAGAATGCTGAAATATATATGTTTGATGAGCCCTCAAGTTATCTTGATGTAAAGCAACGACTTAAAGCTGCGCAAGTAGTGCGATCTCTGCTTAGGCCTAACAGGTAAAGTCTATCTTTAACTCTTAAACCAAAAAGCTTTGCCAGTTACCGCAACTGTTATTAATGCTTGGATGTACTGGATTCTTCAGCTATGTTATTGTTGTTGAGCATGACCTTAGTGTCCTTGATTACTTATCCGACTTCATTTGCTGCCTATATGGAAAGCCTGGAGTTTATGGGGTGGTAACCCTTCCATTTTCAGTGAGAGAAGGCATCAACATCTTTTTGGCTGGGTTTGTTCCCACTGAAAATCTTCGATTTCGTGATGAATCACTGACATTCAAGGTGAATATTTTGAACAAGCATTTGACTACAACTTCTTTTTTCACTGCAATGAGATTAGCAAAGTTTTTATTGTTTTCAGGTTGTAGAGACACCACAAGAAAGTGCAGAAGAAATAAAAAGCTATGCACGGTACAGATACCCAAGCATGTCAAGAACTCAGGGTGATTTCAAGCTTAGTGTAAAGGAGGGAGAATTTACAGATTCTCAGATTGTTGTAATGTTGGGAGAAAATGGAACAGGAAAGACTACTTTCATACGCATGCTGGTATGCACATCGCAATAGATTGATTGCCTTAGTTTTGGTTACAGACATAAAACTGGAAAGATCAATTGAATTCAAGGGCAGATCAATGGAAATTTTTCAAGATTTTTAATCTTCTATCTCATATATATTTGAAATTCTTAAACCCATTTTTAATTGCAGGCTGGCTTGTTGAAGCCAGATACAGTTGAAAATTCAGAGGTGGAAATACCTGAATTTAACGTCTCATATAAGCCACAGAAGATCAGCCCGAAGTTTCAGTCAACTGTGAGGCATTTATTGCACCAAAGGATTCGTGATTCATACACACATCCTCAGTTCAATACTGATGTCATGAAGCCCCTTCAAATTGAACAAGTCATGGATCAAGAAGTTATAAATCTTTCTGGTGGAGAATTACAGAGAGTGGCACTGTGCTTATGTCTTGGCAAGGTTTGTGCTGTGTATATTAAAATCAATTTAGATCCTCTTTCTCTTTCTTCCGCTATAAACTCTGCATTGAAAGAGAAAATAAATAGTTGCTTTTTGTTCAGAAACATTCATTCACAACGCTGAGAGTTAGAATTCTCTCCTAAACGAAGTTAATTTCCTAGTTTTAAAGGACAGTTAATGTCATGGAAATTTGGCTATATCTTCTTATTGAGAGGAGATAAATTGCAGTATCTTTTTTTCTTTAGCAAGTGATCATCCATGCATTGAGCAGCCCCACTTTCCATTGCAATGGACCATAACAAAACCTTGCCACTTTCTACTTGAATCCATTCCAAATTGTTTCTGTTTTACACTGCCAAAAATTATTCAAATTTGCTTTGCTTTCCTGGGACATAGCACATACAGCTTCTGTGAACGTTATCTTGTCTTGACTACTGAACCCTGTTGAAGAATCAGCCATCCCAAATACTTTCTGCCTCAAATGAAGCTCTCATCTCACAATTAATTTTCACACCTATGCAACTATGGCTTCTAAGAATCTTGAGTTTTTCACTTTTTGGCAAGAGAACGTTTAAGACTTATACCTGCTGTTGTTGTAATGCTTTTAGTTACCTATTAGTGGAGGGATTTGGCATAGCAACTTCAACTTCTACAAATAGCTCTAGAGTCTATGTTTGCATTTAAAATAAACATTCGTGTGGGATATCCATGCAGAGTTCTAACTTCTAAATAAATGGGCATATTTTATCTTGCTATTATTTGGCTGTGATTCAATGTCCTGCAGTTGTTTCCAAGTGTTCTGGTCTTCATTCCACAATTCCTGCCATTTGAAAGAATGTAATGTCCCTGTTTTTAGGCACATGGGATTAGCTTATTTATGTGACCTTCGTAGGCTAATCAGGATGTTGGAGGGGGTCATGTGATAGAGCCAGTGGTCAGTTTCCACTCTGGAGGTCTGTGATGTCAGGATTGCTCTTCGTCGGAGTCAGATTGACAAACTTACTATTTATAGTAAGTGCTTATTGTGGGTGATTGTCATGATTGCTATTTTTAGCGGGGGGGTTGTGCATTGGTATTAGTGGAGTTGTGGATTCTTTTGCAGAGTTTCCAGTTTGAGGGACTTACTATTTTTTGTAAGTCTATTTGGGCGGTTGCTATTTTTGGCAGTGCAGTGGAGGCACAGGGAGTTGAGCGATAGGAGCATTTAATAAAGCCTTTTTATAGAGCTTTGTATTTTAAGTTGTTTATTAAGTCTATCTTAATAAATAACTTAATCTTTATGTTATAATTGAATGGTGTAAGCTTGAAGCTTTTTAAGTGAAAAGTGTAAGCTTGAAGCTTTGGAGTTTTTGGTGTGTTGAAGAAGCCATCATTTTTTTAAATGCTTATTAAAAGCCTTGAAGGATTTTCGAAACTCATCCTATTATGCATTTTACGATTAAAAAATTGAAATTTGGAGGAAGGAAGCAATAAGGGTTTGGAAAAGTGGAAGAATTGCGAAATTCTTTTTGAGCTTATACACTTTGAATTGGATTGCAATGCCACTGAATTGTGTAGATTTTCTGATCTTTATATGTTAATTATGAAGTCCATACGGCCATTGCAAGGAAGCTGTGTTTTAAATAAGAGGTGTGCGAAATTGAGCTTGCAGCTGCGAATTGTCTTTGAAGGGTGTCGTTCCATCGATGAAGTCTCACATTGCTATGCAAGGGACCTCCAATGCAAAGGAGTCTGTGAATAATTGCTGGTGTCTCATGCTATAGAGGCTGCGACTCATCTAATTGAGGCTGCGTCTCATCTCCTAGAGGCTGCATTTCATCTCATAGCAGCTACTTTTTTCTAAGGTGCCAATTCACATTAAAATTTATGTATTATTGAGTTTTTTTCAAGCTTTTTGGATTGAATCAATTGGTGAACTTTGGAGTTAGAAATAATTTCTTGTATGAGGTTATTTTATATATTGAAAAAAGTTACAAAAAAATTATATATGCTCAAAAAACAAAAAAAGAAAAACAATTCAAAAAGAAAACAAAGTCTTCAACATAGAGCCAACAAGGCTCTTTACAAAGAATCCCTTTCATGACAAGTACTTCCTTCCTAAACAGACAAGTTAACTTGTTTGTTGTGGGATAATTAATGTTTATAGTCAATAATATATCTTACGACAAATTGTGAGATAGATTTCTCAAAATGCATAGAGGCTGAATCGTTTAGAGAACATAAGAGATGTTTGGTTTAATTTCTTGTTGATATCTTGGATGGGACAGAATATAGAGATTAACTATGACGAGGGATCTGTTGGGATAGGAAAGATAAAGTACTGAGAGGGGAGGGGTGAATCAGTACCCTCAAAAACTTTTAACACTTAACACTTTGCAATAGTAGTTCTTAACTAACCGATTGATTCCATTGTTTGAAACATACATTCATATAACTGAAAATGTAAAGTGCATGTAAATAAAACAATAAATCATACATGAAAGTAAGTACTCTCGACTCAAATATTTTGGTTAATCAGAAGGTAAAAACTGCAGTGGGGATGACACTCACAAATTCTTCACTACTGTAGTAAATAAAGTATGCCAGTTAAGGCTACAATTGGTGATCACTTCTAATGATCTTACCCTATTAGGAGTAACAAAAGATCGACTAGATCTACCCGGTTAGAGGATTTAAACAACACAAAGTAAGTGTGTACTCGGTTAAGAGATTTACAATAAGAACTGTTAAGTCCACTCGGTTAAGAGATTTTGATCTGCTACAATGGTAAAATTGATATCAGTAGAGTATCTGTAAAATGACAACTAATACTTGTTTGATTCAGATCTTGTGAAATAACAAATAGATATCACCTCAATGTGAAATATATGTCCTATCCTACTCGGTAGCCTTGTCTGTGTTCTGATAAACTGATTATGCCTCATAAACCTTTTGTCATAAAACCCTGTGTCTGATCTCCTGATGTCGTTAGTGCGGCTACTGCTTCATGATTCACATGTTCATAATGACATCTTTTCAATTATATATCAAATTTTCTTGACCTAATTAGGGTTTACATCATCTTAGAAAAAACCTAAGATCAACAGTATACAAAAATAACCTAGATCTACCATTACATAGGAATCATCACAAAAGTTAATGATTACATCCATATTAAATGTCTCGATCTTGGTAAACCATTTATATGATCGGTGTAAACCGTTTGCATAGATATATGTGCCATTCCTGATTACTATGTCGTTTCCTGGATAACTAGGTAATCACTACATTCGCTGTTCGGTAAATTACTGATGCTCAGTGTGTATGAATGCTCGGTGATCACTAGCTCAGTACTCGGTAATTTCCTGATGCTCGGTAAGTGTGCTCGGTCAAACCTGTATTCGGTGATCTTGAAGTTCTACCTTGTCTTTGCTCGGTGTAAAGGCTTTGTCTACTTGACCGATTGACTTGTTGTCTCCTTATTCCATCCTTTACCTACTGAATAACTTATTGATACTAATGAAAATCCATTAATGCTCAAATGGAGATAACAAGATCCACATTGTGTTAGGAACCTCATGATACGAACCTTACGTAGTCATAAAACATTCATGGAATAAACTTGTTTGGAGACACATTAAACATGAAGTGTATACATTTGGAAGGCACATTCACTCATGACATAATCATGCTGAAAACATCACATAGATATGCATAAGATGCAAAACAGATTCATAAGCACCCATAAATACTTAAGACATGAAGCTTGCACATAAGTCATGTAGGGCATAAATATACACAAGCTATGAAGCATACATGAAGCGTAAGAAGTATATACGTAAGACATGAGATGTACATGAGCATAGTACTTATGGAGAAAACATGCTGAAAACATACAAAGCAACCCTTTAAAGCATGAAGTATACCTATTAATACATGCAAGGCATGGATCACACATACTAACACTCGTAGGCATGATCATACACATGAATACACGCACATGAATTCTCTTAAGTCATGAAGCATACGTCTAACACTCGTAGGCATGATCATACACATGAATACACACACATGAATTCTCTTAAGTCATGAAGCATCAAGCATGAAGCATACACATAAATTCACTTAAGTTAGGAAGCACATATATGAATACACATAGCACATAAAGCATGAAGTATACACATGAATACACTTAATTCATAGAGCATACACGTGAATACACATAGCATACATGTGAGTACACATAGCACATCAAGTAGGAAACATACACATTGTATAGTCCTAAATTGTAAGAACCTAACTTGTGCTCAATTTTAAGATCATTTTGTGCCTATTTTAGCGTATTTTCTATGGTAGGACCTCATATAGCACTTAAGGGTACCTCAATTCAAATATGGGTCCTCCACCTCTTTCAATCTTTCTTTAACTCGAGGTTGGCCCTTATTTCTAGGCATGATTTCTCATTTTCCATGCAATCCCATAATTCATTTCCTCATTTAGGACCTACCCACTCATTTTTGGCCTTCGAGATCTGCTTCGATCTTGAAATGAGCTATCCTTTCTTTTCCCGCACCTACTCTATCTCCTTGGCACCCAGATCAAATCTGGGCCCATTATTCTTGGGGCAGATCGCCATGGGCAACGTGTTCCCAGGGAATTGGGCCCAAATTTGGCCCGGAGCCCTATGCCAAGATTTGGGAGGGAAAAAAAGAACCCGTGGTCGGTCTGGCTAGGTTTAACTCTCCGAAATGATGCAAAATGTATATAAACCCCCTATCCCCCCTTATTTTACATCAATGAATCTATTGTGAGCATCCATTATAGCTAAGCAATCAAGCAATCAAACATTCAAGTGCAAGGAAGCAATCAAGAGCCATCAAGTCTTCATGCCTCTCAAGCAATCAAGGTGTTTTCTTCCTTAGATCTAGCTTCTTTCCCCCATAGGAAGCCAAGCAAAGGAGTTTCTATCAAGGAAGGAGAACTACATTCATCTATCATCATCCAAGTCTTCGCTTGAATCCTACATTGTGACGAATTGCTACATCTACTTCATAAGGTTTTGTCTTTTCATGATTTCCTTTTGTGTTTAGTCAAAGCTAGTGCATCAACATATTTGATCACATTTAAAGAAGTAATTACATCTACAAAATATGATATACTTCATTTTCTACATCTAGCCTCTGCTACATGACAACACACTTTCCCTTTATTTCATTTCATTTCAAGGTTGATTCCTAAATAGGGGTTTGACAGAGGCAAACCCCTTTTCAACCTTCTTCCCCGTTTTTTCTATGTGTGGGAATAGGTTATGGAGCCATTAAAACTTTTGTGGGTAGTATAGGAATAGTTGTAGATTCTGTGAAAATTTCATTTGAAAGTGTTGGGAACACACCGCCAAAGCCAACCTGTCCTCGGGTACACATTGAGTTTCAACCTATCCCTGCCATTTTTGGCTAGAATTTCTAGAGTAGGTGCATTTTGTCTTCTGATTTTTGTTTCCGTCAATTTCAGCTCAATATGTTTGTATCAATCTCTTTTGATCAGCTTTTTAGTGACTTTGTTAATAGAACAATTGTGTTACTTCAACATTCTTCCACTTCCATCATTTACACATCTAAGGAAGAATAGATATTATTCCCATTAAGAGCTTGAGTTAACCCTTGAGCTTAGTGGGGATATTCTTTCTTCCTAATGTGCAAATTGCAAAGTGGGGAGTAATTTACATCATAGCATTGCTTTCCATTTCCCATTGTACATTCTGGTGAACCCAACACATGACATTTTCATTCTGATTTGGATCTACTTTGTGTGCATTGCAATAATCACTATTAACATCACATCTTTGCTACATTATATGTATTTAAATATATATGTTCACTATTGTACATTTTGGTAAACCCGACTAATAACATTTCCATTCTGATTTTAGTGTTAGATCCCACTTTGTCCTTACTAAATTTTATTAATTATGGAGTTTACTAAGTTAGATTGGTGTGTGATAACCTATGTTGTTACATTTCTTCTTACTTCTCTTTATCAAATACATTTGAGTGAATTATAATTTCTTGCATTTCATTATGTTTGTATTCCTTCATGGTTTTCTTACATATGACATTATGAGGTTAACAAACATTTTTCTTCCTTATAAAGCATATTTCAAAACCTTTATCAATATTGCATGTGTTTTTCTTCTTCAAATTTTAACAAAATGCATGGAGTATATAGATAACATAAGGATCTTTGTGAATGAACCTAAAGATAATATGACTCCTAATTCTACTCCTATAGCACCTACTAATCCTGATGATAGAGATTTATCTCCTAATGATCCCGTTTTAGCGAGACCTAGATCTCCTCTTTCTCAACCTATTCTAATAGATAGTCTCAAAGAGGCTAGCTTGTGCAATTCCTTTGATGACCCTAGAAACTTCTACTTTGATCAAGACATTATTCATAATCTGGACGTAAGACATTTTTTGGATGATTTCTCTCTGAGAGTGTAATGTCCCCTTTTTAGCAGACATGGATTTTGGAGGATTAGCCTATTTTTCTAACCCTCGTAGGCTGATGAGTTGGGATAGAGGGTCTCCTGAGGCTTGTATCGTCTCCAGAGTTCTGTGGTTTCCAATTTTGGCCTTTGTTTCATATTTTCAGGGCTCTGTTTGCCATACTTACTATTTATAGTAAGTCAAAGGTTGATCGAGATGGGCCCTTTCTATTTTTAGTAAGGTAGTCATATGGACAGAGGATGCAGTGGTTGACTCCTTGGTTCAGACGGCTCATCAAAATAATGAGTATTTAATGAGATATTAATTTTTTAATGGCCTTTAATGATGTTTAATTATTTAAGTTATATTATAAAATTATAAATTGACTTCATAATAAAGTGGGGACCATGTTGAGTGTAATGAGTAATTAATACTCATTGATTAAAAGTGTGCTTTATTAATGATATATTATAAAGTCAACTCATTATTATAAAAACAAATATCAAAATCATTAAAGAGCCTTGCTAATGAAGATTCATGGTGAAATATTATAAAGGAGGCTTGGAGAGAAATCAAAATGGATTCTATGACTTGTGCATTTGTTTTTGTTTGTGTGAAGAAGAAATTAAAACAAGGGTTTCAGATTTCAAGCTTGAAGAATTGTGAATTCTTCCAAGTTATTTCAGCATAGTGAATTGGTGAAACACCCAATGAATTGTGCAATTAGAATGGTTTTAACCAAGAGTCCTCACTGAGCTTTCTTGGATGAGATTGGTGTGGAATTACTTCAGATTTGTGTTGTTTATCAGCAGCAGCAGATCATTGATAATAAATACCCAGCGTTAGGAGACGTGGCTCATAGTGGCTGAGATTAGCATTCCAATTAGCAGTCGTACTTGAATTATACCAGCCGCAGGTTGTTTATTGTTTCCATGAGGGTTTCGGGAAGTCACATGAGCAATAAAGGGAATTTGTTTAGCATTTGGGGCCTCTAATATCTTCAGCTATGTGCATTGGAAGGGATTGTTATTTGTATGGAGACAATTCTATGAATGTTGAAGATATAACATAGCCCGTGCTTCCCAGGTTTTTATATTATTTGCTTGATAGTTTAAAGTCTCCATAAATTGCAAATTGATTCATTGTAAATAGTTTGGGAATTGAAAGGATGCATGCCAATTGTTTGTGAAAATGTCCATTGGTTGTAGGTGCACATTTTACATGTAGAAATCATATGTATGCATTCAAAAAGACAACAAGGATTGCATTTGCAATTTAGTTCTTTGCCTAGATATCTTAGTAATAATTTGCAAGCATTTAAACTTCATTTGAAACCATTCCAAGCAAGCAAAACCAATCTGAAAATAAAAGACAACAAGATAGAGGTTTCATGGCAAGTGTTTGACAAAATTCTTTGAGATTCAAATTTGCGCTAGGAATTGCAAGGGATATTATAGAGGTGAAGTTAGAACTTGCCTACAAAGAGTATTGAATAGACAAGAGAATTTGGATATTCCTTCTTCACAACCTAAGGATGATAGGAATGATGATAAGAACTTCTCCAAGGAGAATCCTCCTCTATTCCTCCTTATACCGCACACTTTCACAAGCCTCAAGATGAATCTTCCACACCTTCTACACTAAAGGCTAATTACAATATGGGATATGATATCACCACTCAACAAGGGTATAATGGCTTAGGACTTGGTATTAATTAACAAGGCATTAAGGTTCCTATTGATCCTCCTAACCAATTCAATAAATGTGGTCTAAGTTTCACTCCTCAAGATACCATTTTGCCTTCATCATCTCAACCAAAACCTCCTCTTGATATTCTTTTGCCTACGCCATCTATTGCTACACTACCTTTTGATGACCGTTTAGCTTAAGCCAAAAGAATCTTTTAGAAATTAAATATGACTCTAGAATTTGACTCCCTTATAGACATTTTCTAAGAAACCAAAGATCTATTAATGGCGATAGATGTCTTCTTCATTTAACACCGGATCTTTTACATTTCCTTGACATCAAAAGCATACCTTAGCATCTTCTCTTTACTATTATGTTGCTCTCCATTATCCAAGACTCTTTGCATAATGCGTGTTAAGGGCATCATAATAGGACTTCCTCCTTGCTTCCTCACTTGGGGGGCAAGTTCTCATTATTTCACCTATTTTTTTTCAAAGGATCCATTATCTCTTTGTTGGCCATCTCTTTTCTACTATGATGTCCTCCCATGCATGAACTTGTTGATCAGGATCTTTCTCCTTAATGTGATTGGTATCCTCCTTCCAATTTATTCCTTTCTTGGAAGTGCATATCTTGTATAATTTGGTTGACCACTAAGTTGACATAATGTGACATCCTTCTTCCTCTTTGTCATTCCTTTATGGATTTGTATTATTTCATGATAGTACATCCTTTCTGGCATGAGATACCTTGTTTCACGCAAGATACTTACATCTTTTCTTAACAATCTTTTTCGTGCCTTCCAATTTCTTCCTTGCTTGGAAGTGCATATCTTGTATAATTTGGTTGACCACTAAGTTGATATAATGTGACATCCTTCTTCCTCTCTATCATTCCTTTATGGATTTGTATTATTTCATGATGCTACATCCTTTCTGGCATGAGATACTTTGTTTCATGCAAGATACTTACATCTTTTCTTAACAATCTTTTTCATGCCTCATAGGACACATATCACAAAATAATCTTTCTATCATGACTTCCTTAATTTATAATGTGATCTTTCTGCTGCAAATGTGTCTGCTTTACATCAAGAGTCTTCGTTGGTTTACAACTTATTTTTCTTAGAATTGTGTATCCATTATAAGGTGACTATATTTAAGGACACATCACATATTCTATCTTGCCTTCACACTTAGAGGGCAAAGTTTCATATCTTTCCTACTTTTACTAAGGCTCCACTTTCCTTAGTATAGTGGCAGTTGTTTATCATGTGACATTCTTTTATTATAAAGAATTGTTCCTTTTGATTCGGGATTCTCTCTTATACAAGAGTTGTGTATCCTTGATCGTAACTTCTTTATTTATAAAACTATGTTCATCATAAGTAAATTACCTTACTTTGCATTTCAAAGTATGTTATCTTTCATCAAGAATCCCTTTTTCACCTAGCAATAGGGGGCTAAAAGGGTGTGTTCTTGTTCTCTTTCCCTCTTTGTCTTGAAGGTTTATCTTTGTTCAAGAACTCTTCTTGAAGGTAGACATCTTGTAACCAAGATCTCTTCCTTTCAAGGATCTCTTCCCATAAGCGGACTATCCTTTCACGATTATCTATTTTTCTTAGCTAACAACAGTTTTCACTCTTTGCCAAGATTATGACATACATTTTTGTTTTAAGGATATCTTCTTTTTGATGGAAGTAGGTATCCTTAATTCTCTTTCCTTATGATGTCACCTATGTTGCCATCATAAGGATGGGGGCATACATGCAGCCTCCCTTGTATAGTATTTGCATCTTTTTGTTTGTTTGTTTGATCCCCAAGGAGACAATGCTTTCTTTAGGCTTGATCATTTTCATGGATCCATGTGGAGACAATGCTTTCCATAAGACTGATCCCCTAAGCTGCCCTTGTGCACAAAACATTCCCTAAGCCGCCCCTATGCACAAAATGTTTTTGAAAGCTGCCCCTGAGGGCAAAATCTCAAAGTTGCCCCTGTGCGCAAAACATGTTTCAAGCTGACCCTGTGCAAATTTTCAAGGTAGGATTGACTAGCATAACTCAATTTGCTAGACCATCAATTCTCCTTTTCTCTTTGAGACGAGTGGAACTAGCATAAAGCAGCTTGCTAGCCCTTCTAGTCTTCTCTCCCTCCTCTTCCATGGATCACTTAGCATTACACAACTTGCTAGCTTGTTGGATTCATGGTTTCTCTCTTCTCTCCATGCTTTCGTAGCTATGCTAGTGGGTTAGATCATGGAGTTTTGTATCATCTTTGGCGATGCCCTCACCTTTTCTATGTGGTCACTTATGCTCTACAATAGCTTTCCAGATATGATATTATGGATGGGACATTTCTGATCAAGGTCTCTTCTGCTAATGGATTTGGAGTTTTTAGTACTAACTCCTTTTGTGTATTGTGTGTTTTGGTCTTTGTTTTACCTTTTGTTTTGCTTTGTTCTCGTGTCCTTATGCATAGATGTCTGACTTGAGATCCTTTGTTTGGGGGCTTGTGTCCTTAAACTTAGTGATGTCTTATCTCTTTGCGATTTGCCTACGATCATCTCTCTCATCATTCTTTCTCTCTTCTATCTCTTACTTTATTGCGAGCATGAGCTTGTCTCATACTCCTGCTAAAGTGGGGACTAAATGTATAGTCCTAAATTGTAAGCACCTAACTTGTGCTCAATTTCAGGATCATTTTGTGCCTATTTTAGCATATTTTCTATGGTAGGACGTCATATAGCACTTAAAGGGTACCTAAATTCATATGTGGGTCCTCCACCTCTTTCAATCTTGCTTTAACTCGAGGTTGACCCTTATTTCTAGGCATGATTTCTCATTTTCCATCCAATCCCATAATTCATTTTCTCATCTAGGACCTACCCACTCATTTTTGGCCTTTGAGATTTGCCCTGACCTCGAAATGAGTTGTCCTTTCTTTTCCCGCACCTACTCTATCTCCCTGGCATGTAGATCAACTCTAGGCCCGTTCTTCTAGGGACAGGTCACCAATGGCGATGTGTCCCCAGAGAATTGGGCCCAAATTTGGCTCAGAGCCCTATGCCAGCACCTACTCTATCTCCCTTGTTAGATAACTGAGAGGGGGGTGAATCAATTAAGTCTAGCTATCCTACAGTCCCAAACACTCCCTAATGTATAAAACAAATCTTTCAAACATTTTAATCAACTCGGTAAAACTACAACTATGCCTTTCTGTTCATCTATGAAATAGCAGTAAATTATCTACTGTATATATTGATCAATCGAGTTATAGTAATGTGTAAAGTAAAATAACAATTCACCACATCCATACACATAACACTTTGATTTTAATGTAGAAACCCTGTTAGGGGAAAAACCACCTGGGACCGGTAACCCAAAATAATTTCACTCTTCTGAAGTGAGCTCGGTTAAGAGCCAACCCCGTTAAAGGTTACAATAACACACTGTAAGGTGTGACCTGGTTAGAGGATTTATCACTAACAGTTCTCTATGACCAAACATTCACTCTGGGGTCAACAAGACAACAATCAACATTCATTGAATGTCAAATTGAAATATAAAGATTGTTAAGTCCCACTCGGTTAAGAGATTTATAAGTAGCAATGGTTAGAATGTTACAGTAATGATCTGATTCAAATACAACTTGTTTTGCAGATTTTTAAATCTATGCTAAGCTCGAAATACCTCTGGCCAATAAACTCAATTCAATCTCTTTGATTCCTCCAACTTTGTTCTGCTCGGTAATTCCTTTCTCTGACGCTCGGTGTTGTCTGCAGAATTGCTCGGTTCTGTCTTCAACTTGTTTGACCAGTTCGCATGAATGCAATCTTCTCACGCGCATTCTAGAATTCATAATGAATCTCTTGTCTCCTTTTGTAGACATAATAAACCGTTTTATTTCTAGCCATAGATTTTGCCTCTTAATCTTCACCGTTGATTTTGTCGCTTTAACCTTCCTCGGTAGTTGTGTCAGTAACACATTTCATTCTCCTTCATCCGATCATCCTTGAATTTTGTCAGCCGTTTGATCATCATAACAAACATTATCTTTAACGTCAGAATCATCCATAATTGTCCAGCTCATCATCTTTAGTCGGCAGTCATTTGTTCCATTTATTTCTTTCACTCGGTCAATACCTCAATGTGTCGGTGATAACTAACTCGGTTAACACTGTACTCGGTATACACTACACTTGCTCGGTGTACACTGTTCCAACTTGGTGTCTACTGAATTCTTCTTTTACCGACCACATAAAATTGTTCATTCTCATTCTTCAATCCATAACAAAATTATATAATACAATCAAATCACTAACATAATGTTATAGACTCATCAATAAGTTACCCAATGAATACCATATCCATATCTTTCTCATACATCTCATCTTCATGTAGATATCTCATTCTTTCAACATTATTTTCTTTTTAAGATGTTTGTGACCATCATGATAAGTACAGTCAAAACTAGTTGACATCAATGACAATACATTAACTGATTTAATGTCTCACATATACCTTAGTAGCTTGGTGATCATCAATCACTGTCTTTTGAAGTCATCAATCTCTCCTTTAAGATATTCAATCAGTTGTAGTCTATCAGCACGTAGATCAAATCTAGGCCCGGTCTTCTAGAGATAGGTAGCCATTGGCGACATGTCCCCAGGGAATTGGGCCCAAATTTGGCTCAGAGCCCTATGCTAAGATTTGGGAGGGAAAAAAAGAACCCGTGGTTGGCTTGCCCAGGTTTAACTCCACAAAATGATACGAAATCTATATAACCCCCTATCCCCCCTCATTTTACATCAATGAATCTATTGTAAGTATCCATTATAGCTAAGCAATCAAGCATTCAAGCGCAAGGAAGCCATCAAACATTCAAGTCTTCATTCCTCTTAAGCAATCAAGGTGTTTTCTTCCTTAGATCTAGCTTCTTTCCCTCATTGGAGGCCAAGCAAAGGAGTTTCTATCAAGGAAGGAGATCTACATTCATCTACCATCATCCAAGTCTTCTCTTTAATCCTACATTGAGAGGAATTGCTACATCTACTTCATAAGGTTTTGCCTTTTCATGATTTCCTTTTGGGTTTTTGTGTTTAGTCAAAGCTATTGCATCAACATATTTAATCACATTTAAAGAAGTAATTGTATCTACAAGGTATGATATGCTTCATTTTCTAGATCTAGCCTTTGCTACATGACAACACACTTTCCTTTTATTTCATTTCATTTCATGGTTGACTCCTAAACAAGGGTTTGACTGAGGCAAACCCCTTTTCAACCTTCTTCCCCTTTTTTTCTGTGCAGGAACAGGGTACGAAGCCATCAAAACTTTTTTTGGAAGTGCAAGAACAATTGCAAATTTTGTGAGAATTTCATTCGAAACTGTTGGGAACACATTGCTAAAGCCGACCTGCCTTTGGGTAGACGTCGAGTTTTGACCTATCCTTGCCATTTTTCGCTGGAATTTCTAGAGCAGGTGCATTCTGTCTTCTGATTTTTGTTTCTGTCAGTTTCAACTCAATATCAATTCGTATCAATCTGTTTTGATCAAATTTTTAGTGACTTTCTTAATAGAACAATTGCGTTACTTAGACATTCTTCCACTTCCATCAATACGCATCTAAGGAGAACATATCTTATTCCCATTAAGAGCTTGAGTCAACCCTTGAACCTAGTGGGGATATTCTTTCTTCCTAATGTGCAAATTGAAAAGTGGGGAGTAATTTACATCATATGATTGCTTCCCATTTTCCATTGTACAATCATAAATTCTCTTAAGTTAAGAAGCACATATATGAACACATATAGCACATAAAGTATTAAGCATACTCATGAATTCACTTAATTCATAGAGCATACATGTGAATACACATAGTACATAAAGCATGAAGTATACACATGAATTCACTTGTCAAGAAGCACATATGTGAATATATATAGTGCACAAAGCATGAAGTATACACATGAATTCACTTAAGTCATGAATAGATGTAGCACATAAAGCAAGGAGCATACACATGAATTCACTTAAGTTAGGAAGCACATATGTGAATATACATAGCACATAAAGCATGAAGTATACAGTTGAATTCATTTAAGTCATAGAGCATACACATGAATACATGTAGCACATAAAGCATGAAGCATACAAATGAATTCACTTAAGTCAGGAAGCACATATTTGAATACACGTAGCACATAAAGCATGAAGTATGAAGCAACAATATAGTGCACACAATATACATGAGGTAGTACATGCGAATACACATAAGACACGAAGTGCACACATGAGTCATGATGTATAAATACTCATAGGGTAGGGAGCCATATAAATGCAAGCAAGGCATGAAGTATACATGTCAGGCATAAAGCAATAAATGCACACCAGGCATTTAAAGCATGAGGCAATACACTTAATTGCATCTCAATCATGTAAGGCATGAAGTAGTAAATAAATATTCATCAGACATGTAAGGCATGAAGCACGAAAATAAATACACGCATGAAGCATACATGAAGAATGTTCTCATTGAGTAAACATGTATCAAACACAAGGTATTCACATGAAGAGTATGTATATAGAATACACTTATAGTAAGCATATTTTAGGTGCATACAAGTAGAAATGTAATGTCGGCGTTGTTAAGTTATAGCTTCATTCGTATCATATATATATATATATATATATATATTATTTATACAATAATTATAAAGAATAGATATGATTATATTATTATCTTATTATCATTATTGATGAATTATAATAATGATAATAACATAATAATATATATGTTAAATATCACATTGAATAAATCGAACCATGTTCGATGTTCAGATTAATGTGCTAAGCATCGACCAATAAGTTGATATGTTTACTTAATGACTCAAGGTGATCGCAGTCACTTATGCATTAGCATAAGCGACTGTTGTCAACAGTCGCTTATGCTAATGCATCAGCGACTGCAAGGAGTCGTGACTGTAAGGAGTCATGACTGCTCATTATGAAAGGGCACGTCTAACATTTATGAAACATATTTATATGTGATGATTGCAGGTTGAAAGAACAATCAATCACCACGGCATAGTTTCTTCAATCTGCAATCACATTACAATCACAGTGCATTATATATACACATCAGACATTATAAATTACAGCAGAAAATATATTCCAAAGATCATAATTTCCTTAACATGGTATCAGAGCCTTGTTAAAGTGAATATAATTCTGAACTATTATTTGATTGAAGAAGAAAGATATTACTTAAAAGAAAAGATTCATTCACAAATCATTTAAAAAAATGACTACCGGAATTAGGATGGAAGACAGATTGGAAGGAGCATCCAATTTTCTATCATGGAAAATTAGGATTACCACACTATTGCAAGAATTAGAATTAGAATCCTTCATAGAAGAAGAAAAAGACATACCTACAGACGAAGCAGAGAAAACAACTTGGAAAAGGAGGAACAATAAAGCCAAGAAGTTAATTGTTGATTCAGTCAAAGACACTATACTTCCAAGCATAGCAAGATTAACAACAGCATATGAGGTTTTCAAGAAAATTCAAGAAACATATGAGATAAACAATACAAGTCGAATATTAACCTTGAAGGAACAATTGTTGTCAATTAAGATGAATAAAGGGGAAACAGTTACATCTTACTTCCTTAGAATTGCTGAAATTCGAGATCAACTATTCTCTATTGGAAACAATGTAGAAGACATGGAATTATCTCTAATAGCACTAAGGGGATTACCAACATCCTGGGAGAATTTCATTCAATGCATAAGCACACGTCCACCTCTACCAAAATTTGATCAACTTAAGAACGACTGTACTCAAGAAGAATCAAGACTGATTACCAGAGGAATAGGTCTAAAGAAAGAGGGAGAAACACAAGCACTCAACACAAAGTCCCACAACAAAAAGAGAAAGTCTTTCAAAAGAAAGAGGGGATTCAAAAGAGATTTTTCTAAAATCCAATGTTACAAATGTGATAAATATGGGCACACTCATCGACATTGTCCTGAAAGGCAAAAGACTCAAGCCACCATAGCTGAAGCAAAAGAAATTCCACTTTTCTTTACAGCTCTCTCAAGTGAACTAAATTCCAATAATAGAACTTGGATAATTGATAGTGGTGCATCAAGACA
This sequence comes from Chamaecyparis obtusa, assembly GCA_027943335.1. NCBI lineage: Eukaryota > Viridiplantae > Streptophyta > Pinopsida > Cupressales > Cupressaceae > Chamaecyparis > Chamaecyparis obtusa. The sequence goes on from BSBK01003249.1 coordinate 102,532, forward strand.
TATAACTGGATTCAAAAATCAGTTTGAAGCACTTGAAAATTATTCAATCGAAGAAATAACTATTGGGGATAACTCCACCTATCCAGTAAAAGGAATAGGGACCTGTACTATCAAGATAAAGAATGGAGTATCCTTACAACTTAAAGATGTTCTATTTGTACCTGGAATCAAAAGAAACTTAGTTTCTATATCAGGATTAGCAGATCAAGGGTTTCGTGTCACCTTTAATGAAGACAAAGTTCTACTATGGCCTAGAAATTCAAATATAAAAAATGCCACAGTTATAGGGACAAGAGATGGTAGTCTATACAAACTATGTAATGACCAGAAAGCTGCACTAACTCATGAAATTACAAACCACAGTGAATTATGGCATAAGAGGTTGGGACATCTAAGATATAATGCCCTACCTATGATAAACAAAATCACTACAGGTCTTCCACACTTAAAAGCTGATCATTCTGGTATTTGTAAAGGTTGTGCACTAGGGAAGAATATAAAAGGATCATTTTCTACAAGTGAGCACAAATCTAAAGTAATCTTAGAATTGATCCATACTGACTTGTGTGGACCCATGTCAACACCTTCCTTAACAGGATCACTATACCATATTATCTTTGTTGATGACTATTCTCGGAAAACCTGGATATACTTTCTTAAGGTTAAAGAATCAAGTGAGGTACTATCTAAATTCAGAGAATTCAAAGCACTAGTAGAAAATCAAACAGACAAGAGAATAAGAGTATTAAGATCAGATAATGGAGGTGAATACAAATCTGACATATTTAAAAAATTCTGTAATTCTGTTGGGATTAAGAGGGAGTATACTGTGCTGTATAATCCTCAACAAAACGGAGTAGCAGAAAGGAAGAATAGATCCATAATTGAAGCAGCAAAAGCCATAATACTCGATCAAAACCTTCATACTTCTTTTTGGGCAGAAGCTTCGAATACAACAGTATATATTCAAAATCGTTGTCCAAACTCCATACTAGAAAATATAACACCAAAAGAGGCATTCACAGGGATCAAACCAGATCTAAGTCATCTCAGGATATTTGGATGTCCTGTATATATTCATGTACCTAAAGAAAAAAGGACTAAACTAGAACCATCAGGTAAGAGAGGTATACTTGTTGGTTATAGTGAAAACACAAAAGGGTATCGAATCTATATTCTAGGACAAAAGTCTGTTGAGATAAGTAGAGATGTAAAATTTGATGAAAATAGCACATTTAAAAACTTTGAAGAAGATAACACTCCGGAGATAGAAGAAGACATCACTGCTGAAATTGAGAGGGAGGATATAGAAGAACCTGAACTTCCTGTCATTGAAAATGAGAATACTAATGGAAAGAAAAGGCCATTATGGGCAAGGCAAATAATTAAAGAAAATAATGTAGAACCAAATGAAATATCTCATGAGAGTAAAAGGACAAGAACTCAAAAATGTTATGCAGCTCTTATAACTGAAATCAATAACTCAGAACCATCAAACCCTAAGGAGGCATTATCTAATCAAGCATGGAGAGAGGCAATGATTGAAGAATATCAATCTATAATAAAGAATGATGTCTGGGACATAGTACCTAGACCTAAAAACAAAACCGTTGTCTCTTCTAGATGGCTATTCAAAACTAAATATGCTTCTGATGGAAGTGTTGAGAAGCATAAAGCTCGGTTTGTTGCTAGAGGGTTCTCACAGAAAGCAGGTATTGACTATGAAGAAACATTTGCTTCTGTAGCTCGGTATACATCAGTTAGAACCATTATTGCTATAGCAGCCTCTAAGGGGTTGAAGATACACCAGATGGATGTGAAAACAGCGTTTCTAAATGGCACTATTGAAGAAGAAGTATACTTAGAGCAGCCAGAAGGGTTTATTATAGATGATGCATCTAAATATGTTTGCAAACTCAAGAAAGCACTATATGGGTTAAAACAAGCTCCTAGAGCTTGGTATGAAAGGATAAACAGCTATCTTTCAAAACTAGGATATTCTAAAAATGATGCAGATCCTAACATTTACTTTAAGATAACAGATGGCAACATGGTTATCTTAGTTCTTTATGTAGATGATCTTTTAATAACAGGAGAGGATCATCTCACTGCAAGATGTAAGCAAGAACTCACTGCTGAATTTGACATGAAAGACTTAGGACTCTTACATTATTTCCTAGGGTTGGAAGTGTTTCAAAAGGAAAGCCATATTTTGCTAAATCAACAAAAATACACTATTGATATTCTAACTAGGTTTGGAATGATGGAATGTAAGCCTTTATCCACACCTATGGAAACAAATTTGCACAAACTCAAAGTTGAAGCAAAAGAGTCTGAACCCTCTGATCCTACATTGTACAGAGAGATTGTTGGTTCTCTTATGCATTTGGTGAATACTAGACCTGACATATGTTATGCAACCAATGTTGTGAGTCACTTTATGTGTGAGCCCAAGAAAATACACTTAATGGCAGCTAAGCATATCTTAAGATATCTACGAGGCTCTATTGGATTTGGGCTAAAGAATGAAAAGGTAGAAATCAATCTTCAAGGGTATTCAGATTCTGATTGGGCTGGAAGTACTACTGATCGGAAAAGCACTACAGGGTGTTGTTTCAGTCTTGGTTCGGCTATGATCTCTTGGTTTAGTCGAAAGCAATCAGCAGTAGCATTAAGCTCCACTGAAGCTGAATATATGGCAGCATCCATGGGAGCACGTGAAGCTGTATGGTTAAGAAAGCTATTATTTGGATTGTTTGGAAAACCTTTAGATCCAACTGTGATTCACTGTGACAATCAAAGTTGTATCAAGTTATCTGTTAATCCAATTTTTCATAACAGGTCCAAACATATTGAGATCCCATATCATTACATAAGAGATATGGTAGATAGAAATATCATAAAGCTAGAGTACATTAGTACTGAAGAACAGAGTGCTAATATTTTCACTAAGCCACTTGCAAAGCTGAAAATAGAATACTTCAGGTACAAACTCGGTATGATCAAGTTGTGATGTATGATCTGAATTCCTCTTATTTATAAGTTTTTTATTCATGAATAAATGTAAAAATATGTATATTGCAATATTGTGTAAAATGATCATTTGTGTGTGGGTTAACATTTCAAGGTGACGATCTTGTAAATGGTTAACCAAAGTGTCAAGATAGACTACTTAATTGTGTGTCCCGAATGTACGGAGATCTTGACTCTTGTTATTACTGGATGTGTAATAACGAAACCATATCATGATAGACTACTTAATTGTGTGTCCCGACTGTGCGGAGATCATGATATTCAAGTCTAATTTTATGACAAGACTACATTAATTTGTGTGTCCCGAAGTGCGGATGTCATGATAGACTTTTGATGTTTAATACTCACTCGCTAAGAGGGAGTGTTAAGTTATAGCTTCATTCGTATCATATATATATATATATATATATTATTTATACAATAATTATAAAGAATAGATATGATTATATTATTATCTTATTATCATTATTGATGAATTATAATAATGATAATAACATAATAATATATATGTTAAATATCACATTGAATAAATCGAACCATGTTCGATGTTCAGATTAATGTGCTAAGCATCGACCAATAAGTCGATATGTTTACTTAATGACTCAAGGTGATCGCAGTCACTTATGCATTAGCATAAGCGACTGTTGTCAACAGTCGCTTATGCTAATGCATCAGCGACTGCAAGGAGTCGTGATTGTAAGGAGTCGTGACTGCTCATTATGAAAGGGCACGTCTAACATTTATGAAACATATTTATATGTGATGATTGCAGGTTGAAAGAACAATCAATCACCACGGCATAGTTTCTTCAATCTGCAATCACATTACAATCACAGTGCATTATATATATATTCAGTTATTATATATACACATCAGACATTATAAATTACAGCAGAAAATATATTCCAAAGATCATAATTTCCTTAACAGGCCTACTAGATTATATTCTTAACCTCTTTAAGAAAAAGGGCTGAGTAGTTAACCCTACTTAGATGGCAATTATGGTAGGTTTGTCCCGCAGGATGGAAGGATTATGCTCTGATACCAATTGTAATGTCCCCTATTAGGAGGTTGTCAATTTCCAATGTTTAACATAGTTCATAATATATTTAACAATTAACATATTCAAACCCTCTTTCTTACTTCTCTCCAAAACATAATTTATTTTCCATTTGTTGGGTCTTGAGTCCATTGAATTAATGGTTTGATGTGCTGTCATTATTTGCTAAGAAAATCTAGAATTGTTGATGTTTAGTTTGAAGGTGTTGTCTTAACGAATAGATCCCAACTTTATTATGGTTGCCTTGCTTTCTGGCTGTGAATAACGGTTGACGTTTCCCCTGCTATGTCATAAGCATTCTTCAACTGAGATGTCAAAGACACTAGTCAATCACGTAATACGTGATATTGTCCTTATCAATATTATTGTTCCTTCTTATTGTTGATTTTGCTGTTTATAGTTCATCAATATTTTAGTATTGCCACTTCGTCCTTTGGAAGAGTGAGACAGTGGAGGTATACATTAGAAACTTGACGGGTGTAGCATTGTTATTATCTTCATGGACTGATTATCTTGCTTATATAAATCTGTTGCCACCTGGTATCAACACTTAGTATTAACCAACAAAAGCCTTATTTATGTTTTCTTGTCTTAATCGATGCTTGGTTTTGTTTCATATTTGATGTGTATTAGTTTCTAGCAATCATCAACAACACATCTAACACCTTCATGTACAGTCTTTTGATTAATTATTTCAGTTTTTGTCTCTCTAGGGACTTCACAAAATTGGAGTACTTGGTTGCCATGATGCAAAAAGGATGAAAATATCACAATTAGAATTTCAAACGGGGGACATGAGACAAACCCTGAAAATCTGCAAATAAATAATTGTGATGACCTCCCCAAGTGTGGCACCCAAGGTGTATGATCAAAATTGGCTCCAACAACAGCAATCTATGATTTGGTTTCAAATATCCTAGTTATGAAATGATGTATAATAGTAGCATGATATCAAAACAAGTACAAAATCATGTACATACATTCATAAATATGCATATGGAGTGCGTGTGTAACAGTGACCTTTATGGTAGCCAGTAAACCCCCTTTCTATCACAAGTGCTGCAGCTGCAACGTTTTCTCGCAAAAACCCTCGGCAGCGAGATGGTGGCGTGAAGGCGGTGGTGGGGGGACTTGGGAATGCCAAGTCCCCGACCTAGGTGCGTGGGGGTTTAGGGGGGCGACAAGTCCCCTTGTTACACTTGGGTTACATCATACAAAGGCACTATTTGTGAAGGATAGTCCATTGGACGTTAGATGTTATAAGTGACTTTCTTTCATATGCATTAAATATTGTTACCTAATCCCTAGGTTAGGATTGTGTATCTTTTTGTATTATCAATTTATAAGCTCAAGGCAGATTATATTATGCTAACAATATAACTAGTGTGTGTGTGTGCACTTGCCCCTTATTTGGTGATTGCAGGACCCAAATCAGGATTTACCTTGTTAAAACACATTTTAAGTGGTAAAGTTGTATCTCTAACCCTCTTACAATTCTTTTTTTTAATGGAAATTGTGATTCTAAGGAAAAAATAAGGGCAATCCCAAAAAGGGGACATTACAATATTGTATGACATTAACAATCCCATGAGAATGATGTAATATTCCCAATGACCCCCATATTACATCATTCTCCAAACGGAAATAGGTGGACTAACAACACTTGATGAATACATTTAGTAGTTTATAAAAACCACAAGGTAAGAATAGGGACATACACATCTTCTCATGACAAGCAATAGTGGAACTCACCTTACTATGCTTCTTTAGTAGGACTAACCATACTAGACTTTTTATTCAAGGATAGGGACATACACATCTACCCATGGAACTAAGGATAAAGACGAACACATCTATATAAGGGAATACAACAAATTTGGATAGAGACAAACACATCTATCTAACATCAAAGCTTTGGACAAGGACACACACTTTTGCTCACAACAATCATGGTCGGGGACAAATACATCCAATTACATTACTCAACAAATGTGATTGGGAACAAACACGTCTAATCGCAAACAACCAATAATTGTGATTGGGAATAAAGACATCCAATCACTATGACATTCTTCATTACTATCCGTTGTTAGTTCGTTATTTGTATTTAGCTTGCCATCAAGGAGATCTTTGGCATTTTGAATACAATTTATTATAAGATGTCCCTTTTCTCATGCAATAATAGCACAAAATTCTATTCTTAGAGAACTGATTTTCCTTCAAAGTAGAAGAACTGGATTTAGAAATTTGGTTAGCCTTTTTGACAAACATTATAGTTTCCTCTATAGTTGAATCATTTTTTTTGGTTTTTTCATCAATTAAGGTAAAGATTATATCTTCTAGTGTAACATCTACTTTGTTCAATGTGAACACAATACTACCATAGCTAGTAAGGCATGCAATTCAACAAATTGTTTTTGCATCATCACCATCATCTACCTTGGCTTTTATCCCTGCTAGTTGATTCATTAGGGAACACAACTTATTGATGTGTTGAACGATATTGTTGTCATCTTCCATCATTTTTAGCTTGAATAATTTTTGCTTTAGGCCCATCTTTGCACTTGATGCTTATGATCTAAATAAAACAGAAATCATTTTATACTTGCTTTGACATCTTTGATAGTTCAATATGGTGGAGGTATATGCATCTAAAAGTCCAAGATCAATCATCAATATCAATTGGCTTTGATGTAGCTCCACTCACCACATCCCATAGATTCTTTTTAATAAGGATCAACTGTAGCTTGACTTGCCATGTGTGGAAGCCTTTACCTTCAAATTGCTCAATCAATGTGCTATTTTTTTCATAATAAACATGCCTACCAGCCCCTCAATCAAAACAATGTCAAAAGTGTCAGTTTCCACCAATAATGCACCTTGAAATGATCGATGCTTTTACAAATAATATTATTAACTTCACTTCCATCTTTTAATAAATCTTTCAACCAAATATAAATATTAAACAAATCTAATTCAACAATAATATAACAATATTTTTCATTTTTTGAATCAATTTTTTGATAAATTTAAGAAGGGCAATTTACCATAATCTCTCTACTGTGCTTGAAGAATTTCAAAGGCTGCAATCAACACTCTCAATGAAATGTCAATAATACATTTCTAAATGTTTGCTCGGTTGACGTTGTGCAAATAATAGAAGACTAAAATGTTTGCTGACATGGTGAATATTGCTTTATTATAAATCACTACATGAGAAAAAATGAATTATTCAAACCTGCACGTTGAAATTATATTCACATCCCTCATTTTTCATGCAAAAGTACTTTTTTGTTATGCAAGATATATTCAAAACTGTTGGTGTTTGGTAGCTTCAGTTGGATAAACCTATGAGACAATACTATATATATATATATATTTATTATATATGAGATAATTTATATATATATTCATTATATATGAGATATAAATTTATATATATCTAAAGTATTATTGTGTTAGAGAAATTAATATAATAAGACTATAGAAATACTATATATATATATATATATATATATATATATGTCATTATATTAATTAAAAGAGTATGTGTTAATGAATAGACATGTCTATCCATGTCTCATCCACAATATAAATAAGAGAGAGATTGCTGCCTTTGAAAAACACATACAATCAGGAGTGCTATTACATTTGTAGTGATCCTCACAAAATCAACATGGTATCAGAGCCAGGCTGCAAATGTAAGAGAGTAGTTTGTTGATGGTGAATGTGTGTCTGTCTCAGAAAATACAGTCTCAATAAAGGGACCATATCTCACAAATACACCGTTGAATTTTTCTGCATTTTGGATATGTTGGTGATAAACAAATTTTGAAGAATCTCACTGGAGCGATTGGCAAGAAAGTGTTGGGTTCAAAAGTTATGACCGACTGTGTATGAGTCTATGTGAAATCCAGTGAGTGAAGTTGTGTTGCAGACTTTTGTCCACACCAAGTGCAAATAAGGTCAAGTGAACTGTAGAAGATTTGTTAAGAAGCAAACTTCAGCGATTAAATATTGGAAACTATGACTTGATTAAAGAAAAAAAAAGCATTGTTTAGTAAGAGGTTAAGGACGATGAATTTGTGAAGTATAGACAACGATTTCCATAATGATTAGTTAGACCTTGTAGCGGCTTTCATTAAAGAGATATATTAATTTGTTATGATCGTGGTCAAGCATTAACAAAGAAGCATGTATTCAAAGAACGGTGTCTCTTTCTAGAAAGCAAGCTTTAGTTATAGAGTGTCACCTCTCTTGGAGCAATCAAGTCATTTCACAAGAAGACATAAGCATTGTTCAACGATATAAGAGTGGGAATTTCACATTGTGGGGAGAATAATAACCAACGTTACATTCCCATTTGAACCATCCTTAGCGGGGAGATGATTCAAAGGGGAGATGTCTTTCAAATAATCTGAGAAGGTGTTTTCTGATTTGATGTATATGGACCTTCGTTGAAGTAACTTGTGTCAAGGATGTTGATGCGCAGATAAGTATTTATTATCCTTGAGTATTACTTTATCTATTTGTATTTCTATACGTACTATAAGAGCTATTTGCCTTGATCTTTTCTGGGGATGCTCTTGTAGGAAAAATAAGATTGATATCAGATTTAGAGGGAGTCTGACTCTTCTGAAGTAACTTTGAACGAGTTGCTCAGTAGATTGAAATCAGATTCAGAGGGAGTCTAACAAGGTTATCTTAAGCAGTCTTGGAAGAAAAGATCAACAAATTGATATCTGCTCAATGAGTTCTTCTTTGTAAGAGACGTTCAAGGTGAAATCTCTTGTTTCCACCCTTTGTGCTGAGGCATGGTGGATATCATGTTTTAATGAGACTGCCCCCTGTGTTCATCATGAGGAAGTGACGACTTCCAAATGATTATCACTTGTATTTGTTAAAGTTATTGAAAGGTGACGATCTTACAATAACTTGATCTTCTATCATGATAGACATCTTATGATGGCTGAAACAGATCATGATAGATGATATCTTGCATGGTGGATTGAGTTCCTTAAACAGGCCATGATCTTCTATTGTGATAGACATCTTATGATGGCTGAAACAAATCATGATAGATGATAGGAATGTTCCTGTGGTAAGTGCACATTACCTATGGCCATTTGTTGAGTACTTGGTGGACATCATGAGACTTGATGTTGGTAGGCCATTACTCTGAGTACTTGGTGAATATCATGCGACTTGATATTCTGCAGGCCGATGCTCCTGATATCATGAGATGATATCTTTATAAACTTTTGAGTACTTGGTGAACATCATGAGACTTGATGTTGGTAGGCCATTACTCTGAGCACTTGGTGAATATCATGCGATTTGATATTCTGTAGGCCAATGCTCCCGATATCATGAGATGATATCTTTATAAACTTTTGAGTACTTGGTGGACATCATGACACATGATGTTGGTAGGCCAGTATTCTGAGTACATGGTGAATATCACGTGACTTGATATTTTGTGGCCATTACTCCTAATATCATGAGATGATATCTCTATAAACTTGATATTACATTGAGGTAATATCTAACCATGTGTTTGTTTTCCCTAGCTAAGAGGGAGTGTTGATGTTTGGTAGCTTCAGTCGGATAAACCTATGAGACAATACTATTGTATATATATATATATATTAATTAAAAGAGTGTGTTAATGAATAGTCATGTCTCATGAAGGGACATGTCTATCCATGTCTCATCCACAATATAAATAAGAGAGAGATTGCTGCCTTTGAAAAACACATACAATCAAGAGTGCTATTACATTTGCAGTGATCCTCACAAAATCAACAAAAATGTTTTTGGGTTTTGTTTTCCTCTGTCAGCTTTCCAAAATGTTTTGATTTTTTATTGTTCATTAAGTATTGACAAAGATATTGAAATTTTACTGAACTGACAATAAAAGAGATATTTGGATGCTCAGCTCTGATAACATATTAGAGATTTTGGCAGAAATTATAGAAACTAAATAGAAAATTTTGCACACTTAATATTATTATGCTTCTATACATTCATTTCGTTAAATTCTTTTAGGCATTTATAAGACTTATATATCCTATATAAATAAGAAACTTCCTATGACTATAACAACTCCTTTACATAAATAATTACAAAGTCTAGCAAATAAATAAACATAGATAATAATGAGACTAACAAATAAACAAACTAATCCTATGGGGATGATGTAATATTATCAAGTTAACGACAACTACAATCTATGTAAATGCTTTGCAAGGGGCACAAAATTGTTTTTAAAATGCTGTGTATGCTCAGTCCATACATGATATTTAGAATCTATGCCTCACCTCATGTCACAAGGGAATCCTGAATCTATTGAAATTCATTTGAAAATATCTCTTGAATAGCTGAAACAAAGATCATTTTTTGAAACTTTTGGCAACCTACCTGATTTATAGACAGAAATGTTTCAAGGGCGCTATGAAATGTCAACAAAAATAAAGGAAATAGAAGGCCTCTTAATGTCTTTTGGTTTATACTTTATAGGTATCGTCACACAATCCCAGCTGCCTGAAATCCTTTATGTATGGTGACTAATTTTCTGATGCTCAGTGCACTTTCCAAACAATTTTTATTGTTACATCCTTAAATCAATTAATATCAAATTTTAGGGTCTGATTACTGGATATTTACAAACTTTCTCCTTTATGGTGCAGCCTGCAGATATTTATCTTATTGACGAGCCAAGTGCATACTTGGATTCGGAGCAGCGTATTATTGCAGGAAAGGTTATAAAGAGATTTATTCTTCATGCAAAAAAAACTGCTTTTATTGTTGAGCACGATTTTATCATGGCCACCTATTTGGCAGACAGAGTTATAGTTTACGAGGGACAACCTTCTGTAGATTGTACTGCTAACTGTCCACAGAGTTTGCAGACAGGAATGAACTTGTTTTTGTCGGTAAGATGAAGTTTAATTTCACTTTGTTGGACTCATCTTATTTGCTTGTGTCCTTGTTTATGGAACATAATGTACAAAAATATAATTTGTTTGTTTTCTTTTTATGCACAATTTTGACTTAAATTAGAGTTATAAGGTTTTTTTTTTTATGCCAGCAACTGGATATTACATTTAGACGAGATCCAACAAACTACAGGCCTCGTATAAATAAGTTTGATTCAGCAAAGGACAGGGAACAGAAGACTGCAGGATCATACTATTATCTGGATGATTAAAGATGCCTTCCAGTTACTGGATAATTATCTCTGGTGTGGGCCATCTATGTCAAGAATCTACAACTTGTGTACTCCCATACTTAATTCACGCACCTTTTTATATATGAGTTGTATGAAGACGTTATGTGACTGGAATTTTCTCAATTATTGTATCTTAAACGGATATGTTTGGATTTGATGCAAGAATTTCTGGATACCTGCAATTGAGAGGTTATTTTATGAGGAAGTTGTGTCTGCTACTGTTTGTGCCGGCGTAAGTTATAAAAAGAGCTCTTTTCCAATATTTACAGTGAATTGACACTATCAGGCGTTCTAGTAGATTTATTTCCTGCTTGCATTGTGGTCTCAATTTCTGCTATTCAATTGGGAGAATATTTTCTTACAAGGGAACGAGTGAATCCACTTTAGCTTGGCAGTAATCAATCACATTATAAGTATCTGAGCAATATAAAAGCGTTTTGATTTTGCATTCAAGACATGTTTTTTCTTCACGAGATACTATTTTTATTATTGGGTAGTTCTCTGGCATTTATAAAATTGTGATATTGCTATCAGAATTCAACTGTGTAGTTTTTGAGTCAAACTCATTGACCCATGTTTCATGAGTAGTGGCTCACAAGAACCCGTCTCTCATGAGAATGGATGGAACACTTAGCACTCTTGCATCTAGGTGATGCTCATAGAGGTGAAACATTGGGACTTCCCGGGAGGTCATCCATCCCAGTACTACTCCAGCTCAAGCACACTTAACCACGGAGTTTCCTCCAAGGTTAAGCCCACTTTGCTTGCAACCCCATTTGCAAAACCTTCAACAAGTGTTGTGCCTTATGAACCACTCATTAGAAAGCCCCTTAAGCTCATCCACATAAATGTTTCACAAGAACCCATCTCTCATGCAAATAGATGGAACACTTAGCACTCATTGCATCTAGATGATGTTCAGAGGTGAAGCATCGGGACTTCCCGGGAAGTCACCCATCCCAGTAGGACTTAAATATTAAAGCATTTCATCATGACTTCCCAGGAGACACTTCATATTTGGAGGTGATGAATTCCAAAATATTAAATCGCTTCATCATGATTTCCCTTTGGTGGATATTGGATGCAAGATGAAATAGGAAAATGCCTAGAAACTTTACCAAATCCTTGGCAGGAAAAAATTGGAGAAATACGATTAACAAAAATCTAGTAGGACGATGACCACGGGGAACAATCTTTAGTTAAGAACCAAAGTTAAATTTTCTTTTTTGAAGATTGAACTGAATTTATATTGCTTGACAATGAATGCTTTTTTCTCTAAAAAGTACAAAAGATTGTTTAGTGAAAAAGCACGCCAATATTTTGAGAAATTCTCAAAATTTGGATGAACAAATGAATGTCTTAGTTTTGAGGATAAACTTGCTGACACATTTGCATTGTATTTCATTTTCATGCCTGATCAATTTTGCCTTTGGCCTTTATTGTCAATTGAAAGGAAGTTGGGACCAAGTCATCCCAGGAGAGGATCCATGTAATCTCCTTTTTAGTATATTTATTTATTTGAGTTTTCTCTAATGCAATTTTGTGTGTTGGGGAGGACTCTAGATTTCTTGGAGTGCTCGAGGTTGGTTAGCAATGACTTTGGTTCTTAGAAACGAGCTCAATCAAAAATATGGATAATTGGGATTCCATATCATCTACAACAATATCCTTCCAAGGAACCAGATTGGTGTAGCCATTCCAATGTGTCCTACAAATCTACACCTATATCCCCTTGTGCACTTGTCTCACTTTCATGATACTTGTAGAGATTAACAATATTTAATTTAGGAGAAATATCTATACCTACAAAAAGGTTAATTTCGTAAGCAGTGGCTGAAAACTTCTTTAAGATCATGTAATGGCCTATCTTCTTCCATTTAGTTTACATTATATGCAGTGTTACTTGGGGATGCGTAGTCCCCGACATAATTCGACCCATCCTAGAAACTTGAAAATGCGTCCCTTGGCTGTACCATAGTATTAATGTTTGAGTTTTGATAATTTGTTTGACTTTGACTCTCATGTGAACTCTCAAATTTTAATTATTTAACACAAATGTTATATGCTACGATGCCAGTTCAGGTTCAGGTTCAAATTTGGGTTCGAAGAACCAGTTCGCCGGTATGGCAAAATTTTGAAAAGGGGTTTGGGTTCGTTTGGGTTCATTAGTACAAAAACGTGTTTTATATATATATATATATATATATATATATATATATATATATATACAAACATTTAAACACCATAAACTTGTAATCATAGCGTCGTGAATCATGATCATACCATCATAGCATCATATTGACATATACTCAAGTTCAACATCAAAGATTCAAAACATTAAAATGTCAAATGATAAATCATAACATCAAGTTCATGTATCTTTGTTTCAAGTTCAACTAATGGATTAAAAATTTATTAATAATCTTCTTCATCATCATCATCTTGTTGTGGATGTTGTTATATGGAGCCTAATCAGACTCATAGGTTAATTTTTCCCCACTTTTATCGGCATAGTTTCCCCCCAAATTTTTCAACGGGGGTTTTGGGGCAGCGCCCCCAAGATGGGGTCAAGGGGCAACACCCCCAAAAATGACTTTTATTATTGTACAAAGGCACAGGGAGTTATTTTTCTATTTGTCGACATATTCTAACCCTAACAGTGGATGTCAAAAAATAGTTAAATTTGCAAAAAAATCTCAACTTGGCCATTGACTTTGACCGTCTATGGGACCAAGTTCGCTGGTGGTTTGATGTTTTCTAGCTTGGTTCGCCTGGGTCCGAACTAGGTGTGGTCTGGTTCGAACCACTCCCCTGTGGTCCGGACCCACCAACGGACCGGACCAGAACCACATACCAATTTGAACTTGGCCTGGTCTGGCGTCCAGTCTAGACGAACTAGGCTTCTTGGGTTATATGTTAAGATTCTATAAAGTATATAAGCATGCTTTATCTATGCTTTCATATAAATATTCAAAAATTTCCCTATTATTTATATAGTTGTCCCCCTTTGCCATCCCCTATGTCCCCTAAAATGGCAAAAATAAAATCCATCTTAGAAACTTGTTTTCACGTCCCCTTGTCCTAGAAGCTCAGTGTAACATAGATTATATGTTCTCGTGGAACCTCGTTTTGCTTGAATGTGCCAACACCAAATCCCTTGTCTTAAATTCCTATTCTCTTTTGTGGGTATGAACATATCCCCTTATATTTTATGGCACTTTTTCTCTAAACTTTGTTTCACTTATTTATTGAATTCACAAATGTACTCAGCAAAATTTTCAGCTACAACACTTTTCCTCACCAAGTCTGCACTATCTCTTAATCCATCCACATCCCTTGGGCTGTATCCATACACAATACAAAAATGATTTTTTCCTACACTTTTGTCAATTGAGTTAGTAATTGTAGGCAAAGTCTACCTAAGCTAATCTCAAATTTCATTGATTAGGCTTGTTACCTATTAATCATCTCAGTAAATTACCTAAGCTTCTATTCACAATCTCAATTTGACCATTACTATGACAATGGCAGGTAGATCTAAAACCCAATTGTGTTCCTAATTTCATCCATAAGGTATGCTAAAAATGTCTGACTAACTTTGTATCTCTATTGGAGACAATGCTCTCAACAAATCATGCAGCCTAAGTACCTCTTTGAAAAGCAACGTGATTATGTTATTCCTAACAAGTTACTAAGAGGGGGGGTGAATAAGTAAATACTTGTTTCTATTACAATTCAATTCTTGTTCAATTATTCTTCCAAGATAAGCAGAATATAAACAATCATTCATAAGCATAAATAGAAACACACAGATCAACACAAGATGTATATGTGGAAACCCTCGGTTAGAAGGAAAAAACCACGGTGAGGCAGAGCTCACAACTTCACTACTGCAGAAGTAAAGATATCTTGTTAGGAGCTTACAAAGCACTGGTGAAGGTGCTACCCGGTTAAGGGATTTGGTAGAAGATCAGTTAAGATCTTAACTCTGTTAGGAGTTGCTTGGTTAGAGGACTTTCAACATGAACAAAGATGTTACCCTGTTAAAGGATTTTACAAAGAATCGATTAGGGTTCACCCTGATTGAGGGATTTCAATTTGCTTTCACACCTTATAAAAGCAATGATCTGAATTGACACTGATTGTCTGATTAGATCATACCTGTTGATCTCTTCCCCGGTTTGCCTGGCTGTTGAATCTTTTCCGCCTCTTCGCCTTTCACCTCTGGTGACTGTGATCTCTATGCATATATCTCATCTCTGCTCTCTCTATTCAACAACTCTCAAGAACCTTATTCCTTGCGTCCTATGACCTGTATTTATACAAGAGTTTATCTTAATGAAACCCTTAATTCATAGAACCACCAGGTTGTAAACTCAACATTAAATCATGCGACTAGCAGTAAAGCTTTGCATTCTGATCTGGAGTTTACCTTGAAAACATCCGTAGAAAATAAAGCTAACTCCTGTTAAAAAGCTAACTCCCCTTCTGAGCAGTGGATGCTTCGCATATTCCAGTTTTAACTCAAAACTGCTCCGCATAATCCGGTGTAGATCTTTATGAAGTTAGACCGGTATAAATCTCATACCCGATTTATCTCATACTCGGTTTATCTCTGTATGTCTTAATAGACCGGTACAATGTACTGAGTTCAGTCTACCAGTGCATCACCTTTTCTTAGTCTACCGGCGCCTCTAAAGTAACGTGAGTGAACTACTGGTGAACCTTTACTGGTGGGAAATGGTGTTTGCATCTAATTTCACTAATGACAACTTAATATTGCTAACAAATTATGTGGGATGCATCACTACTCTTCTGACATAAGATAAAATGAGCCATTTTAGATCTATCCACAACAACAAAAACTAAATCATTACTACTTCATGTTTGAGGCAATCCCATAACAAAGTCCCCACTAATATGTTTCCATGACCTTTCTAGTGCAGGTAAAGGCTGGTATAGTCCCATTTTTGTTTTTGTCCATTTGTCATGGTGGCAAATTCTGCACCTTTGCACTGTCTTCTTCACATTAGTGTTCATTCCAAACCATCATTCAACAATGTTGATGTGTTTTTTACACCAAAATGTCCACTTAGACCTCCACTCTACTTCTACCTAGTCAAGTTTTCCCTCATTGACCCTTGAGGTATGCTTATTTCTTACCCTTGGATATTATCCTTCTTGTATAAAATATTCCATCCATGGGCTCCTATCCTTTTCTACTAGACTCTTACAAATGGTCCAAGCCTCTTTGAAATCAACATTGTTGGAAATATGGTTGTCGGTGATGTCAAAGGGGTATTCATTTCAAAATGATTATTTATTGATGTCAAAGGAGGTTCAATTAGAAAATATTTATTGAGTTTCAAAGATAAATCTTGATTTTTAAGGGTTGGCCAACCTATGTATTAATAATATTTAGTAAATTTACCTATGTGCAATAGTCATCTGACTTCCTTGATAAAATAAATACTTGAAGAATTAAAATAAATATATTTATGTGCAAAAGCTGGCCAAACTCCTTGGTGAAATTAAATTAAAATTGTTATTTTCATTTGAAGCCAACCTCTTGGGTGAAAAGGCGCAATTGAAGTATAAATAAAAGATGAAGTTGAGGTAAAGACATCAAGCAATTCATGCAAATATATTTCACATTCAAGGTAGATTGAGGAGCAGATCTAGTGCTGAATTGAAGCATACTTGATAGCAATGTAATGCAAATAATTTCTGATTTAGAGCAAACCTAAGGAGGAGAAGAGCAGATTTCTAAAAGAGATTTAAGAGAAGAATTAGAGTGGATTTTGAGTAGATCTAGAACAGAGATAAAAGATGAAGAATGCTACGGATTTTTGAAGGATTTATAGTAGATTATGAAGGTGACTTAAGGTAGAATTATATCAGACCTTTCAAAGTTATTTATATTAGATTTCAAGGAAGCTTTGAGCCTATTGGTTAGAGTAGTTTTGAAATAGATAGACTTTGTTGTGATTGAGATTGGTGCCTCCTATAAGAGATTTAGGTCTCTTGCTAAGTTGGTGCTCGACTATGTGGGTTCATGCCTCCAATAAGTTGTTGCCTACAAATTAGTTGTGACGATTGGTCCCTAGTGGGTTGGTGCCTACAAATCACTAACGAGGGGATTTGTGTCTCCTATGGTTTGGTGCCTATGAAGTTTTTATAAGCAATATTTTGTCATGGTTTTCTCTTGTAAGGGTTTCCAGGTAAATTGTGTGTTCTCCTTGTGTTCTTGATATTGATATTGTGCAAATGATGTTATTGTGATTGTTAAGTTGAAAAGGTAAAAGATTGTATTATATGGATTCACCCCCTCCCCACTCCCTCTCAATATAATTGTGTGCTCATCAAACATTTCCTTTATACAACTCTTATATAGAATCAAAATCTACAACAGTTACACAACAAACATCTTCTACTCAAAACATCAGGTACTCGGTTAGATTGCCCACTCCTATGCTTCAACAAAAGAATAGCTTTGTAGAAATTAGTCACACTTGGTTGTTAATGAATTGCAGAGCATGACAATTGATATACAACATGAACTCCTTGGGTAGAAAATAATAGGTCCATCTTTTTTATGTTTATGCAATGGCATAAAATTCTTGATTATATATCAAATATTCCATCTTTTCTTTGTTTAACTTTTCACTAAATTTTGTTCTCATATATACACATCACTTACATGGTCTTATTTTCTTACATTTTATGTGTATGCTCTCTCTCTCTCTCTCTCTCTCTCTCTCTCTCTCTCTCTCACACACACACACACACACACACACACACACACACACACACACTTTTATTTATAAGGTTTTGTTTTTATACTTAATATATCTTATACATTTAAGGTTTTTGTTTATTTCATTTTGTCTTTCTTTTTAAACCTTGCATTCTGCACCCATTTAAGGTATGAGCTATGTTGTTAAGATGGGTGTAAAATATCTTCAAGTTGCTAATGGCCATGAGGCCAACAAACATTGGTGTCATCTAACATAGTGCTTCCACCACTTTTGTTTAAGAGGGAAGGATTGGAGGGTCATTTTTTCAAAATGCTCCATGTAGAGGTTGGGTATGATGGGAGAGAGAGACAAACCCATGACAACAACATCACCTTGTTCAAGACAATGCCTTGGAAAATGAAAAAAAAAGATTGCAAGCATAACTCTACCAAGGCAACAACTTCATGATTGGTCTTACATATAACTAGCTCAATGGAGTATGAAATTGGAACTTTGATGAAAAGAAAGACCACATCAAAGCTAATGAGAAGATCACAATCATCTAACTTTTTGCATTTGATGAAATTCATAAAAGTGTGGAATATTTTACAAAGATGCTAGATTGACCTAAGAAGGGATGTATCGGCTTGGGAAGAAAAAATAATAATTTATAGGTGGGAGAGTCAATGGTGTCAACAAAGGATCTAAGAGGGATCCCAAGTTTATGGATTTTGAGGGCTCCATAAATTTGGGGAGCTCCCTTTTTGTAGGTACGATGCATTTCTTGATGGTATCACCAAAGGAGGACTAAGAGATGGTATCTTTAACCTTTATAGTGATTTTTGTGATGGGATTGCAGTTTAAGATTTTGTAATTCTTAGCATTAGAGAGAAAGTCAAGTATCTTGGATATGTAGTCACCTCTATCCATTACAACAATGGCATTGGCTTTATCTACAAATGTTGGGGAATAAGGTTTATAAGTGATGCAGAGTTAGGAGTAGTGACTCAATTGGTTCCAATTCCCAACTAGGTGGAGCAACTAGGAGTTTGACTCTTTATCACCCATGGTAATCTCTAGGGAACACTCCATTATCATGTCTTGTAAGAACATACAAATAGAGACCATAAAAGTTTGTTCCAACCCAAAAATCTTAATTAACTTCAAATGATGGGGTTTCAATTTGCCTTATGACTTATCAGACTTGATTGTGGTGTGACTCTTGAGGATAGTAAAAAGGTTCATCTTCCCTCTCACTATCTTGGAGTAACTGACATCAAGTCAAAGCCTTTGAAATCCTATACAATAGACCAAAATTACAATGCAAGAAATCATGGTTTTTGCAAAGTCTAAACATGTAACTTCCTCTTGTTTACTATATTATAGTCCTAACATAGTGGCACAATCACCGATAGAGGGACCTCAGAGAGATCAGTCCAATCATGTAGCAAGAGTTAACGCAATGAAAATAACACAAGAGAATACAGAGAGAAAAGACAAGATTTGTATTTATTCACTAGAAATCAGTTACATTCAGTTGGCAAAATACATGTCAGGCTACAACTGGCTTGTTTGATTACAGTCTTCGGTTTGAGACCTTAGACACCAATTCTAAAGATTATCATTGATTACTAATTGAGAGCCCCTTTCTAGAGAAGTATTACATTATATAAATAGGCATCACAACATCCAGGTCGACCCAAGAACAAAGAACATTCCCCAAGAACAGGAAACGTGTTAAAGAAAATAGGGTAGGTCCTAAATCATAAGGAACTCAATCCATAAACTGTGTAAGGCCCAATGGACCAAGATTTAGGTCCACACACGATCCAAGAACAAATACGTATGCACCATTGAGCTTTGCAAGTTGCAGATTGGTGGTCCCAACCAGTGCTGAGAGGGGAGGGGTGAATCAACACCCACTAAAACTTGAAGACACTCTTAGATCTATTAACTATTACTGCATGCAAAATAGATCCTATAAAATAAATCATCAACACAAGATCACAATAGCATAGAACACTAGATATATCGTGTGGAAACCCAAAATGGGAGAAAACCATGGTGTGAGTAGAACTCACAAATTTTGCACTCTTCTGAAGTGCACCCTGTGAAAAGCCTTCCCTGTTAAGGGATTGCAAACATACTGTTAGGTGTGACCCGGTTAAGGGATTTAAAATAAGGCATGTTAAAGCATGCCTTGTCAGAGGACTTTAGAACATCTACTAGATGTCACCTGGTTAAGGGATTTGATACAAGGGACCTGTTAATGTTCACCCAAATACGGAGATTTGACTATTGTAATTGTTAGAGAGCAATAGAGGGGTTGATCCTTTGAAATGGCTTTACAGAGCCTGATAAGATCACTGTTTCATTCACCGAGAGTCATCATTGGGCACCACAAGTATGCTCTCTTTAGGTTATTGTGCTTCCTTGCACACTCTCCTCTTTTTATTCTAGTAGCTTTGATCAGCGTACAATTTCACTCTTTCTTCTTGGTAGAATGAAGGCAAATGATTTTCTTCGCTAACTGAAGAATAAATACACTTTGTGTAGAGCGTGGGACAACAATACACAAAGAGAAAGCTTGCGCTTGTCACTCAAATCAAACTACGAAAGATCTTCCCACTCTTTGTCGTTGTGATCTCTGTGAGTATCTCTTTTTGATCCACCATCCAGTCGTGTTTCAATCATAAGAGGAAACATCAGATGCATGTCACAGGCTTTTTCTTGATAAAAGATCCGCCATGAATCTATCATTTAGTCGTACTTTAATTGTTTAATGGAAACATCAAATGCATTACATATACTTTCCCTTAAGAGAAAATATTCCATGATTTTTGCAATAAATCACAGAAAAAGAATCTCCTCAGTAGCCTTCAACTGTGTCTTTCACCGGTCTTTTCCGTAATAGAAAACCTGTGTGATCCATACAATAAATTTTGGTAGAAGAGTCTCTTTAGTGTTTGTCAATTGTGCCTTTCACCATCTGTTAATTGTGCCTTTCACCAGTCTCAATGATATCTTACCAATCACTCGTGACCGGTTAACACCTTTCCTTATGTAGTGTTATGGTCTCTGTCTTCACCCATCACTTCTATTTTCTTAGTCTACATCGGTCATTGTCTTCACTAGTCGCTTCTCTGAGCAGTAAGTGCATTGCTGGACAAAATTGAGCTCATCACCGTGTCATCGGTCATCGATTAATTCCTAAACATTTTCAATTGTCACTTGTTCCCTAGCATTTGGACATTGTTAGCTTAGACATTTAATGACATCAATGACAACACCACTTTACCATTTACCGGTTGCACCCTTACCGGTAATGCCAACATAGATTTCCATCACAAGATCGAAATTCACCAATGGGTTACAAACTGGCAAGAATACACCACCTGAGATAGAAAAAATCATAAATCGAGAAACAATGAACCAAATGAGCTGCGAACCTAGGAACATGGTCCAAGATAGGTCCTAGATACAATTTGATCATCGCATAAGCTAACTCGAACATATGATGAATTTCCAACTTGATCTCTCATACTAGAAAATAGGAACAATATTGAACATAAATATTTTTTGTTGATGCAAGATTGCTCTGAACCCAAGATGCTCCCGCATCATACACCCAAGGTTATTAAGAAAGCGAGTCTCTCACTTTGCAACCTAAGAAGAATCAAAATGATCCAACTCAGCTTGAGAAATCCAAGAAGAATCTTCAACGGTTTGTCCTTCCACTTCACCAAATATGCCAAATATTCATTTCCCCTGGTACTCCTTCCAACTCTATTGTCCAAAATCTTCTCAACCTCATCCATCTTCTTTTTTGGATACTCCTGTTTCAATTCTGAATCATCCTCAGGCTCATGATATTCATACAAATCAATAGTATTGAATATAGGCGATATATCCATATCCTCAGGAAATTCCACTTCAAAAGCATTTTCATAGTCAAACTTCTTCAATATTCTACAATGGCCAAATTTCATCATCTTCAACTTGCTATAAGTTCTGACTGGAAACCTTCATTTCTTCAAATGAACCATAATGTCATCTCCTACTACAAAATCCTTATGTCTCCTAGTTATATTAGTCTACTCCTTATACTTCAAATTACTACTCTCCAAATGACACTTAACCTCCTCATGTAATGAATTCATAAGACTTGCATATCCTTTTGCTTCAACACTCCTTTTCCCTTCACAACTAAGATCCCTTAATTATGTTACTCCTTTAGGATTCATGCAAGTAACTATTTCAAATGGTGTCCTTCTTGTGCTCCTATTCACCAAATTGTTATATGCGAACTTTGCTTGTGGAAAAACCAAATCCCAATTACCCGGTTTGTCTCCAACCAAGCATCTTAGTAAATTACCCAAACTCTTGTTCACAACATTTGTCTGTCCATCAATATGTGGATGAAAAGTAGTACTAAACTTCAAATCAGTGTTCAACCTCTTCCAAAGTGTCCTCTAAAAATAACCAACAAACTTACTATCCCTATCTGAAACTATACTCTTTGGTAATTCATGCAATCTCACAATCTCCTTAAATTAAGAATAAGTTAGCAATATGCACAACATCTGATGTTTTCTTACAAGGAATGAAATGTGACATCTTAGAAAATATGTCAACTACCATAAATAAGGAATCATCATCTCTTTGTGTCTTAGGAAATCCCAAAACAAAATCCATACTAATATCATCCCAAGATCTACTAGGTACAGGTAAAGGTGTATACAATCCAACATTCTGACCAAATTTCTTAGCAACTTGACAAACTCTGCAACTCTAAACAAATCTTGGAATATCCTTATGAATATATGGCCAAAAATACCTTTCACTCAACAAACTCAATGTCTTATCAATTCCAAAATGTCCTGCAAGTCCTCCACTATGCTTCTCCTTAATCAAATTATCCCTCATTGATCTTCTAGGTATGCACAACTAAACTCCTCTAAACAACATATCCTCCTGAATAAAATAATCCAACCACTTACTTCAGTCAACTGCAACAAGTTCCTTACAAGCCTTCCATGGCTCTGCAAAATTAGGATATGTCTCATACAAAGTCTTCAATTCATCAAATCCCTACACTTCCACTCTCATCTCTGTTCGCAAATTCCTTCTTCTACTCAATGCATCAACAACCTTATTTGACTATCCACTCCTATGTTTCAACACAGAAGTATAACTTTGCAAAAACTCAACCTGTCTCATATGTCTCTGATTTAACTTACTTTGACTACTCAGATATTGCAATGCTTTATGATCAGTATACACCACAACACAAATTCCTTCGTCATCAAGTAATGTCTCCCCTTTTTCAAACCTTGAACTATGGTATAGAACTCTTGATCATAGACTAAATATCTCTTCTTAGCATCATTCAACTTCTCATTGTAGAAAGCAACAAATCTACCTTCTTGACTCAATACAACTCTAATTGCATTCCCACTTGCATCACAATCAACTTGAAACACCTTAGTGAAATAAGGTAAAGCCAATACCAGTTGTTCAATAACTTTCTTCTTTAATAAGTCAAAACTCTTATCTGCTCCAAGTGTCCATTTGAAATGCTTTTGATCCCCTCTCATAGTTTTTGTCATAGGATTACAAACCGAACTAAAATTCGCGATAAACTTTTGGTAAAAACTAGTCAATTCATGAAAAAATATAACTTCCCCAACACTCTTTGATGTAGGCCATTCCAAAATTGCTTTAACCTTCTTCGGATCCATCTTCAATCCTTCAGCTGAAATAAAAAATCCAAGATACACTATCTCCTCCTTCATGAAAGTATATTTCTTGATGTTATTCAATAATTGCTCTTCCTTCAATCTCTGCAATACTTGTTTGAGATGCAAAAAATGTTCTTCTTTACCTCTATTGAAAATCAGAATATCATCTAGGTACACAATTATAAATTTACTTAAGAATTTATTCAATACCTCATTCATTAGCCTCATGAAAGTACCAGGTGCATTAGTTAAACCAAACGACATAACTAACCACTCATACAAACCTTCAGTAGTCTTAAAATCAGTCTTTCATCCATCACCTTATTTGATCCTAATATGATGATACCCACTCTTCAAGTCAATCTTAGTAAAATACTTTGCTCCACTCAAACAATTCATTATGTCACCAATTCTAGACAAAGGAAATTGGTACTTCACTATGATCTTATTAATAGCTCTGTAATCAGTACACATTTTGTTATCTCTATTTGAGCATTAAGTATTGTCATTAGTATCAAATAAGATTAGTCGGTAATCTAAGTTATTCAAGTCGGTAAAAGTTGGAATAAGAAGCTATACAAGTTAGTCGGTTGAGCTTACAAAGCCTTCATATTGAGCAGTTACAAGGCATAACCTAAAGCTAAAAGGACACGGGTTTAATTGAGCATGTTTACTGAGAATCAGAGTTTACTGAGCACCGAGTCAGTGAACACCGAGCATCAGTTAATTCACTGAACAGGGAATGCAATGTTTACCAGTTATTCATGAAATGACATAGTAATCAACATTGACACATATCTCTATGTAAATGGTTTACATGGATCTATAAATGATTTACCAAAATCGAGACACATTTATTATGGATGTAATCATTTAATTTTGTGATGATTCCTATGTAATAGTTAGATCTAGGTTATTTTTGTACACTGTAGATCTTAGGTTTTCTAAGATATTGTAAACCTAATTAGGTCAAAGCCATTTTCTATATAATTGTAAATGATGTCATTTTGACATATACATGACAAGGAGATTATGAAGCAGTAGTCACACACAGGACATCAGAGATCAGACAAGGGTTTACATGACATAACAGTTATCAGAGACAATATTCAGTTTATCAAAAACATACAAGGCTACCGAGCAGGATAAAGAGTAATATTCTACACATCAAGGTGAAATCTATTTGGTATTTCATAGATCTGATTCAGACACGTACAAGTTGTCATTTATAGATATTTTTTGTTATCAATTTAACCATTATAACATGATTGTAAATCTCTTAACAGAGTAGACTTAACCATCTATTGTAAATCTCCTAACCGAGTGCATACTTATTTGGTGTTTCTAAAATCCTTTCACAAGGTAGATCTAATCGATCTTATGTTACTCCTCATAGAGTAAGATTGCCAGAAGTGATCACAATTGTAGCCTTAATCGACATACTCTATTTACTGTAGTAGTGAATAATTTGTGGGTGTCATCCCCACCATAGTTTTTACCTTCTAACAAGGGTTTTTGCGCAACCAAAATACTTGAGTCATGAGCTAGCATTTTCATGAATGTTTTAATGTTTTGTGTACATGCATTTTACATTTACAAGCTATTTGAATGTATGTTACAAACAATGAATTCAGTTGGTTAGTTAAGCACTACTATTGCAGATTGTTAATCAGTAAAAGTTTTTGAGGGTATTGATTCACCCGTCCCCTCTCAGTAGTATATCTTTCCTATCCCAACAATTGGTATTAGAGCTAGATCTCTTATTTGGAAGTTTAATCACTAAAGAGGAAAGATCTCAAGATGGAGAGATATAAGTTGGACAAGACAATTGAAAATCAAAAGATTTAAATGTAAATCTTCATTGAGCAAAGCAATACAAGCAAACTAGGGATGAATTGAAGAAGTTACCATTTCAAAGAAAAGATATGGCTATTCAGTACTGTATCATCTTAAAATGGAAGCACTTCCATGATAAGAGCATTTAGCCCTCTGAGTAAGTGGTCTGGGGTCATGTCAAGCACCTTGATTAGGTCTTTGCATGGATATGGTTGTTTCCCCCTTGTTCTGCTTCTCTCTCCCTGTTTCCAACCTCTTTCTGATAGACTTTCTCTAAGAAATTGAAGACTTCGACATTTTGGGTCAAGGATGACCTAAAGGGTCAAGGATGACCTAGACCCTGACCTAGGTCAAGGTCGACCTTGACTCTGACCTAGGGCAGGGTCAACCTTGTCCCTGACCTCAGGTCCAAATTTTAGTTTTCAAAAGTTTCAGGATGTCGGATTTTGGAAAAGGTTTATTTTCCCACTTTCGGGTCGGCTATTTCGGGTTTTAGAATGGTAAACTCTTAAATTGCATTTAATCTAGGTCTATTTCTAGGGGTTAATGTTAATTGGGATTTAATTATCCAATGTCGGCCTTCTCTAGGAGTTTGTGCCCTAGATCACTATAAAAGGAGGCCTTCCTCTCTCATTTTCACATCCACAACCAAGATATCTCATCTCATAATCTCTCAAGCTCTCAAGTAGCAAGAAAGAAGAAGGAAAGAAAGCAAGAATTAATTCATCTTCAAGCCAAGCATTCAAGCATTCAAGATCCATTCATCAAGGAGATCCATTGTTAGCTATTGAAGGATTCAATCTCTATGGAGCCCTCTTGTTGAAGATTTCTCCATCCACATTCATCCAAGCCTCTTCCTATGCAAAGATACATTCAAGGTTGGTGTTGAAGATCTAATGCCATTGATTTGAGACATCCTATACATTTCTACATTCATTTGGAGCATCCATACTTGTGGATTCAAGGATTCGAATCCTCCACAAGGACTTCAACATAAGCAAGGTGAATAGTTCCATTTACTTTGTTTATACATATTGAAATTTCAATTACATTTCAAGGTTGATTCCAAATTGGGGGTTGACCAAGGTGAATCCCCCATCCAAACAACAAAAACCATTTTTCTTGCAGATACAAGTACATGATAGCGAACAAATTTTTTGTCAAAGCTGTTTCAGGTCAGGGACGACCTTCAGTGGGGGGTAAGATTGTGCCCTGCTATCTGGGTCAAAGTCGACCTGACCTCAAAAGGACAAATTTTTTTTGGGTTTTCTTTGTCTCGGCATTTCCAGTCCAGAGT
Source organism: Chamaecyparis obtusa (assembly GCA_027943335.1). Classification (NCBI taxonomy): domain Eukaryota; kingdom Viridiplantae; phylum Streptophyta; class Pinopsida; order Cupressales; family Cupressaceae; genus Chamaecyparis; species Chamaecyparis obtusa. Next base: position 129,467 of record BSBK01003249.1, read on the forward strand.
AGGTTGCATAATTTCTTGAAACTGTGCATAGACATCAAAAATCAGCACTTTCTAGATTTTCCCTATTTTGAGGTTAGTATTTGTCTTCTATTTATTTAAGATTTCAAGTACATGTTTTCTATAGTAGATTATAGGGTTTCCTCCTTTCTTCATGTTCTCCATTGTTTGATTCATTTGTGCATTGATCACTTCTTTGTGATTAATCCATTTGGATCTTTCCTTTTGGGAATTTGGATTAAGGATAGGTCCTATATTCCCCCTTTCATATCATATTATCTTATCTACCACTATTCAACCCTATTCACATTTTCATACCGTTCATTTTGGTGATCCTTTCTATTCACTTCCATCCATACCCATAATTATTTTATTCATTTTGGTGAACCCGACATACTTACCCTCTTTTCTTTTGTGGAATTAGATGTCCTATTGTGTTTTGTGGTGTTAGATTTCCCTTTATATTATCTTGTTGGCGTTAGATTTATCTTTTATGTTAAATCTTGCATGCTAATTAGATTTCTTGCATTTATATTTCAAAAATACAAAAAAAAATTGCAAAATCTCTTTCAAAATACAAAAATATTCATGCTTTATATTTTTTCTTAGTTTAGTTCATTTGCATTGCATTGGTTTATGAGCTTTACTACTACTAGTCCTACTTATAATATTTCGGTTAGACGAAGTTGTCGACTTATGGGTGCCTTTGATCCCAAGTCTTCCTCTCCTTTCCTTAGGATCCCAAATGATAATTTGATTCTTCATGATTCCAATCCTATTATGGAGCAAAAATCTTCTCACTCATCTCATGATGAGGATGATGCTTTAAGAGTTCCTCCTAAACAAGTCCAAAAACTTTCAATTGAACTTGATAAAAAGGGTAATTGGCTTATTCAAGAAAACCATAATCAAGATTCTATTCAAGCTATAGAGGCTCTTAAGAAAGTTCTTCGTGATAGTGATCAAGGTGTTAACCTCTTGCGTGGTATTATTCATCTCATGCATTCAAATGTTAAACCTTTAGCTCAAGAAGCTCAAGATTTAGGGTTGATTCCTCTTGTCACTAGTGTAGAACCTTCTTCTATTCCTTTACCTAGTATTCCTACCTATACTCCTTTGGTGACTGTGATGGTTCCCTTTGTTCCTATGAGTGTTCCTCCTGTGTCCCTTCCTACATCACAACCTTCTTATCATAATCTTCCTTTTACTTATTCTAATCCTCTTCCAACTGTAGTTCCAAGTGTTCCTCCAGTTGTGTCTTCTATTCCTGGAGCTTCTTACACTTTACCTAGTGTTTCTAATGTTGCTATTCCTCCTATTTCTTCTAATGATTCAACAATCATTAGTTTGGATCAAATTGTGTCATCCTTACAACAACAACTTGCATCCTTGACTCAAAACAAGTTTAGTATTCCTACATGTGACATGGGAAGTCCTTTGTCTCGAGATATTATTCGTACTCCTTTTCCTCAGCAAGTTGATATGCCTCATCTTGAAAAATATAATGGAAAAAGAGACCCCATTCATCATGTTAAAATATTTCAAATCCTCTGTAGTGATTATGCTCATGACCATAGGATTTTAGCCAAGTTGTTTGCTAGAACTTTTCGTGACAAGGCCTTACAATGGTATTGTTCCTTGCCTCCTTATTCTATTGACTCATTTCCACAACTTTCCAATGCTTTTATTCAACAATTTCAAAACAACATTGGCCCACAAGTGTCTTTGACTGATTTGATGCATTGTAAACGAAGTGCTAAGGAAAAATTGACTGAATTTATTGGTAGATTTAAGCATTTACATGCTTAGATTTCCTATCCTATTCTTGATATTGATATTCAACGTATGTTTATTTCAAATTTACAAAAAGATATTAGAGATAAGATTATGCTTACTGAATTTACCTCTTTTCAACAACTTTGTGCAGCGCTTCATCATTATCAATTACAAGTGAGTCAATTTGAGAGCAGCACTCCAATGGCTCCCGTTCTAGTTGATAAAAGTGATGCTGCTCCTAATCCAAACAAATTTAAAAAATTCAACAACTATGTCAAGATAAATAAACAAGTGAATGTAGTTGCTGATCAAGTTGTTCTTGCATCTCACAATGCCACTTCTACATCCACTGCTTTTCGATTAAATCGTACGTTTACTCCTCTTTCCGAATCTTTACATTCTATTATGAATAGGTTGTTAACTGCTAATATGATTACTTTACCTCCTATTCGACCTCTTTTACCTACTACGATTGCATCTACATCTTTTGATCCTAAATATTTTTGTCAATATCATCGTCAAAATGGTCATGATACTGAGAAATGTTATTCTTTAAAAAATAAGGTTCAAGACTTAATTGACTCTAATGCCCTATCTGTTGATAATCTTGATGGTAGTGGGAACAAATCTGTCTCTCCTCCGAATCAAAATCTTCAAATCTATACAAATCCTTTACCCTGGCATGATACTAATACCATTGCTCAACCATCTTCTATGGATATTGTGTATCGTTCAAAGATGGATGATCTTAATCACATTGTTAATCAAGTGGAGCATGTTGTTCAATCTGTATCTCCACCTCAGCCTCAACCTCAGATTCAACCTCAAGTTCCATCTCAACCTCAACCAAAACCTAAATTGAAGATTCAACCTAAACCTCGACAACAACCTAAGAATAAAATACCTCGGGAACTTTTGATTACATTTGATGATGCTGAGACTATTAAAGCTCCTGATGGTCCCCTTTATATTTATGCTAGGATTTCCCAGATACCTACTTTTGGTTGTCTTGTTGATCCTACATCTCTAGTCAATGTTATTATTGAAGAAAATATTTTTATGAAAAATTTGTAAAACGATTCTTATGATACATCTGATGTGTGGATTCAAACTTGTAATGGTTTTCTTTATCCATCATTTGGTTTTATTAACTTGCCGGTTGAACTTTGTGGTAAAATTGTGAACACTACCTTTGTTGTTGTTCCTAGTTCTAATCAGTTTCAAGTTAAGCTTAGTTTGCCATGGTTAAATGCCATGCATGTTGTTGCTTCACCTATCCATAAATGTCTTAAATTTTTTCATGATGAAGAAGTGAAGACGGTTAATCATAGTTTATATCAACCTTCTAGGCCCATGGATTGTGCTACTCTTGATTTCTTTTGGCCTTCATTACCTAATTCATGTCCTTCTCGACCTGATAATCTTTTCCACTCATATCAAGCCTATAAGCATCGTAAGATTCTCGAATTAAGTGCACCTCCAATGGATCTTAATCATGGTCTTTTGCTTACACCTTCCATACCTCCTTTATCCATGGCTTCTACATCTGTTAATCAAGTTCCTACTATTGATCATTCGAGCACTGATAATCCTATTAATCCTCCTAAAAAACCTGTGAGGGATCCTGTAATTGTTCCTCCTAGTTCTCAACATATTTCAAGCAAAGAAAAATGTAATCGATCTGCTAATGAATGTCATAAGAAGCATCATCCTCAAACTAAAGATCGTAATTCTTTACTTTCTTCTGATAAGCCTATGCATGATGTTGTTACTAATAATGATGTTAAGATGCATGATTATAATGATTCTATTCGTATCTTAGATCCTATTTTGATTAATCTTGATGAAGAAGATACTCTTGATGATGTTAATGATGAATATGAGACTATTGACATTGACATTTATTTACCTAATATGCTTTCACCACAATTAACACTTACACCTAGCATCGAACATTGTGATTCTCAAGATGATCCTTTTTTGGAACTAACTATTATTCCTACTGTGTTGGATATAGTCCCTCTTGCGAGTTACCCACCTTACCTAAATGATATAGAACAATATGGGGAGAGTAGGTGGAATGCTTGATCGACTTGTCCTTTATGCTAGCTTTTTTGTGTGTTTTCCTGTTGTACTGTGCTTCTCTCGTGATGTATTTGCTAAATGTTATTAGGTTCTTTTATATGACCCTTGTTGCTTTGTTGGTACAAGGTGATAAAGGAATCAAACCTTTTGTACAATTCCTCTATATGTATCTCTATTCTTCTATATGTTGTTTCATGTTATGTTGTACTTGTGCTATTGTTCGTAAATGTTTCCTTGTGTAATCTGCTTGGATCCGGGACTTGGTAGCACTAAATATTTTTGGTGTCCAAGTCATGGTTCGAAAAGATTCTTCTTCATATCTCTTATGTGATCTTTCCTCCTTTATGATTGTAGTTGTACTTTCTTTGGGGAATGATGCCAATTCATTTGCAATAATATCATATATATATTATCTTATGATCATACCGACCCCACGAAAGGTAGATCCCTTTTGTGTTCTCTGTATGTTTATGTGGTATTTCCCTTGATTTGTCTTCATTTGTGGGCATCTCGTGGTGGAAACATAATCAATGAAGTTGTTTATGTTTCCATTAAAGCCATTGCTCTTGTTAAAGTGTTAGCAATAAATTTAACGTGGGGGCATACACTCTGCTCACCTATTACACACACACACTTTTTGATACACATATATTATTTTTCAAGATACCTTTTCTCCCTCTTTGGATTAGTGACTAATCTTTAAAGCATGGATTTATATTTTAGGATCTCTTGATCCCTCTAGTTTCAAATTTTTGATCCCTTAAGGTCGCAGGTGTCCTTAAGACTGGATCTCTTTTGCTTTTGCTTTTACTCTTATGGAATAGAATATTTCTGAGGGTGAATCTTTGATGGGTTGACTAGTGATTAGCCACATTCACTAGGCGGTTCAATTCCATCTTTCTAGTTGCACCATTTCCTTGTGTGGTTCACAATGGGACATAAGTTCTCATTGGGCGAGATAATCACACCCTCTCTCTCTCTCTCTATCTATCTAGAGATGTCTCTCTTATTATGATCTTGGAGTTGATGAAGACTTGAGTCCCTGGGGACTTAAGGATCTCTTTGTCCCTTTGATTTTAATAAGATTATCTTTTCATTATGATCTCCTTTACCAAGAGTTTGCATCGAGTTCATACTCTTGCTAAAGTGGGGGCTTAATGTATCATCTTAAAATGGAAGCACTTCCATGATAAGAGCGTTTAGCCCTCTGAGTAAGTGGTCTGGGGTCATGTCAACCGCCTTGATTAGGTCTTTGCATGGATTGGGTTGTTTCCCCCCTATTCTGCTTCTCTCTCCCTATTTCCAACCTCTTTCTGACAGACTTTCTCTAAGAAATTGAAGACTTTGAATTTCTGGGTCAAGGATGACCTAGACCCTAACCTAGGTCAAGGTCAACCTCGACTCTAACCTAGGGCAAGGTCAACCTCATCCCTAACCCCAGGTCCAAATTTTAGTTTCTGGAAGTTTTGGGATGTCGGGTTTCAGAAAGTTTTATTTTCTCGCTTCCGGGTTGGCTATTTCGGGTTTCAGAATGGTAAACTCTTAAATTGAATTTAATCTAGGTCCATTTCTAGGGGTTAAGGTTAATTGGGATTTAATTATTCAATGTCAGCCTTCTCTAGGAGTTTGTGCCCTAGATCACTATAAAAGGAGGCCTCCCTCTCTCATTTTCACATCCACAACCAAGATATCTCATCTCATAATCTCTCAAGCTCTCAAGTAGCAAGCAATAAGGAGAAGGAAAGAAAGCAAGCATTCATTCATCTTCAAGCCAATCATTCAAGCATTCAAGCATTCAAGATCCAATTCATCAAGGAGATCCATTATTAGCTATTGAAGGATTCAATCTCTATGGAGCGCTCTTGTTGAAGATTTCTCCATCCACATTCATCCAAACCTCTTCCTATGAAAATATACATTCAAGATTGGTGTTGAAGATCTAATGCCATTGATTTGAGACATCCTATACATTTCTACATTCATTTGGAGCATCCATACTTGTGGATTCAAGGATTCGAATCCTCCATAAGGACTTCAACATAAGCAAGGTGAATAGTTCCATTTACTTTGTTTATACATATTGCAATTTCAATTACATTTCAAGGTTGATTCCAAACTAGGGTTTGACCAAGGAAAACCCCCCATCCAAACAACACAAACCATTTTTCTTGCAGATACAGGTACAAGACAATGAATTGAAGTTTAGACCTGGATACCCTTTTTGGAAAACTTTCGAGATCCACGAACAAAATTTTTGTCAGAGCTATTTCAAGTCAGGGATGACCTTTAGTGGGGGGTAAGATTGTGCCCTGCTATCTAGGTCAAAGTCGACCTGAACTCAAAAGGACAAAGGTTTTATGGGTTTTCTCTGTCTTGGCATTTCCAGTCCAGAGTAGGTTGCAGAATTTCCCGAAATTGTGCACAGACATCAGAAATCAGCATTTTCTAGATTTGACCTATTTTGAGGTTAGTATTTTCTTTCTATTTATTTAAGATTTCAAGTACATATTTTCTATAGTAGATTATAGGATTTCCTCCTTTCTTCATGTTCTCCATTGTTTGATTCATTTGTGCATTGATCACTTCTTTGTGATTAATCCATTTGGATCTTTCCTTTTGGGAATTTGGATTAAGGATAGGTCCTATATTCCCCCTTTCATATCATATTATCTTATCTACCACTATTCAACCCTATTCACATTTTCATACCATTCATTTTGGTGATCCTTTCTATTCACTTCCATCCATAACCATAATTATTCTATTCAGGTACAATGAAAATGACTATAATGAAGAAGAAATTGATGACCAATTTGAGAATATTGGATCTGGTTCAGGTAGTATATCTAACATATCTGAAGGAGTATCTAATTTATCTAAGAAAAATCTTCATCTTATTGAACAAGTTAAAGCCCTGCAGATCGGTCAAGAAGCACAAACGGTGAGAATGATTGATGGTATGAACAATGCTTGACAAGCTGAACAAGAGAGAAATTTTGTTGTTGAAGACATAAGACAAATGATTGAGAAACTACAAGAGAAATAATCTGAGATACTGAGACTTACCGAGCATCATTTTGAAATCTCTAACCAAATGGTTTTTATTAGTCAGGAAGTCAACCAAGTGAATGGTGATCTTACAAGTAAACTTGAAGACATTGGTGAACTCAGAGAATAAAATGAGAGATTGAAAAATGAAGTGAAGATACAACAACAAAACAATGAAATTTTTAAGAAAACTGAAGATAGTTTCAAGAAAATTGATGAATTTTTTATCAGTCAAAGAGGATTTGGAAGTACTAATGGATTAGGCTATACCGAGAAAGGAGAATCATCTAAGAAAGATGAACATATGAATGCCTACAAGAGTCAAAGACCTAAGAAAATTTCATGCTATCATTGTGGTAAACTAGGCCACACATCAAATGTTTGCAAGACTAAAGCTAAAGGTAATCCTAAAACCACTCCTACGTTTAATGGTTATTGTTATAGTTGTAACAAGTATGGAGACCAGGCACATGAGTGCATATCTAAGTTGAATAGGACTCCTAACAAACACTACATGGAGAAACACTATCTCACTTGCAACATGCATGGACATACATCACAAGAATGCAGAACAAAGATGAAGCAAGTCTGGACATTGAAAGGACAAAACAAGACCTATCAACTGAGAAGACAAGGTAATGCTTATACTTGGGATTACAACACATGGGTTATTTGTACATGTGGAAGATGTGGACATATTGCAGCTAACTGCATGAGCAAGTACTAGAGAGGAAGATCTTGTGGCTGGACAAACTCTGGTATGGCATGTTTACATTGTCACAAGGTCAATCACTTAAGTAAAGATTGCAGAGACCGAGCACCAAAAACACAAACTGATGAGAATGGTAATACAATTGAAGATATCATGAGGATAAGAAACACTATGTGGAGAAGAGAATCAGGAGATAATGCTAAGTCAAGTAATGCAATCGGTGACACCTCGTCCATTGGATTGGGTGTCATCGCCACCTCCACCTAAGTTGAAAAGGTATGTATGGAACTGCTAATTCTAATTTGTTATATCTATCATATAGTTCCTTATATCAAATGTTCACATACCAAATCTGCATGAATTAAGATGCACTATGGTTTTATATATTTTGAGCTTTAAGTGTTTACAGTCGGTATAGGCTAGACCGAGTGAGAAGTTTCTAGTCGGTAACTATGGGCAAGGTTAACCGAGTAAACTTTCATGTGTTAATCGAGCTTATGACATTTCATGGTATACACCAAGAGTGACTGTTGTTACCGAGTCATGTTAGGTTGAGCATTTATTGCAAAAAGGTTTGAGCGGGAAGTTGAAAATTGCTATAAATACACGATGGACTTAGCTTATTTTTCACATTGCGATCACAAAGAGCTAAGAGTTTTTAGAGAGAATTTGAGTGAAGGATTTTCAAAGTGATTGAACAAATATTTGAAGGATTCTGAGCAAAGTTATCACTGTTGCAAGTAAGTTCTATCTTCACTGAGTTGTTTCTTTACTATTTCCCAAAGCCCTAAATTGAAGAACAATGGCGTCCACATCAAAATTTAACACATCTAAGAATGGAGCTGAGGAGGATGATAGGTTGATCATTTATGCTACATGTGATGAGCCAAAGTACAAACTTCACCCCGAAGTTGCTTCACAAACTGACAAAACTAGAGCTTTTTCAAGCAACCGCCAAGGGTTTTTCTAGTTGAAGACATACACACCTACATTCACTACAAGATTGGTGAGATTGGTGATTTTGAGCTCATTTCCACATTTCAAGAGCTAAGTGTTAATGGGATATTGAAGAATGATCATGAGCATTTGAGAGTCAAGGGTTTGATTAATGCCCTACATTTCCTGAAAGTATTCAGGAATGAGTGGATAAGAATAGTTTTGAGACATTTTCATGATGGAAAACTATGGCTAGATGAGCCTGTGAAAATCATGAAGGATATCATACACACGATATCAAGTTACCCTACCACTGACAAAGTGAAAGCACTGAGGAGTGCAATGAGAACCGAGTTGGAAAAAGCCACTGGAGCAAAATGGGATGATAGAGGATTGAAAGTAAACACAATTGTAGATCCTAAAACTAGGTTCAAAGTATATGTTATTGGGTACAAAATATTTCAATCAAGAAAACCTAATAGTGTACTGTGTGGAGTGGTAGATATTGTATTTAAGATGGTGAAAAAGGGATTTCAGCTGGACCTCACCGAGTTGTTGTTGAAACAAGTTGAAGAAAACATGAAAACAATTCGGTCAGCAAAATTGAATACATGTAAGTTTGGATCATTGTTACTTTGCATATTATTTTATGTGCAAAACTTTTTCCCTTCAATCAGTAGTGTAGAATGGACTACTGACAAGCCTGTGACTCTACAAATAAATGATTTGATACAAAAATTTGGTGAAAATTTTGTGAGTATATTGGATGTTTACTTTGAGCAATTTAAAGATAGAATGAATGCCAAAAGTAGGATACTGAGACAATTGGTATCAGAGCTTTACAACAAACGGTTAAGTCTACTCTATTAAGAGATTTACAATCCTGCTATATTGAAGAGTATGAGCATGACATTTGTTTCCTAGTTGACACAGACTATACACTGATAAAAGCAGTTGAACCAAGAAAAAAATGGTTAGCCCCAATGGGTTATGAGATTGATATTGACCAAGCATCAAGGTCAATTAAGGCTTTACTAGCAGAGCCAAAGGATTCTAATGCTACTAGGTTTGGAACCTATGAGGAAGTGAAACAAAGAATAAAAATGGATCTAGTTATTGGGAAAGCTAAAAAGAAGTCTAGAAAAATGATAAACAAATTGGTGAAAAAGTTTGGAGAGGATGCAGATGATGCTGAGGCATCTAAGGACATTTCAGTTGAGGTAGAAACTGAGGGCCAGTTGCTTCTTGCTGACACTACATATGATGAAGAGGCAATTGAGCCTGATAAAGATGTAGAATCTACACCGGTTAAGCCCACTCCTAAGAAGAAGCAGACAAAAGTATAAATAAGAGCCCAAACAAGATCTACCACTGCTGCTTCACCACCACCAAAGAAAGGAGTTGTTAAGATTTCAAGGCCTACACTAACCGAGACCTATCAGAAGAAGAGAGGTGCACTAGCTATCTTTGAGGCACCAAAGAAGAGAAGAAAATTAATAAGAGGTAAAGATGATATTGATGATGAAGAAGAGGATGACATAAATCAATTTAAGGTAGTTGTGAATAAAGAACAATAAATTGATGAGATGGAAGAAACAATAATAGACACTGGAGGCCTCAGTAACCCATAGTTGACTCGGTTTGTACATATGACAACTGAGGATCAAAATAAGATAGAGGAGGAAATAATTCAAATGATGCTAAAATTCAAAAAGGTACCAATAGAATTTTCCAAATATGTACCCAAAAGTTTGTATGATAAGGTATCAGCTAGATGGACTTATGCTCTAAGAATTGAGAAGAAAATGAGGGAACATTCCCTAACATTGGCAATGCCAACATTAATAGTCCTTGAAATTGAAGAGCTGATGAAGTAATATTCCAATAGATTTTTGGTAAAAAGCAGAACTTGCAAATACTTGATGGAAATATGGCAGAAGTTGATGAGAATAGTCAGTTGTTATGGACTTATACTCTCCAAGTCTGAGATGAAGTAGATATGATGGCATTGGTTGTAATACCCGAGAGAAAGAGTAAGAGAAAAGGTAAAGGAATCCTTTTAGATGATGCAAATCTGGCCACTAAGGACCCTATAGAACTATCAGACACTGAGGTGCCAAATTCTACCATTTCCATTAACTTTTATCTGATGGGTTATCAAGAAGTGTACCAGGATCCACTTGAGCAGGTGATTATAATAGGTACAAATGATGTTCTTATTGAAGACATCAATAATGGTGATCCTGATGATACAAAGGATGATGAGGACATCACTGTTGCTGGAGCACAAATAGAAGAACAAGCACCCACCAAGCCAATAGCAAGCACTATACTGGGTGAACTTCCAATTTTAGTTCAAGCAATTGAGATTATTTCTCAAAAGGAACCTGAAGGCTCAACCCCTGAGCAGCAGAAGGATACAACAGGGGAGCAAGCGACAAGTAAACAAGGTACAATTGAGTCAAATGAGCCTAAGGAGAAAGAGGCTGAAACTCAAGAACCAGAAGTTCCTAAGCCGACAAACACCACCGAGACAACCATAACTGACACTACATCAGAGCCCTGTACTTAATCGATTGAGACTTAGGTCACCGGGCAATAGAAGAAGGATGAAAATGTGTCAACCGAGCAAGAAAAGACAAACCTAGAGGAAAAAGCTCTAGTTTCCTTTATAAAGTCATCACCACAAGAGAACAAGAAGAAGAAAAAGAAACATGGAAAAGGGCCAGTCACTTTGGATGAAATAATAGAGATTCCCGAATGTGAACCAAGGACTTTCGACCCTAAAGAATTGAGAAAGTATGGAGAATTGTGCAAGAGGAAGGCTACACAGGAAACATTGAGGAAACAAAGTAAAAGAAAACAAATATTAGAAGATGTAAGAGACATCCTTCAGTAGGTTGTTCCTAATGTTACGATAAATGAAGATACTCCCATATTGGACCAACTTGCATCTCTTACAAACCATATAAATGCCCCTTGCATAGATGCAGAGAAGAGGATTGAAGAAAGGGAAGAAGCAAAAATACAACAAAAACTTGCAGAGAAAATCAACCCAGAAGTGGCTATAAATAAGGTAAAACTTTCTGAGGTTATAACTAAGTTAGAATTTATTACTCAGAAAATAATACAAATTGTGTTTAAATTATGCACTGTGGACACCTTCACTACCGAGGTCAGTGAAAAGATAAAGAAGATAGATGCATAAATTTTGGCCAGTGCAAACCCATCTCTAACCGAGCCCAATGCTTTTCATAAGCATATACTTAAAGTACAAGAATTGAGGCGGTTGAGAGTAGACTTAAGGAAGCAGGAAGAAATCATAAGTGACCAAGTCACCGAGTTGCAAGATGAGTTGCTACCACACTTGAAGATAATAGAGTGACATATTGAGAAGGCTAAGGTATTAGTAGCCACCCTAGAAATTTCAATTTTGGAAAATACTTTCAACATGCATGCACAAGTCGGTCTTGAGCACATTGCTCTTGAAAACTTGAAAGAGAAATGGGAAAACCTCTTAGCTTCATTACAGAAAACCCACCAACACATATTTGACAAGTTGTAAGTACATTTTGATTTGGCATTAATTTCAAAAAGGGGGAAATCATGTATATGCCTATGTACTTCACTATATACCGAGAGCATGCAAAAAGGGGGAGTTTGTATAGAGTTAGTGAATTTTGGAGAATGTATATTTTGTACTCATATGGAGTTAGAAGTTTTTTCTAGTGTATTTAGTACATATACATTATGGTTTTGATACTAATGCCAAAGGGGGAGATTGTTATCTCTATTTGAGCATTAAGTATTGTCATTAGTATCAAATAAGATCAGTCAATAATGTAAGCTATTCAAGTCGGTAAAAACTAGAATAAGGAGCTATACAAGTTAGTTGGTTGAACTTACAAAGCCTTCCTACCGAGCAGTTACAAGGAAGAACCTAAAGCTAAAAGGACACAAGTTTAACCGAGCATGTTTACCGAGCATTAGAGTTTACCGAGCACCGAGTCAGTGAACACCGAGCATTCTACACACTGAGCATCAGTTAATTCACCGAATAGGGAATGCAATGTTTACCAAGTTATTCAGGAAATGACATAGTAATCAACATTGGCACATATCTCTATGTAAATGGTTTACATAGATCTATAAATGATTTACCAAGATTGAGACACATTTATTATGGATGTAATCATTTAATGTTGTGATGATTCCTATGTAATCGATAGATCTAGGTTATTTTTTTACATCATAGAACTTAGGTTTTCTAAGATGTTTTAAACCTAATTAGGTCAAAGCAATCTGCTATATAATTGTAAATGATGTCATTTTGACATATACATGACAAGGAGATCATGAAGTAGTAGCTGCACATAGGACATCAGAGATCAGACAAGGGTTTACATGACATAACAGTTATTAGAGATAGTATTCAGTTTATCAGAAACATACAAGGCTACCGAGCAGGACAAAGAGTAATATTCTACACATCAAGGTGAAATCTATTTGGTATTTCATAGATTTGATTCAGACAAGTACAAGGTGTCATTTACAGATATTTTTTGTTATCAATTTAACCATTATAGTAGGATTGTACATCTCTTAACAGAGTAGACTTAACCATCTGTTGTAAATCTCCTAACCGAGTGCACACTTATTTGGTGTTGCTAAAATCCTTTCACAAGGTAGATCTAATCGATCTTATGTTACTCCTAATAGGGTAAGATCATCAGAAGTGATCACAATTGTAGCCTTAACCGACATACTTTATTTACTGTAGTAGTGAATAATTTGTGGGTGTCATCCCCATCATAGTTTTTACCTTCTAACAAGGGTTTATGCGTAACCAAAATACTTGAGTCATGAGTTAGCATTTTCATGAATGTTTTAACATATTGTTTACATGCATTTTACATTTACAAGCTATTTGAATGTATATTGCAAACAATGAATTCAATTGATTAGTTAAGCACTACTATTGCAGATTGTTAATCAATAAAAGTTTTTAAGGGTACCGATTCACCCCTCCCCTCTCAGTACTATATATTTCCTATCCCAACACATTTTTCATTCTTCATTATTCTTAGGTGTCAATACTGTAGGTATTGCACAAGGACTCTAACTTTCTCTAATCAAACCCTTATGTAATAATTCTTGCACTTGTCTATTCAACTCATCATTTTTTGTTGGTGTCATTCTATGTGGTGATTTATTCAGTAAACTAGCTCCAAGAATTAGGTCCATGCAATGACTGGTACTCCTAACATGTGGTAATCCATTAGGTACATTATTTGAAATGATGTCCTCAAATTCTATCAGTAAATCCCTTACCTTCGATGGTTGTTCATCCACTATTCCTGAATTAGGTTTCCTAGGAATCAAAGCATAACACATACTTTATTTCTTCAAGCCATCCATGAATTTCCTTCCTTCAACCAAGAAAACCCTTACTGTAGTACAATTCTCACTCTTATGATCTTCTACCAAAGGCAACACAACTTATTTCATCCCATTTTCTATTATAGTATTACCTATTGAGTCTACCATCATGTATTGCATGTCTATCATATTGACAAGGTCTACCCATCAAGATATGACAACAATCCATCGACATAATATCACAAAGAACTTTATCTTGGTAAGATCTAATCTGAAATTTCACAAGACATTGTTCACTTACCAGAACCTTATGTTCATCCTTTACCCATGTGATCTGATACAACTTAGGGTGCTTTTGTCTTGGAAACTACAACTTGGTAACCAACTCCTATGATGCTAGGTTATCTAAACTCCCATTGTCAATGATGACCTTACAACATTTTACTACAACTTTACATCTTATCTTGAACAAACTCTTTCTTAACACTAGTTCTTGATTAGGTTCCTTATTACATAGGACTCTTTGGACCATTAGGTTTTCTCCATCTTCCAAATTATTCATAGATTCAGTTGACTCTTCCTTCATGAGCACATTTTTTTCTAATTCTACCGGTCTTCTTGCTTGAATTCCCATGAGTATATTCAAATGGTCAATGGCCTTCTTCTCCACATTTGAAACAAGTTCCTTTAAACTAGTTCATGTCCTCTCTTTTGTAACCATTACCTCTAGGGTAACCTCCTCTTCCTTGGTATGAACTCTCTTCTTTCCATTCAAACTTGCCTTTAACTTGACTGGAGTAAGATCTACCTCCTTCTGCAATGATCTACCTTTGCCTCTCTGAAATTTGCCACCTCTTCCTCCGTGTCTATGTTCATGAATCTTGTTCAACTTTTCCTCTTCTTTTAAGGAAAATGGATAAGCCTCCTCAATACTATCTATTTTGACCATACTAATTTCATCTTGAATAGATGTCTTCAAACCATTCACGTATCTTGCAATTCTTTCAACTTCATCCTCCAAATGCCTAGATCTGATATCCAACCTATAGAATTCTTCAGTATATTCCTTCACAGTAGATTGTTTTTTCTTTAGGTTCTACAATTTCTTCAACAAACTAACTTGATAATCACCAGGTAAGAATTTACCCTTCAACTTGTTTACCATTTTATCTCAAGATTTGATCTTTTCATTTCCTCTCCTTTGTCTATCTATTTGCAAATCTTCCCACCATAAAGATGCATGTCCTTTCAACTTAGTGCTAAAAATCTTCACCTTCTTATTTGCATTAGTGTTCTCATATACAAAATACTTTTCCATCTTTGTGATCCAATCAAGCAATTCATCAACATCAAGTTTACCATCATAATCCAGTAAATTGAAATGCGGTCTAGCATTCACTTTAGTTAGAGCCCTCAAGAATCTTTCATTAGCTTGTTCCAATTCAAGTTCATTATTTCCAACCACTACCTTGTCTTCATCATCACTTACATACTCAATAGGTCTACCTCTTCTTTGGGTAGTCTCTACTGCTTCTAATCTAGATGCAATTTGTCTCAACATATCCATCATGCCTATATTTGCTTCTCTCCTTCCCTGAACCATTTTTGTCCACCCTCTACAATTGTAGGTTAGGTCTCAACTCTACCACCCTACAACCAAATCAATTTAGGGCTTCACAAAAATCAAGTTCGGCAATCAACTCCACAAGGAACACAAGTTAGCTTTGATACCACTTGGCGCAATCACCGATGGAGGGACCTCAGAGAGATCAATCCAATCATGCAACAAGAGTAAACACAATGAAAATAACACAATAGAATATGAAAAGAACAAGCAAGATTTGTATTTATTCACTGGAAATCAATTACATTCAATTGGAAACATACATGCCAAGCTATAACCGGCTTTCTTGATTAAAGTCTTCGGTCAGAGACCTTAGACCCCAATTCTAAAGATTATCCTTGATTACTAACTAGAAGCCCCTTTCTAGAGAAGTATTACATTACATAAATAGGCATCATGACATGCAAGTCGGACCAAGAGCAAAGAACATTCCCCAAGAACATGAAACGTGTTAAAGAAAATAGCGCGGGTCCTAAATCATAAGAAAATCAATCCATAAACCGTGCAAGGCCCAACGAATTGAAATTTAGGTCCACACATGATCCAAGAACAAATATGTATGCACATTGAGCTTCACAAGCTATAGAT
Organism: Chamaecyparis obtusa; assembly: GCA_027943335.1. Taxonomy (NCBI): domain Eukaryota; kingdom Viridiplantae; phylum Streptophyta; class Pinopsida; order Cupressales; family Cupressaceae; genus Chamaecyparis; species Chamaecyparis obtusa. Next base: position 145,612 of record BSBK01003249.1, read on the forward strand.
TTCCATCACAAGATCAAAATTCACCAACGGGTCACAAACTAGCAAGAACATGCCACTCGGAAGAGAGCAAATCATAACTCAAGCAACAATGAACCAAATGAGTTGTGAACCTAAAAACATGGTCTGAGATAGGTCTTGGATACAATCCGATCATCACATAAGTTAACTCGAACATATGATGAATCACCAACTTGATCTCTCAGACTGAAAAACAAGAACAATACTAAATAGAAATGTTTTTGGTTGATGCAAGATTGCTCCAAACAGATAGCAAATGTATTCACAAAGCCATTTCCTAAGGATGTATTTGTGTATCTAAGAGGCAAGTTAGGGGTAATTGCCCCTCCTAATCAGAACTAAAGATGTAGAAGGTTTCTTAAATTCAGTACACTTCAAAGATATATCAAACAACTAGATTGATGTTTTGGAGGCTACTAATCAGGGGGAGTAGTTAGCATGGTAAGTTAGGAGTTTATTTTTGGTGTGTTTTGATTAGATGGTGTGTTGTGTTAATGGCTCAGTTTTTATCGATCAGAGATGACAGAGTGGCCTTTTTCATTGATGTCAAAGGGGGAGAAGAGGGTGTTAGAATAATTGAGAGGGGGTGAATCAGTTATCTACAATCCCAATCACAAAATGTATATCCAAAAACAATTTACTAAAACTTTTGTAGCTCGGTAACATAAAATAGTACTTTGTCTGTACTTTTACCGATTACCAATTAATAACATATAGTGATTACCAATCAAATCCAATATGCAACATGTAAAGTATGACAACAAACAATCATCACAGTCAACACATAACACAAGAGATTTAATGTGGAAACCCTGTAAAGGGAAAAACCACTTGGGACCGGCAACCCAAAAATTTGTTCACTCTTCTGAAGTGAGGTCGATGAAGACCCAACCCTGTTAAAGGTTACAAACACATTGTGAGGCATGACCTTGTTAGAGGATTTTAGACCAACCGTTATCGTCCAACCAACATTCACTATGGGGTTGACAGGATAACAAATGTACACTCTATGAATGACATTACAAGACTTTCTAGTCCACTCTGTTAAGAGATTTATTTGTTTACAATGGTTAAAATGTAACAGCATGTGATCTGATTACAACATAACTTCAATTGCAGATTATCAAATCTATGTTAAGCTCATTCAAATCCTCTGATCAATATATCAATTATGTTTCAATCAATATTCAGTAACTTACTGTCGCTCGGTTATAGCTTTCTGACACTCGATAATCTCTATAGTTCAGTTCTCCTTAACCAGTCTAATCAGGCATGTATGAAGCTTGTTCACATGATATCCCTACAGTCTCCTTCTTCTGGCATAATTTCATCATGAAATCCTAGTCTCTTAAATAGACAAGTAAACCATTTTAATTCCATCCATTAGATTTTGCTGCTTAATCTTCTTTGTTGATTTTGCCGCTTAAACCTTCCTTAGCTGATGTGTCATTAACACATTTTATTTCAATCCCTTAGATCTTCTTTGAATTATGTTAGCCATTGATCTTCATAACAAACATTATCTTCAACTCTGATTATGAAGTACTTTATAGCTCATCAACTTTTGTCGGCTAAACTAGTCATTTAGTTCTTTTCTTCTACTCGGTTAACAAAGAAATACATCAGTGAACACAAGCTTAGTTTATACTATGCTCGGTATACACTACACTGCGTCAGTGTATACTGAAATGCTTCTTTAACCGACCACACTGCTTTGTGCATTTTTCTCTATCCTTCATCATAAATGAATGCAACATAATCAAGTCAATAACATAAGGTCATAGACTCATTCATAAGTTACCCATTGTATTTCTTATCCTTATCTGTCATCTCCATCTTCCTCATGTAGATATATCTTTTCTTCATCTCTTTTCTTCTTCTTTCTACATATATTTGGGTATAGTAGCTTGCAAGATAAGTATTGTCAAAACTAGTTGACATCAATGACAATATATTATTGATTTAATCATCTTACATATCTAATCAACAGTTCAGTGATCTCAAATCATAGATCTTCAAGTTATACAATTTATTCAAATCAGTTGTAGTTCATCAGAGCATGTGAAAAACAACAAGATATACTTGCACATAAGAAAGATCTTCAACTAAGGAGAAGATTTCATATCTAAGGAGGGGGGTAGTTGATGGAGAGTAGAGTATGTAATCAAATTGGAACTAAGGGAAGCTCATTTCTAGGGGAGCAGATATAGGGAGATCTTGAAGGAAGATGAGCTAGAAAGAGACCTTGAAAGATAATGTTATATATTGCAGATATTGTTGGTAGTATTATTGGTTGTCCTTCTAGGATAGATATTGTATTGGTTTCTAATTTCATTATGTGTTTTTCAAATCACATGTTACCATCAATGCCAAAGGAGGAGAGTTTTGGCAATCTGGATGTGTTGGCATTGTTGTTAGCATGTCTTTTATGCAGTTTGGCCAATGGGATAGTATGTTCAGAGGTATGGCGAGGAAAGGTTATTGAAGATGAGGAGTTGTGACCTCAGGGGATGATGTAGATGTTTTTTACTAGGTTCATTTCAAGGCTCAAGTGTTTAAATGATGATTTGAGTAAGTTATGAGATCATAGTTGGTGACTAGCTACTTTTTTGTCATCCAGTGTATCAGAGTTGCAAAGATTATCTTCATGCACATACATAGGTTGAGATCTTTGGTCATGCAATTGTGAATATGTTTAAGACATGGTGTTGTATCTTCCATTCAAAGGGTTCATGATTATGAGGGTTCAAAAGGAATTTTTAAGTATTATAGAGGAAGGTGATAGTGTTCTTAAGGTTTGCAAAGAACAATAGTACTAAATCCAATGATTGGGGTGGTCTTGGGTGTTTGTGTTAAATTCGAGAGATCGATTGCAAATGTAATCACACTGTTATGATTGTATGTGTTTTCCAAATACATTGATCTCTTTGTATTTATGCATGACAAGGGCAAGAAGAGACATGTCCCTTCATGGGACATGTCTATTCGTTAATTTATTTTATCAATTTAACTATTTAGTTATTATGAGAGTAATTATAATCTAACTTTATATATATATATATATATATATATATATATATATATATATATATATATATATATATATATATATATATATATATATATATATATATATATATATATATATATATATTAATATTAATTATTTTATATATTGATATATATGTATATACATAATAAATAATTTATCGTAATAATCATATAGTCAATATTATTTATCCGATCGATGCTACAAACATCAACACTCCCTCTTAGCTAGGGAGGATAAATTAATCCAATATTAACACTTAAGAGACTTGACAACATCAATTATATGATGTAAGAAATAAATGCATCATCCTCATGATGTAATTAATAGAAACATACTCTCAATGTGTGGATTTCCTCCATCAATGATTCTATCCACAAGCCCTTAGGTGGATTGCCTCCATCAACGATTCTATCCACATGTCCTTAGGTGGATTTCCTCCATCGGTGATTCTATCCACAATTCTTTAGGTGGATTGCCTCCATCGACGATTCTATCCATTTGATATCTTGAGTATTGACCTATCATAATGTCAACAAATGACATTCACCTAAGTACTCAATATTTCATAAAGATTTAATCTCATGATATCGAGAGCATTGGCCTACAGAATATCAAATCTCAAGATATTCACCAAGTTCTTAGAGTAATGGCATACCAACATCAATTCTCATGATGTCCACCAAGTACTCAAGAGTTCATAAATATATCATCTCATGATATCGAGAGCATTGGCCTATAGAATATCAAGTCTCATGATATTCACCAAGTGCTTAGAGTAATGGCCTATGGAATATCAAGTCTCGTGATATCCACCAAGTAATCTACAAATGTTCATAGGTAATGTGCACTTACCATAAGAATATTCACATCATCTATTATGATCTATTTCAACCATCACAAGATGTCTATCACAATAGAATATGCCATCTATTATGATCTGTTTCAACCATCACAAGATGTCTATCAAAAAAGAAGATGTCATCTATCATGATCTATTTCAGCCATCACAAGATGTCTATCACAATATAATATCAAGTTATTGTAAGATCATCACCTTCCAATAAATTTTTCAAATACAAGTGATAATCATTTGGAAGTCATCACTTCCTCATGATTTACATAGGGGGTAGGCCCATTAAAAACATTCATGATTCATTAGTATAATAATCAATTATATCAAGTTTACCTCAGAAGTGTTTCACCTTCAATAGTGAACTCCCTCTCAATCAATATGATCAAGATTGTCACAAGTTGACTAAACCATCTGCTCCCTCTAAAGCTCAAGTTTATCAAATTCTTGACCTCTTTTGAAATGTTAGACTCCCTTTGCATCTAGTCTCAATCATCAATTCGTTTGCAAGAATCAAGTTCTTTCTCCCTTGAATGCAATTATCTTGTGCTTATGTCCTAAAGGTATGTCAGAGAGAGATTACAAATAGCTCACTAAACTATCTCGATCGGAAATACCAATGATAGAAGAATACAAGATTTTACTAACCAATAGTATAACATGAATTAAAAACTCTAAAATTATGTGCATTAATAAAAAATGAAATACTTATTTGTTATAAATTTTAAGTATTTCATTCTGTAAGGTGAGCCCATATAGAAAATATCATGCAAATTCACAAAATGATGCGCCATTCTTGAACATTACCATAATTCTTCACATGACATGTCTTGAATATCCAAAGGTTCTATACACTATGACAACCTTCAATATGATCAAATCTCCCTTCAAGGAGTTAGGCTTTTAAAGAAGGAACCTCACTCTTTTACATATTTTGCATAGACCCTACACAGTCGGTTATAACTTTTGAACTTGACATTTTCTCTTTAATCTCTTTAGTGAGATTCTTCTAAATTTGTCTATCACCAACATATCCAAAATTCAAAAAAATTCAACCGTGCATTTGTGAGATATGGTCCTCGTGCTGAGACTGTATTTTACGAGAGAGTCACACATTCACCATCAACAAACTACTCTCTTGCATTTGCAACTTTGCTCTGATACCATGTTAAATTCTAGAGATCGATTGCAAATGTAATCACATTGTTATGATTGTATGTGTTTTCCAAATGCATCGATCTCTTTGTATTTATACATGATGAGGGCAAGAAGAGACACGTCCCTTCATGAGACATGTCTATTCATTAATTTATTTTATCAATTTAACTATTTAGTTATTATGAGAGTAATTATAATATAACTTTATATATATATATATAGTAATATTAATTATTTTATATATTGGTATATATGTATATATATAATAAATCATTTCTCATAATAATCATATAGTCAGTATTATTTATCCGACTGATGCTACAAACATCAACAATTTGTGTGTTATTCATGATGCTTAAGGATGTTCTAGGATTATGTGCCTACTAAGTTGTCAGTTCACATCGATCATGGTGATCAGATTGGAATATTTTTCAGTCGGTGGTTATATTTTCTTATGTTCTTGGTCGACAAGATTGGAAAATTTTTTATGGTTGATTGGTAAAATGTTTTATGGAAGAGTTATGATATTGATGTTATAATCAAGGATCAAAGCATTTTTTATCAGGGTTGTTGATTTTGGTTCATTAAGACAAAGATTGAATGTTAGGGTTTCATTGAACTAGGGTTGATGAATTATAAATGATTTTAGGGTAAACTATTTTAGTGTAGATGCTTGATAGTGTGTGGAGCAAGAGTGAAAATTTGTTGGTGATTAGAGTGTTTGTAAGAAGGATTCATAGAAGGGTTGATCAGAGATCTATGTTTAACTTCATTGGAACTGATTTTGGCATGAGATAGATGTTGATATATAGTTCATAAAAATTCTTATTATTGTCAAATCAACCATTGTAGGGGTCTTGTAAGATGAAAGTATTCCTTAGGGTTATGGCCCAAGGAATTTTGAGTAATGATTTGGGAAGTGTGTCTGAATGCATGTGAATCCCATATTTGTAATAGTATTTTACTTCTAACAAGGTATTAGAATTATTGTGGGTTCAAGCCCTAGCATGGTTTTCACCCTAGTTTGGGTTTCCACGATACAAATCCTTGTGTTATGTGTTGTAGATATTTTCTTATTTGTGCTTATTTACTTTAATCATCATAAATCAGTAATAAGGTTTTTATGCATAAGGGTTTCAAAGTTTAAGGGTTTAAGGATTTAAGGGTGTTGAAGATCTAGTGTTTTAGAAGCGTTTGATTCACCCCCACCCCCACTTAGTTGTTTGTTGCCTTATTTCCTACAAATGTATGTATGGATCTTGAATTTAGAATTGTATTTGAATTCACAAAGTCAGTAGATTAACCTAGTTAGAATGCAACACCATTTGTAGTCTAATTTCAAATGAATAAATCCCAACACTTATTACATAACAAATTTGAGTTTAAATAGAAAATTCAAACTCAAAATTAGGAAATCTTGTAACTAGGGTTTTTGGGTATATTTCTTGGGAGAAACAAAATAAAATCATCTAGTTAAATACTCTAAAACACCCCTAAACTATTACATATCAGTTCAATAATGATTTTCATGTGATTTCAACTAAAAAAGACTCTCATTCGACCCTAAATCATGCCCAATTTTTTATATTTAACTACAGTTTGGCCAACAAGTTCTAGAGCTCACCCAAATATGGTTTTTGTGGTATTTCTTAAGTTTTATTTGCAATTAAACTATCCTTTATCTCATGCATGACCTTGGAGACATCTACGAACACAAAAAGGAATGTTTTGGAGAAGAATCATCATCCAAAAATCTACCATAGGAATTTGAGAAAACGGATTCTCCCTTTTTCACAATGGAGTTCCACTTCTTCCTAAAATATTTGAAATCTTTGATGGCCAATTTCATCAACCTTATCCATATGGTTGGAAGATCAATAGTTTCCTCCTCCAAAATCATTCCTACAAACATCTTATTTACACTTGTCTTCTTCATCTTCTAAAAAATTGGAAGAAAATGCTTCCATAAAGGAATCATCAAATCAATGCTTGTATGTTCATAATTTTATACCATCTTATAAAAAATGGTCAACTCCTTATACATAACAAGGTAGAGAGTCAACATTTCTCTAATGGTCATTCCCCGTTTTGTTCTATATCATCTCTCCATTTTGTACATGCTTTCACAAATGGATTTACTTGGGGAGTCTTTTTCCTTGCATCTATTGCTACATGAATACTAGCCTTTGGATTATTTAGATTAATATGACCTTCCAGTTGGTCAATGATAGACCTTAATTCTTAATTTTCAGCTTCAAGATCTTTAGGTTTGTCTAATAACTTGAACATTTATGTGACTATGAATCCCATCAAAACTTTCTCCCGTTAAAAGGTAGGAACTCCCAAATCTAACTCTTTGACCACATAATCTTCTAGAATTAACTCCTCAACGAGCTTACCCACTATAGTTGCCACTTGTTCTTTCAATCTCCCTTGTCTATCTGTTGTCACATATGATATCCTTTGAGCCTTTTTCTAATTTGATTCTCCTTGTTGAAAACCCTTTTTGGCTAATGAAAGATCACGCGGCTCAATTTCCCTATAAGCCCTCTTCTTGGGTGGAATATATTTGGCCAACCAAGTAGGAGTGGATGAAAAAGTGAGTGTATGATATGTCTCAATCTGGAATGGATTCTATGATCCATGTGCCTCTTATGTTTGAACTTAAGAAGACACTTGTTGCAAAGGATGAGTAGCATCATGTTGTGAAGGAGAAGAAGTGTCTTCTTTTTTATCTTCCCATAGAGGAGATGGAGTTTTTCTTCTAAGGAGTTCTTTCTTCATGTAATTTTTTTTCTTCAACCTCCTTATCACCCTCATTCACTTCCCCTTCTTTATTTATTCCCTCTTCTTCTTGTTTCCAATCCTTATTCAACTTTTCTCCCTTATCCACTTCTCCAATTTTAGGAAATTCTTCTTTCTCATATCCCTCTATAGAACTTGCATCCAAACTAGTTATCACTTTCACTTCTTCATCTTGAAAAATTTCCTTTTCTGGCCATTCATCCCTCCAATTCTACAAAATTAGAGATATAAAATTCATCTAGATCTAATGGGCCATCTTTCTCTAGTTCATGTTCCTGCAAAATATTTAGCTCTGCTAAGGGATGGGGTTGATCTTGTTGCAAATGAGGAGGCTCAAAAATATTTTCTTCTAAGGAAGGATCTCTCTAAGTTAAGGACTCGAGTAGTAGCCATGGTAGATATAGTTCTCCTTCTATTGGTAACTAATTACGGTCCAATCTTCCTCTTCCTCATTTTCTTTACGAACCTTGATGGTGAGCTCCATTTTAGGAGATCCCTTTCTTAACTTTGATATAATTTTCCTTTATCCATAGAATGTTTTCTCTTCTTGTGAAGCTTTACTATTGTATGCAAATTTAGATGTAAACTATTCTAATGAAATATTAACAATTCTAAGCTAATAAAATAATCTAAATGCTACTCAATGAAGATTACAAGATGATTAAATGAAGAACTAAAAACAAAGTTACCTTCACTCACCCATTGTAGCTTGTCTCCATTTTCCTCCTTGCCTTGATTTCTTGGATGTGTTGAGCTCTCAGATTTCCAAATAAAGCTCCTTGCCCAAGATGTCACCAAAGTGTGGAGATTTGAGTGAATGTATGTAAAATGGCCTAAGCTTGATTATGCAAACTAATGGATAAAACAATATGGAAATACTATGAAAATGACTTTAAAATACTTGCTTGAATGTTTGGATGTTTGTATGCTTGAATGCTAGAATGCTTGAAATTGCTATTGCCTATTAGCTCACAAAGGGGAAATGAGGGTCCTTTTATAGATTTTTGGAGGGCTCAAGCCTAGGTGGCACAATCCAAGGGTGGAGATTGAAAGGTGGAAGATCCTAGGGCTGCTATTGACTTGGTTGAAGGAGTTGAGAGAAAGGGGGATGTAGTTGGAATGTGAGAGGAAGAATAGGGAGGATGTTCCTCCTACATTGACATGGAAGAGAAGAAGGAGGAAGGGAAAGACACATGTCAAGTGTCCCACAAAGACCAATGAGAGGAAGAAGGAATAGGACATGTGTGGGTGAGGATAATAAATAATTAATAATTAATAATAATTAATTATCTTAGCCAAGGTGATGTGTCAGGTGACTAGGTGGATGAGGTGGACTAGGGGACTTAGTCATTTTTAGTGATTGTGTAATAGATTAAATCACTTTAATAAGACTATTTAGAAGACTTAGGATAGAAGAATAAACTATAGTGAATTTATCAAATAAATTGAATAATTTACTTAATAAATGGAAGAAATAAATATTAATTAAATAATAAATATTTAATTAATTAATGAAGTCACTTTTTAGTGTATACATTTTTCCCCTCTTTGAAATAATGTGCTGGTCACATTGTTTCAAAGAAAAATTCAAAAAAATTCATGCTTTTTGCCCTTGCCCCATACAATGTCTTAGATGACCTATGCATGCCCCCTCGAGAGATTGATTAACAAAAAGTATTTTATTGGATTTTTTTATTTTTTTATTTTGTTATCCTTGACAATCAATCTCACGAAAAGAAACGGAAGAAATATGGGTGAAAACGGTGTGAATCGGAAAGAAGTCAATAGGTAGGGTCCACACATCAAGAAAAATGGGTCCACAAGATATATATAGAGCCAAGGGGTCCACAATAGGGTCATTGTGCACATGTGTCATTTGGAGATTGGAGCTTAAGAGAGATAAGAGCTGAGCTGAGATGATGTCATTCCCACTATTAGATCACCAGTTTGAGAGGGTTAGACGCTTCCAGAGGCTACCTAATTTGGGAGAGCCGGTAGGTGATTCTTCATTCTTTGTCAATTCGATGATTTTGTTTATGTTTGAATTGATTTGTAGCATGTTTAGGGAAGATTCAACCATAGGTTAGAATAGAAAAAATTTTGTTCTTAGGCGAAGAACAAATGCGTAGTTACAGTGCATGTATGTGCAACAACTGGTAACATTTGCGCAACAAACTACTAGTTCTACGCATTCATGTGGGGAACTGGTGCATTTGTGATAGAGGAATTTTTTGGTGGCACATTTGTCAAGGAAATGTGCACAAATGTAGTTTCGGCGCATTGGTCAAAATTTGCTGCGCAAATGTTTGGGTTAGTTGCACATACATGTTTTCTGCACAAATGTCAGGGGGTTCTACACAAGCATTTTTCTATGTTGCGCATTTATGTCAAATGATAAAATTTGAGAAAATCAGTAAGTCAATTAGGTCAAACTTGATATCGATAAGCAGATATGATCTGTCGGTGTTGTATTTTGATTGATTTGTGTCAAGATAGGTAACATTGTAGCATGGTTGCTAGTTAACTTTCCTGATGGTAGATAATTAATAGAATTATCTATTAGTACATGTGATAAAAATGTATGCGATTGATAGGATAGATAGATAGATATATTAATTTGATCAAAATTTGATAGTTTGATTGTTTAATGATTATGATAGGAGGATATTATAGACACTCTGATGTCATGGGAGAGATATCCCATGATTTAGAATTTGAGGTCAGCATTGTCAGAGACTGACAGACTATTGATTGGGACGATAGGACTATACCATATTATTTATATGCTTGAGATTCAGGTGAATCTGAGCATGCTGACTGCACTTTCCAAGAGATGGCACTCAGAGATGAGTACCTTCCATCTCCCTACAAGAGAGATGACTGTGATGTTAGAGGATGTATATCACATCCTATGACTGCCCATTACCAGAGAGTTAGTGCAGTATGATCAGCACAACAGATTGGATGAGTGCAAAGCTATGTTTGGGGATGATGACATTGACAAGTCTGAAATCAGTTGGGAGGATTTGGTAGACTTTTATGAGTCACTCCCTATTTTCTTGGTCATAATGATTGGAGGCTTCATTTGTCCAGACCAGAGATCACATGGTTTTGCAATGGGTTGGGGCCAAACTTTGCAAAGGATGATGGATGAGGGGACCCGCTTTGCTTGGGGAGTGTGCTTGCTAGCACATCTATATCATGATCTACATCAAGTTGTCTACCACAAGGGCACATCATTATTAGCTGGCATGACTTTTCTCCATGTATGGGCATGGGAGCACATTGCAGTTACACGGCTAGTAGCCATGAGATTCTGAGGTGCATGGCAGCCTTATATCTTTCTATATGCATCTATACAACCTCAGTATAAGCTAGGATGTCTAGAGTTTTTTCGGTATACATTTGATACTATAGATTATGTGACCTGGAGACCCTACCTTAGGTGCGAGCCATGGGAGGATGAGCGTCAAATTAGATACTGCTTTGAGTCCTGATGGTTGATAGGGAGAAATCCCTACATTATAGAGAGGTAGATGGTTAGCCAAGTCCTACGATAGTTTGGTAGGATCCAGGGGATGCTGTAGGGGGTGACAAAGTTTGCACATACCCACCAGGAGAGATGAGACTAGGTGTCGATGGTTTCCTTTGAGATAGTGAAACAAGAGTTTTTAGATATACCATTTCAGGCATGGTCCATGAGACAGGGGGTCGTAGACCCAATTATGATGGTGGATTATGAGAGATAGCTCAGGGATCATCCATTCCCTAGATTGACTGACTTGGCAAAGAGGCCACTAGAGAGGGATGCTGCGAATAGATGCCGAGATAGGTGATGAGGCCGTGATAGGAGAGGTCGAGGGAAGGGGAGCAGTGATGATAGAGGTGATGGTGGTGATGGAGGTAATGGTGGTGATGGTGGTCCTGATGGAGGTAGGGGTGATAGAGCTGGGCCTTGGATGAGAGGTAGAGGTGTGTGACAGTGGGGTTTGATGCTACCCCTTGCTAGACAGGTGCGACACTAGCCACTTGTACACATACCAGTAGGTGCCCCACTATAGATACCAATAGCTGTCCCTATACAGGTTGATCCAGCTATACAGGTATAGGTACCATTACAAGCATGATAGGATGATGCAGAGGATGTACTTGGGTAGGAGATACTAGTGCAGGGTGGATAGGTATAGGACATACAAGACAAGAAGATGCTCGACATAGCTGAACAGGATATGCAGATACCTAATGTGGATGTACAAGATGAGGAGGCAGAGATGGACATTGGGGGTCAGGATCCCTACTTACAGAGGGATGCAACAAAGGAGGAGGATGTGGACATTGATGCATTGATAGTTAGACTAGCAATGACACAGGTACAGGCATATCATGTCTGAGGATTGGAGAGACGGGTGGAGAGACTAGAGAGTGAGATGGTAGTGGTCAGACATGAGCGAGACATTGCCATAGAGTGACTAGGGGAGGTTGAGACTCTATTGGATGAGGTCCAGATGAAAGAGGCATTAGGACCTCATGCAGATAGCTTACATGTGATGGTACAGGCTAGTAGAGAGATCACCTACTGGAAGGATGCCTACAGACGGGTTGTGCCTAGAGATCAGTGGATCAGGAGTTTCAGAGATAGCTCCTATGCAGTCAGGACAACTATGCATCAGAGGCATGGACCTATTGGTAGTGGAGGGGTATCATCACATCCTCCTAGACCTCCCACTAGTTTAGGAGATGCAGTAACATCAATACCATTTATTGCAGCATGCAGACAACGACAGATCGAGTCTGGAGGAAGTGTCTCATAGTTATGTTGTATACACACTTTTTGTATCTGGATCACCATTGTATCAATATTTTTCATTATGCTTATGACTTGATGGACACACTTGGATGGATTATCATATATGAGATATCATTGGACATTTGGACATTTTTTTAAATTTTTATGGACTCTATGTGATGGACTATTTATGCATGATGATGTTCTATTATGATCTTCTTTGATGATTATATATACATGTATTTATTGACATATGCAGGATGTGATGATTTACTTTGATATGCATAGTACTAATGTTCTATAAATGCAAAAATGGTTTACTTTCATTTGGATGCACAATGGTTATTGATCTAGCATGTGATGATGATGTTTATATAAATGCATTTCCTAAATGATTGTTTATTTAATGCTATGTGCTACTAATGCAATGATGTATAATCAATGATGAATATGACAATGTAAATAATGAATAATAAATGGACATATGAAAATGCATGTAATGGATAATAGTTAAATGATATGATTAATGATATTGTATATAATGAAAATCACAAAAAGAGTTGGACAAATTCTAATATGATAAAATAAGATAAAATGTAATAACCTAGAACATGATAGAAAAATGTGATGAGATGATAGCTATGATGAAATGTTACTTTAAATTATCAAAAGCATGCATGTTAATATACAATGGTTATATACAAATGAACAAACCTAATGAAAATGATACATTCATAATAAATTATGCAAAGTGATGAAATGTGATAATGAAGATGAAATATGCAAAATTTTAAAATGCACGGTGAAATTTGTATTTTTATTATCCAAATGTCCTCAACTTAAATAACAATGTGCCTGACACAAGAAGAATGGACAAAGAAAATAGATGACTTGATAAGAAAGATAACCTACAAATCCCTATAAAAGGAGCATTGATATGCAACATGATTTGTCTAAGTGTAATGCAAAATGAAATATGAAATGAATATCTCCACAACTTCATGAAACATCTTAGAAATTCATAATAACTGGAATTTGATTATCATCATTGAGCTTGTTATGTTGCAAGAAAATGCAAGCATCATGTTATAATTAGACCAGGATGACCTGAGCACTTCTTGCATGAATTTTAATATAGAAAACTTGACAAGCATCGAGGTATAATTAAACTGAGATGACCTGAGTTTCATTTGCATAATAGACAAGGAACATTCTCCCCTCCATCGGGGAACCAATATTTGGAGTCGAGGTATGTGTGGCATATCACCATTAATAGCATTTGCATAGCAACATGAATTGTATGCGTTAATGACTATGAAACTAATGAAGGCACTTACACACAGACACCCCAATTACTTGTTCCTTCGATGTCATTGGAAAATATCCCAAAAACAATAATCAAAGAAAATATCATGCCCCATCCTGGCCATTCTAATCAATGACATATGGGAGTTTTAAACTCATGTCAAATATATCTTGGAATAACATAGGAAACATGATAACAATGAAATCCATACATGAATGCATAATCTACAATAAATCATTCTAACATGCCTGCCATGAATATACATTTCTTTGCCAAAAGATAGTTTTAGGTGTATTGATCAGTGTGATTGATGTATAGTTATTTCAAATGTATAGATAAGAGGTCACGTTTGATAAATTGATCACAGGTTACGAATCATGATGAAAATATCATTGTGTAAGAACGTTTGAGTGTGTTTGCTTGTCTAGTGAAAAATACTCCATTCTGTCCTCTAAGAGTCGTGACTATCATAGATCCACTTCCCAAACTAGGTCAAGGACATGCCCCTAGCTAGGTGATGGATTGACTTATTATGGATGAAGAAGGACACAACAAGACTAGGATGAAGACCAAGACAATAGACCAAGCTATGGTGGGGTTTTATTATGGATAGATACAATTGATAAGATGCTATGAACATGCCATTTTATTATGATATATACATGGCAAGAATGGTGACTGATTAGTCATTTTATTATGGGTATATATAATGGGACAAGATGCTAGAAGAATCCTAATAGAGAGAGGAGCTAACTTGTAAAAAATGGTGCCTGTTTCCAAGTTTTCACCCCATGTTTTTATTGCAATTTTCTTTTGATGTTTTTATTTTTTTGTATTTTTGAGTTTTATGAAATTTTTTGTATATTTTTTTATCTATATACATACCCCTTGCATTGGGATTTCAAACATAGAAATTTTTGAGGTGCATACTGTTAAGAAGCTCATCCAAGAGATGTCCCTTAGACGTAGACAATTGATAAGCCTTGGAGCCATATACTGTTGTAATCACCAAAGGACCTAACCATTTGGGTTCAAACTTGCCCTTCTTCTCACGATGCTACTGATTTTTAGGATTCTCATGAAGGACTAGATCACCCACCTGAAAGTCTCTGGGTTTCACTTTACTATTGTACTGATGAGACATCCTCTTTTGATAGACTTTCAAATGATCATAGGTTCTCTGATGAAGTTCATCCAACAATTCCAATTTAGTTAGCCGTGCAACTCTATACTCTTCATCTTGAATTAAATATTTTAGGGATATACGAAGAGAAGGTAACTCGACCTGGAGGGGAAGAACAACATCAGAACCATAGACAAGGGAATACAATGTGACACCAGTGGGAGTACAGATGGAAGTGTGATAAGCCCATAAGGTAGGATTCAATTGGATATTCCAGTCACAACTAGTGTCATTAATAGTCTTTTGAAGGATTTTGATAATGGTTTTATTAGATGCCTCAGTTTGGCCATTACCCTAAGGATAATAAATGGTGGAATAGTGATGTGTGATGTGGAATTTATCACATAGTTCATCCATGTCCTAATTTTGGAATTGTTTCCCATGATCCATAATAAGATGCATAGGTATACCATATCTGAAAATGATATAATTAAGGATAAACATGGATATTTTCTTACAGGTGGTAGTGATTAATGGAACGACTTCATTCCACTTGGTAAAATACTCAATCACGGTGATAATGTATTTATGGCTATTGGAAGATGGAGGGTGAATTGTGCCCACAAGGTCGAGTCCCCATTGACTAAATGGAAATGTGGTTGTAAAAGGATGTAGCTAATGTGCTGGTGCATGAATAAGATTCCCATGTATCTAACATTTCTTACATTTCCTAGAAAATTGAAAGGAATCTGTCTCCATGGTAGGCTAATAGTAACCCATATGCATGATCTTATTAGCCAAGGAAGGACCACTTGAATGTGTCCCACAAATACCCTCATGAATTTCTTGTAAGGTAGTTTGAGCTTCATCATGTTCAAGACATCATAAGAGAGTACCATCAAGACCTCACCGATACAGGGTGTCAGATATTAGGATATAACGGGAGGCTTGGCGAAAAAAGGTTTGTTTTTGGTTTTGGGATAGGTCAGGTGGAATGGTATTGTCTTTCAAATAAGAATATATCTTTCTGGAAGTCAAGGAATCTTGTTTGATGATATGACATATGATACTTGTATCAGGATCATCGTATGCCGGATAAGTCAAAGATTCCACTAAGAACTCAAAATAGGCCTTTGTATCCTTTGCATCAAATAGAGAAGCAATTGTAGCCATAGCATCTACAGCTTTGTTATCATGCCTTGGAATTTTCTCAAAGGAGATGATTGAAAAACATTTCTTAAAGTCATCCACCATACATTTATATGGTAGCAACTTATCATCCTTGGTTTGGTATTCATTATTAACTTGATTGATAATTATTTGAGAATCTCCCTAGACATTCAAATCATTGACTTTCCATTGTAGAGCCATCTTCAACCCAATCATCAAGGCTTCATACTCAGCTACATTATTTGTACAAGGAAAGAGTAACTTGTAAGACTTTGGTATTGTATACCCTTGTGGTGTAACAAATAGCACTCCAGCTCCCAAACCATGTTGAGTATATGATCCATCAAAGTATAGCTTCCATGTCTATGTAGATAATGTCAGGATATGTGTATCTGGAAATTTTGTATGTATAGGTTGATCATCTATCAATGGTGCCTTAGCTAATTGATCTGCAATTACTTGTCCTTTGATGGCCTTCCTATCCACGTACTCAATATTAAATTCACTAAGTAACATAACCCACTTAGCCAATCTACCCATTAATGCTATCTTGCTCAAAAGATATTTCAAAGGATCAATCTTTGCAACAAGCTTGATAGAATGAGACAACATATAATGTTTCCATTTCTATGAAGCAAAGACTACTTCTAGATATTATCTTTCAATTGGAGAATAATTGAGTTCATATCCCACAAAGGTGTGACTGATATAATATATAGCCTTTTCTTTTCCTTCTTGATCTTGTTGGGCTAGAAGAGCAACTAGTGAGACTTCTGTAGCTGAAATGTAGAGCAAGAGTGGTTTGCCTAGAATTGGTGACATAAGAGTGGGAGGATTTGCTAAATATTTCTTGATCTTAGTGAAGGCTTCCTCACACTTATCATCCCACTTGAATAAGATGTCTTTATGTAATAGGTGTTGAAAAGGATGACTTCTATCCGCTAGTTGTGAAACAAATCTTTTGATTGATTGGAGACAACCTTGTAAAGATCTTAATTACTGATATTTGTAGGAGAAGCCATCTCCATGATTGCCTTAAATTTTTATGGATCAACTTCTATACCTTTAGTTGAAACAATATACCCTAACAGTTTGCCTGACATAATCCTAAATGCACACTTCTTTGGATTGAGTCTAATTTGGTACTTTTCCATCCGAGTGAATATTCTATCTAGCACTCTTAAATGACCATCTCTATTTTTGGATTTTTCTAGAATATCATCAACATAATCTTCCATTATAGTATGCATCATGCCATGAAAGATTGTGGTCATATCCTACTGATAAGTTGTACTAGCATTCTTAAGCCCAAAAGGCATCACATTCCAATAGTAAGTGCCCCAAAGACATGTAAAAGTAGTCTTCTCTTGGTCTTCTGGCACAATCTTGATCTAGTTATAGCCAAAAAAACCATCCATTAGAGACAACATCTCATGACCGGCCGTCAAATCAACTATGATATCAATGTTAGGCAATGGGAAGTCATATTTAGGACAAGCCTTGTTGAGATCGCAAAAATCTATAGAAATCTTGATAGACTTGTCTAGTTTTGATACTGGTACAATATTGGAAATCCATTCAGCATAATCAATGGCATGAATGAATCCACCATCTAGGAGCTTCTTCAATTTTTCTTTAACCATAAGTGCAATATGAGGATGCATCTTTCTGAGTTTTTGCTTAACTCATTTAATTCCTGGTGCAATAGACAAGTGATGCATAATAAGATTAGGATCCAGTCCTGGCATATCAACCTAAGACCAGGCAAAGTTAACTTGACACTCTTTGAAAATATGTGAAAAAGCTTCTTTCTCTAACTCTATTAAGGATGTTTCTACTTTGAGAATACATGGGGAATCCTCCATTCCAATGTTGAGAGGCAATGTTGGTTCAATAAGTATTACAGATTGCTCTCGATACATATAATTGGGGAGAGTGTCAATCTTTCCATCTTCAGGCACCTCAGAAAGGTTTTCACCCTTAGATACATCTTTTCTTTTTAATTTTTTAAGATCTAACACTGCCACGGAGTGGTTTTCACCATTAGATCTATTGATTATTTTAACATTTTTATGACTAAAAGGATTGGCACCCTCTCCAAAATAAGCCATGTCATTGAGTTCTATCATAAATCTTGACTTATGATCCCCTGGTGGTAGATGATCTCTGATCCCAAGATAGTCAATAATTGCATCATTATTATGGAAAACATCAAGTTCTAGATTATTGGGAGAATCGCAATCGATAAGCTCGGGATGAGAAAGTGGTATTGGATCATTTGGGTCAATTTCAAAGGTTGAAATGGTATTTATAGAGAAGTTGTCAAGGTTTATGATTGTATCAGCAAGGTCTATTTCCATACTCTTATCTGAATCATTTATCACAAGATAATGCTCACTTTCCTCACAATCTCCAAGAGTAGTATTATGCGAATCTAATCCTAATGGTTCCATCCTTGAACTCTCCCCCTCATGATAATCGTTACTATAGGTATGTACAACATTAACTCCTATCTCTTCAATATAGTCAGATAATGAATCCCATTCATAATCATTAGAGTCAGAATCATCATCATCATGATCTCTAAGTCTATTAATGATTTCCATTGCTATCCTCTACTTTTCTGGATCTACATACATACCATGTTTTCAAAACTATAATGCAGGAGCTTTAGATGTCTCATGGAAAGGTGTGATCTTTGCTTTTCCTTTAGGTTCTTTTTGTCCTTCTCCTTTATATCCTAGCCCTGTAGTATTTGTTTGGTAGTTTGGATTTTTCAAAATTGGTTTTATAACTCCTTCTCTCTGCAACCCTATAGGTCCATTGCCTTGGTATCCCATCTTTTGCAACAAAGTATATCCTTTACCATATACATTAGGTGATACATATTCATGTTTTACATATTCTTCATTCTTGTGTGGTTTAAGAAAATGGTTCGCATTACGCCCAACTTCTTCTTGTGATACAGTGCCCCCACTTATAAATGTGTCATAAACAAGTGTAGAAGGGGGTTCTAATCGTTATTTGGTAATCAAGGATTTTCAATATGATCTAGGAGATAAAGGTAACTCTATGATACAAAAGGTTTGACCCAGAGTATATTCTCCCATGCTTTGTTCTTTTATTTCTATCTTGATCCCATTAGATTTAGAAGTTGATTCTATATTACTTGGATCAATGGGTGTTGTTGCAGAAGATCCAGCATGATTATAAGGTACCAAAGATTTAGGTGTTTTCTTCAGTGATACAATAATAGAAAGGGTTCAGATCTCCTTTGATAGTTATTTCTTGACCATTGTGGGGAAATTTCAAACACTGATGATAAGTCGAGGGCACAACTTGCATAGAATGAATCTAGGGTCTCCCCAAAAGGATGTTAAATGTGAGATCCATATCAAGAACTTGACAAAGTACATCTTTGACTACATGACCTACTCTGATAGGAAGAACAACAGATCCCTTGGATGACCTATCTTCTTCATCATAAGCTTTAATTGTGATTTTCTTCTTTGGATCTACAACATTTTCAGATAATCCCAATGGAAGGACTAGTTTCAAAGTGCATATATTCAAGCCAGCTCCTCCATCTATTAGTACTCTCTTGATTTTATGATTTTGTACAAGGAATTCTATATGGAGTGGAGCATTATGTGGTTGATTAATGGCTAGATCATCATGCTCAGTAAAAGAAAGGTAATCTAGAGTTTTCAAGTGTCCCACCATAGCTTGAAACTGGTCTTGATCTAGATTTGTAGGAATGAGTTTCTAGGAGGGCTTTCTCAAGAATATCTTTATGAGACGGTGACAGATGGAAAAGCTCTAGTATAGATATTTGAGCTGGTGTTTTCTTCAATTGATCCAAAAGATTATATTGATTGGAAATATTTGGTATGGTCTTTGGGACATAGAAAAACTTGTTTTGAGAGGTGCTAGGTTTAGATGAGACACCTTGAAGAGTAACCTTAGATTGGGCTCGAGTTGTAATATTAATTGGCTGACTCTCAGGCTTTTCTTTTATAGTAATCACATTGACATAATATTGAGAAGGATGACATTCAGAAATATGATTTACATACTTATAAGATGTGGTATTGCAGTTGGCTTGATTAACACATTTAGCATTGGAAGAACTTCCTTTCTCATGTTCTAGAAGTGGATCTTTAAAAGCCGTATGTGACTCATTTGAGGTATGTCCATCAACACTAATTTCACCACTTTCAATCAAGTCTTGTATTGCATGTTTAAGTCTTTGGCAATCATTGGTTTTGTGACCTTTCCCTCTATGAAATTCACAATAGTCGTTATCATTCCACCAAGAAGGTTTCACCCTAGGTTCAAAATCTCTAGTTTTAGGAAGTGTAATGAGTTTCGTTGTGATCAACTTCCTTAATGCAGATTCAAGAGATTCACCCAAAGGAGTAAAAGTTCTTCTACATGGCATAAAAGGTAATCTTGAATTTGATGAATTTTTGTTGGTATTTTGATTTTCACTTTGATTGCTATGGGTAGGTTGAGTAACATTGGCTTTTCTTATAAGATTCAAAAGGGGTTGTGTTGGTTTAACATGTCGATTATCAACAATCCCATCATTGACAATATTCTTGTTTTTGTTCCAAAATTTAGACTTGTCATTGTTGTTGTTGTTAGGATTTGAATTTGAAGATCCAACATTGTCCTTGGAGTAAAGCTTAATCTCACCTTTTCTAACCATAGCTTCTTCAATTTTGATTCCATTTTCTATGAGCTTGTTAAAGTTTAGAGGACATTGCAATTGCAACCTATAGCTCATTTCTTGTGTAAGGTTATGCACAAAGATATCCATCTTTTCTTGTTCAGGAACTGTTCGTGGATACTTGGTAAATAATTGACCCCATCTTTGCAAAAAGGTAAGGAAGGATTCTCCATTCTTTTGTTGTGCATTGCAAAGATCAAGCATAGTGACTTCATGTTTGATATTATATGAGTAATGAGTCACAAACTTGTCAATAAGTTCATTGAAAGATTTTATGCTTGGAGTTAATTTGGAGAACCATTCCATGGCTTGTCCTCCTAAACTACATGGAAATAGTCACATAAGATACGTGTCATTGTGAGCGGCTTCAATACAAGAAACACAAAACTCACATATTGGTCTTGTGGATCCAAATTCACTTTGTATTTGTCAAATTTAGGTACCTCAAAATGAGGAGGGAATGGAATCATTGCTAAATGTTTATCAAAAGGATAAGGACATATATCATCTAAGGAGTACTTCTTGGTTGATGATCCAGATTGGATGTCACAGATTTGTTGTTGGAGCATCTGGATTTTTTGTAGAACGGGATCCAAAGATAATGTAGATCCTTGAGTGTTTTGGGAAGCACTATGTTGTTAAGAGTTTTGGGAAGCACTAGTTTGTTGAGTATTTTGGGAAGCACTATTTTGTTGAGTGTTTTCCTTTTCTCCATGAGCATGTGTCTCTTGAGAAACACTAGGGATTTCTTAATTGTTTGTGATAGGTGTTTCTTTAAGAGTGGAGACATCAAAATCACTTGGTAGTTTTTCCCCTTGTTGAGCAAGCATGAGGAAATACATCTCTTTATCCACGTCTAAGAGTCTTTCCATGACATTGTAGAATTTAGCATCTTGCATAGCATCTCTCAACTCTTGATCTATGGGTTCTTCATCTGATATAAAAATTGAAGTTTTCTTAGGAAGTCTAGACCAAGGGTTTTCCTCATTGTTGTTGTTTCCTTCCATCTTGTCTACAGATTCTAGATCAATGGTTTGCTTGAGCTTTTGAGATCGAGTTTGAACCATAAAATGTGAAAGATGATGTTGGGATGGAAGATTTTGATGAAAGATTTGGAATGTGTTTGATTATAGATGTAGAAATGAACCTAAAAGTGTTGAGATATGTGTAACAATTTGATAATCTAAGTCTATAGGAGGTATGGATCTCACTATGATATGACAAAAAGACAAAAAGAATCAAAAGATAATAACCTAGGTAAGTTTGGTGATTGAGGATGATAAATCCTGATATGATAAACTCACAAAGATCAAAGTCTGATAAGTAAGGTAATGATTCAACAGTAATTGGAAAAAAAAAAGATTTGGAATGATTTTGAAGATTTTTGATGAAAGAAAAATGATGAATTTGGGTGAAAATGGTCAAATTGAAGATCAAAGGTCTGTAAAGATCGAATTTTCTTCCAGAATTGTACTGAAGACTAGAATGGGCATTTGAAAAAGTGATTTTGAAAATCCTAAGCTCCGTACAAATGCTCGTTGTTGTGTATACATAGAAACAAATGTGCGGGATAGTTAGGTATATGCGCAGTAAAATCAGATGAATGTGCATCAATGTTTGATAAATGTGCAATAATAGTAATAAAAGCATAGGAGGTTTGAACAAATGCTTAGAAACGGATGCTAAATCGCAGGTTCTGGTTTTTTGATGATTTTGGCTTGAAATTTTGAATTTTTTGGTTTTCTGATGGTTTGGTTTTTTGGCAAAGTAAAATGCATAAACACACACACACAAGATAGAAATGATCTAATCTAAATTAATCTAGTATGTATGCACAAACATGCTTACAATCCTAAGGTTGTCAAGGGCAATATCTATCGAATCCCCACTTGGATAATAAAATCCAGGTATGCAAATTCAAAGCGGACAGGCTAGGAACTTGGAGGCATGGGATCCTCCTTACAATGCACTCACTTCTCTGGCACACCAAGTTTCAAATTCAATGGGTCATTACTTCCCAAAGAACTACTATCTCTACTAGGAGCCATGAGTAATGTGGGGTGTCTTCACGGGCTTGGGTGACCCCTTGAGCAAGAAAATAGAGGATTTTTGGCCACTAAACAAAAGTTTGTAGTAAGGACATATGTTCAGGTGGTTTTGATCAAGTCATTTTCCCAATTAAGGGGGCTCTCCCAATCCTTCCAAAGTAAGATTTTCACCTTAACAATGTAGGGACTTTAACGCACCACGAGGGTACTAGAAAAGATTTTGGTTGCCACAATGAATTCACACATGTCCACTGTGAGACTAATCACAATGGCATTTTTTATATACCGGTTTGGAAGGGCTTGGCTTTAGCCTATTACTGGTTGGGTCATTCTTTGGGGTGAGTACCTCTTTTCCCACCAAAGACCTCCCTCTAAAGATTATAATAGTTTCTCTTACACCCAAGATCCATGAATGGTGAGGGGAGAGGATACGTTGTTATAATCTAGAATTACAATTAAGCTATAAAAAGCAAGACACAATAGATAGTTTGCTAAGCTAAAGAAAAGACACGAAATTAAAAAGCATGTCATATTTTAAGCCCAAACAAGATTATGGTTTATTTTGCAAACCCCTAGGAACCTAAAAGTAAACTTGTCAAAAATTTAGTAATGGGGTCTTCAGATTTATGACCTGCAAAGCAGCCTAAGATCTACAAGAATGAACAAAAACTTGTTAGGATGGTTAGCTAAAATAGAATGATTAGAAAACTAAAATTAACAACTGAAATGATGAATGCATAGAAACAACATATGGATGCGTAGAAAAAGAGAATGAATGCATAGAAAAAGAGAATGAATGCACAAAATATATGTATGTGCAACAATAGTGTATGGAGGTGCAGGATTATGGAATGAATGCACAAGTCTAGCAGAAATGCAATAGAAAAATATGGATGCGCAGGAACATGAAACAAATGCCCAGAAAGGTCAGAAAGTGAAAAAGATAGAAAAGATAGAATAATGACTAGCAGAAGCAGAATGGATGTGAAGTAGAAATCGATGTATGCACAGATATTATGGATGAATGCACAGGAAAAACCTATAGAATTATGCACACGGAAAACTGAAAAATAGAATGTTAATTTTCATGGGGAGGCCCCACATTGGGCACCAAAAATGTATGTAAATTTAGATGTAAACTATTCTAATGAAATATTAACAATTCTAAGCTAATAAAACAATCTAAATGCTACTCAATAAAGATTACAAGATGATTAAATGAAGAACTAAAAATAAAGTTACCTTCACTCACCCATTGTAGCTTGTCTCCATTGTCCTCCTTGCCTTGATTTCTTGGATGTGTTGAGCTCTCAGATTTCCATATGAAGCTCCTTGCCCAAGATTTCACTAAAGTGTGGAGATTTGAGTGAATTTATGCAAAATGGCCTAAGCTTGATTATGCAAACTAATGGATAAAATAAGAAATACTATGAAAATGACTTTAAAATGCTTGCTTGAATGCTTGGATGTTTGCATGCTTGAATGCTAGAATGCTTGAAATTGCTATTGCCTATTAGCTCACAAAGGGGAAATGAGGGTCCTTTTATAGATTTTTGGAGGGCTCAAGCCTAGGTGGCACAATCCAAGGGTGCATATTGAAATGTGGAAGATCTTAGGGCTTCTATTAACTTGGTTGAAGGAGTTGAGAGAAAGGGGGATGTAGTTGGAATGTGAGAGGAAGAATAGGGAGGATGTTCCTCCTAAATTGACATGGAAGAGAAGGAGGAAGGGAAAGACACATGTCAAGTGTCTCACAAAGACCAATGAGAGGAAGAAGGAAGGACTTTTTCCTTATGAGGACTCTTGGTACAAGTGTCCCATGAGTCACCTTGAACTCTTTGAGGTGGCTTGAGAAGCTCCTTAGGAATAAGATTGGCTTCTTGACTTAGTGTAAGGGAAGACATGTGGTCATGAGACCAAGTCTTATAAGGCCACATAGCCCTTAGGAATAGGACATGTGTGGGTGAGGATAATAAATAATTAATAATTAATAATAATTAATTATCTTAGCCAAGGTGATGTGTTAGGTGACTAGGTGGATGAGGTGGACTAGGGGACTTAGTCATTTTTAGTGATTGTGTAATAGATTAAATCACTTTAATAAGACTATTTAAAAGACTTAGGATAGAAGAATAAACTATAGTGAATTTATGAAATAAATTGAATAATTTACTTAATAAATAGAAGAAATAAATATTAATTAAATAATAAATATTTAATTAATTCATCAAGTCAATATTAATTAAATAATAAATATTTAATTAATTAATGAAGTCACTTTTTAGTGTATACAACTATTAAAAGAGGAATCTTGGATCCAGATAATGATGATGGATCCTTTGTTGTGATTTTATCAGAGGTTGTTGATGTAGAAACTACTTGAGAAGAAGATGGTGAAACTGTAACACTAGTGACTACCTATGGTGGTGGTGGTGGTATGCGTGTAGTCATAAGAGTGGAAGAGGAAGTACCTACTTGTTTATTCTCTCGAGCCTTTTGTTTCGTAAGTATTCATGATGGCCTATCTTATTAACCACAGGTTGAGAATGACATGAGACTCATCTTGGGGCTATAGTCATTAAAGATCATTTGAAAGTGAAATCCTTCATGCATTTTGACCCCTTGGACTTCTCCTTAGGAACCTTCTCTACCCCTTCAACCATTGGAACCGAATCCAATTTGTATGGATTTTCCAACCATTATTGAGTGCACTTTATTACATGTTTAGTGATGTTTGATATCTTCTAACTCTTCCTCTGACACATTACCATTGAAAATAGGTCTAGTGTACATATTTTCCTCATTGTACAAGGTAGAAACCTTTCTTTTGAATACATTTCCTTGTTGGCATATGAAATGTACATTTCCTCAACATCCCTTTCTAGTTCAATATCCATCCTACAATAATCTCTCACTTGAACCTCATAGGCATCTGTACTATTCCCCAATGATCTCTGATGTGGGGTTCATGTTTGAAGTATGCCCCTATGATAAGGTTGAGGTAAAATTACCAATGGATATTTCATCTAATGGAAAATCAGCCTACTCAAGTCCCATAGCTTTAGCTATGATCATATCTTGGGTAAAGTGTGCCCCTATCCTGATGGGAACTGGAAACAAGGTTTTTGTTTTCTCATAATCACTCGGTGGGCATTTGAGATTTTTTTGTACAATTCCATGAGTACCAACATGTCAAATGGATACATGGAAAGATTTGTGGGATAGAATGTACAATATACCACATGCATGTATGTGAATGTATGAAATTGAATGTAGTAATTTCCCACCTTCTTGACTTGAGAAGAAGCTTGCACTAACAGGCTCTTGGCATAATCTCCTTCAATGGCCCTTATGAATACAAAGATGAAGGTTTCATTAACAATATTATGATTTGGTTTCTCTACCTAGTGCCTCCAAACCAACTGTGTATAATGAGTGTAGATCCAAGTCCCTTCATCCATCAAATACCTGTCCATCATAAATCCTGGGAAAGTACCATGTGCTACCAATAAGTAGACCATGTATGATGTCATGTAGAAGTGTGGGTTAGTCTCAACTTGCTACAATTATTCATCTATATTTTCATTGATGATACTACCCCAATTAATCTATTCATTTCTCTTTATATGGTCTTGATGTACAAAACCATCTGAGGCTCCAATTTTCTAGCCTATGGAAGGCCAAAGACCCTGCTAAGAAGAGTGACATAGTTCTTGATGTCATCTCACATGAATGATTATTGAGGATCCATCTTTTCCAACTTATGTTCCTTTATTGGTCTCTTCATGTATGAAATAAGGCAACAAGAAACTAAGAAAGGGGGTAAATCAATTTCTTCTAAAACACTAGATCTTCAAAACCCTTAAGCCTTGAAACCCTTATGCATAAACCCTTATTATTGATTTATGATGATTAAAACAAATAATCATAAATCTAGAAACATCCACAACACATAACACAAGTATTTGTATCATGGAAACCCAAATTAGCATCAAAACCACGATGGGGCTTGAACCCACAATAAGGTTAATACCTTGTTAGAAGTACAAGCTTATTACAAATATGGAATGCACATGCATTAAGGCACACTACCTAGATCTCATAGCTCAAAATGCCTTGGGATACAACCCTAAGGATGACTTTCATCTTACAAGACAACTAAAATGGTCGATCTAACCACAATAAAAAAAATTATGAACTATATAACAACATCTATCTCATGCCAAAGTTAGTTCCAATGAAGTACAACACAGATCTTCGATCAACCCTTCTCTGAATCCTTTAGCAAAACACTCTAATCACTAAAAAATATGTCACTCTTTCTCCACACACTATCAAGCATCCACACTAAAATATGTTTCCCTAAAATTAGTTATAATTCATCAAACCTAGGTCGGCAAAACCCTAACATTCAATTTTCATCTTACCGTACCAAAATAAAAAACCCTAATAAAAAATTTGTTGATCCCACATGCTTTGATCCTTCATTATCACCTCAAGGTCATAACTCTTCCATAAAACATTTTACCGATCACCCATAAAATGTTTTCCAATCATGTTGGCCAAGAACATAAGAAAATATAACTGTCATGCCCATCAAAAACACACTAAAAACACACCAATTTTTTTTTTTAAATGATTAGTTAAGTCTAATTCAATGTTGCTGATTAATGGGGTAACCTTTGGCAACGTATCTCAAGACATCAATTAAACAATTTGTTATCCAAGATGGTCTCCAAGGACACTAGAATACAGTCAAGACAAAGGGAACTTTAATTAAGACGGAGGGGATTGCCCTAAGTTCAATAGGGACTGAAAGATCGATTCGCGATTAGCAATTGGTATTGACAACGAGGTCTAATCAAGAATTCTATCAGGATAACATAACCACTGCTTGTCTTAATGGAGTGACCCTTTACAAAAGACTTAACTAGAATTAAACTATTCACAAACAGGACACCCTATCAAGTCATGTCTAGGATGCAATATAGGATCATATGTTAATGTGATGTTTTGTATCTGATTAATAGCTAGACAAGGTTCTTATCCAAATCATGAATTACCTTTGATGACATATACTGACTAAGGTTTACCAATGATATAAGATATCCTATCTATATAACTCAAGGGTTAAGCTGTATCAATAGCTCTTATATTAATTACATCTTAGGGAACCGGAACTATGATTAACTAAAACACTCAACTTATCAGATCTAAGAGAAAAACCTACCATCTTCCAATCCTACCCATTCTGACCAAAAACTCTTTTACTTAATAATCCACTGATTACATAATTGTGTCTAACATATCAACAATAAGTCCAATCTAGAGTTACACTTAGACTAAGCACGATATGCCAAGTGGGTTTACAAGCTAGGAGGTTTCGTTATTTGAATTTACGTACTTTTCATTGTTTAAGAAATCACAAAAGTTTCTAGGGTTAAAAGAACGTTGTCAAGGATAATCTTTAGATAATGTCTTTATAAATATGGGTTATCAAATTCCATACGATCAAATTAATGTCGTCTTATTAATCAAAATAATAAGGATGTGGTATTCGAATCCATAATATGATGGGTTATAACCTCTTATTATATAATGATTGAACTTATACGAGACTTGTCCAAGTGCACTAGTTCATTAATATGATTATAAATTAATTATCAAATTTCTAATATCATTAGGTATTATATTCAATAATTAAATAATAAATAAATATATTAATTAATAAATAATTACTAAATGATACCAATTAAATCAAATATTAATTAATTATTAAATTATCATATATTTAATTAGTAATACCCAATATATTAAGTAATACTCCAATCAACTTAAAAAAACTAACAACTAAATTATACAAAATAAATCTCATAACAATATCCTATTGTTAATGCAAATTATTTACAAAATTTAAATTTATCTAAGCAGAATAATATTCATCCTAACTAAACACTAATCTACCCATCTCCTAACATTCCCTACCTCCTAACCTATCCCTTCTACACATGTCCACACTTCACCCTATGCCTAGCTTCCTCCCCTAGACACATGTACTAGGAAACATGACAGCTAACATGATTGGGCGCACTTTTTAAGAGGGTTGAAAAGCCCACCAAAAAGTGGCGCCACTTTTGGGAGTAGGAAACAGATTTATATGCATTAGGAATCATATAATACCTTCCCCTCCATAACATATCAAACTAACATATAAATGAAGGTCTTTGGTTTCCTCCAAGACAAAAGCAAGGGGAGGTGCGCCCTTCAAGGGATGGGTACATGTCAGACTTTCCAGCCAACCAAGTACGCATGGAAGAAGCCTTCACAAGATTTCATATGTCCTGACATCACTTATTGCTAAGTTATAAGGGCCAATGAAAGGAAAGTGTATAATTCTTTTATTAGATGATATTGTCTTAGCCAAAGACCAACGTAGGGGTTGATGAGACTAGAAAATTAATTATATAACCTTCCCTTTTGTACATCACCTGCGCCTCTTGGTGGGGTCCACTACAAGTGGGTGATGAGGTTTATAGTTTTCTTTTGTAGTAAAGTTTATATTTGTTTCTAATCAGTCATTTAGAATCAGTTTAAAAGGTAGATTAGTGTATTAACCATGATTAGCAATAATGTTAATTAGGAGGAGGAGAATATTCTCTGTGGTAAGAGAATATTTTCTTCCTTCATACAATTTCCAGAGAGCAAAATGCTCTATTAGCTTGATATGAATGCCTTTTTTTTGCAAAGAGATTTATATGACAATTTGATTTAAATTTGATAGTATGCCTACATTTAGGTGATGAATTGAATTTATTATGAGCTACTCTCAAGAACTAATAAAACTAATTTCTATTGATGATAAATAACTAATGATTTACACCATCAAAATGACAAAATAAGCTATTCTGTTATGAACAACATGTGCTTTAGAGATTGCTTTCTCCATTGAATTTGACACATTTATAATCCCTATTACATGATCTAACTTATGAAGAACTCTATTTTTATTTTTTTTGTCAAAAGCCCTTATTGAATACAATGCAAATAACATTTAGTAATAAAGGTAATTCACTACTTTCTCATCAACAACTACACCTGATTTAAAACAAGATTTGGAGATGAAATCTTCATTACAAGTTTATGAACTACTCAAGATCTCCTTTCAAAGATTCACACCCCATACAAAATACTCTCATCAGGAAAATGATAACATTTCAACAACACATATTATAACACAAGATTTGAAGAGTGAATCTCCATTTCAAGGTTCACAAAACTCATGGATATCTCAAGATATCTCTTCAAGGATTCAACACAATTCAAGTTACTCCAATACAAGAATGATACATTTTCAACTCCTCACAAAATTGCATCTCCCTCAAGGAGACTTCATGGCTCCAAATCCTGCAACCAAACACAAGAAACCCAAAACAACCATGGTACTCTCCTCCCTACCATAGGCCCATTACATGGACCACCCCCGAGCAAGGGAAGTTCAAGCCAACGGGTAGACTCACAAACAACATTACATATCCATTCACATATGCATTCTCTCAACACACACACAGCCACAAAGATAAACTTCACATATACACAAGAGAGGCTCTTTAATGAAACTTTCACATACATGGCTTCCATAAGAGGCTCATTCTCAAGCCTTCAACAAGTGAGTGGGTTCTTGCTCAACCCAAAATCAAAACTCAAGTGCAAGTAATAAACACAAACACATGAAGAATCCACAAGCTCCAGAGAGCATGAAATCCACAAAACTACACTACATACACTACCACAAGATGCATAAGCACTCCTCTTATTCATTCCATTCTAAAACCATATTGCATAGGAGAGAAGGATTCACTAACCTTGCTGCAAGTAAAATGCATAATGAATGTGGAGTCCTCTTCTTCTTCAACCAAGCTCTAACTTTCTCCAAACTCCTAGTTGTCTCCAAAGTTGGAGAGTGGGTCCTTGGGGAGCCCAAAGCTAAACCTCCCTCTAAAATACCCTCTACACACTCTCCCATGCCCATGGAAGAGTTGGAAGGTTCCTATTGGGTGTTCTATCCAAGGTCTTCCATGAAAACTCTAGAAGGTGAGTGGGAAAGAGTGAATTGTAAGCTTTTGACTCAAGGGTACCTATGTGACTTAGGATTTTCGCCACTTTACAACATGTCACTTTTGGAGGGCTTCCCAAGGTGCTCCTAGGGTGTCCTATGGTCAAAAGGGTCCCTTACCCATAGGTATAACCCATGGACCTTCCTTATTCATGCAAAATATCTCCCTAGGTG
The DNA here is from genome assembly GCA_027943335.1 of Chamaecyparis obtusa. NCBI lineage: Eukaryota > Viridiplantae > Streptophyta > Pinopsida > Cupressales > Cupressaceae > Chamaecyparis > Chamaecyparis obtusa. The sequence goes on from BSBK01003249.1 coordinate 176,947, forward strand.
CCTATCTGACCCCCTAAAACCTCCCTACAAGGTGAACTTCGAAATTCAAAGTCCAAGAATTGGGACCATCTCATGGGTGCACTTACCAAGCTTATGAAGAAGGTTGGGCCACCTAATACTAGGCTAGGAAGGTGACATGAATTCCTTCCATGTGGATCATTGCCAACACATAAAACATTGCACATGTGTCGATTGACACCTCTACACATTACAATCACACTTGACAATATCTATTAACCAATTTTAATTACATAAAACATCTTACTCCCTAAATACACACAAACCTACATACATTACGAAATGAACATCACAACACAAGAAGGTCCTATATCCCATCGGGACGCGACCTTGGTGTCACAAACAGATGTTGGCTTGACTCCCCCAAAACCATGGTTAGTACCTGCACTCATTAGACAAGCATTAGTAACTCTGGTAATGATAATAACATAATCAAGATGTGCAGAACGACGTCACATTCAATTAACTTCTGAATAGTATATCCTCTATCTATTCATCCATTCATGACACAATAACGCAACATCATCTCCTAAGCTAACAATTCCAAATTGCACAATCATTTCTAAGAAAATATATATTTAATCTCATATTCAAAAGTAATTCTTAACTGCATGTGCATTCTAACATCAATAAATCTAAATCTTGCTTTCCTACATGTTATCTTTTCGAATTAGGAACACATTCATAATTGCCCTAGCTATATAGCTCACATACTAATCACATAATTTTCAACGTGTCTATCATACATAATTAAATAATCCAATTCATCATTTCAATGTCATAGCAATGTCTTGTGATTATAATCAGGATAAAATACCTTAATGTCATTGCTAGAATAAACACACATATAGTCTAGAGTGTACTGAAAACATAATTGAAGAATCATTATAAGGGTCTCAATTCCTTAGTCTGTTGCATAAAAATAAAGTACCATGATGATTCTGAGTAAAGCCCACATATAAATTTAAGGAAAATTGCAAAAGACAATGAGAATTCTTACCAGAGTGTTTTTACCATGATGCGGAAAATGGAGGGGTCCTACAATAACCATCGACTGAAAAATATTCCAATCTAATCACCATGATTGATGTGAACCACTGACTCAATAGGCACATAATCCTAGAACATTCTTAGGAATCATGAAGCTCAAACAAATAATAAAATCCATCCCAGCTAATGAATTTTTGAGTATTTTATGTTATCCCCCAAGAATATTATCACCTACCTTTGTAACACTTGTAAATGACTTGTAGACCTTCATAATCATTAAACCTTTGAATGGAAGACTTGTCATCATGTCTTAAACATATTCCTAGATGCGCAACCAAAGATCTCAAGCTGTGTACATGCATGAACCCAATCTTTGTAACTCTTATACACTAGTAGACAACAAAGTAGCTAGTCACCAATTGTGATCTCATAACTTACTCAAATCATCATGTCAACACATGCGTCTTGACATAGACCTAGTAAAAAACCTCTACATCATCCCCTAAGGTGTGCTACTCCTCTTCAGTAACCTTTCCTCACCATACCCCTAAACATTCTATTCCTCTAGAAACACTGCATAACAAACATCTGGATAACAATGCCCACACATCCCACTTGCCACCAATCTCCCCCTTTGGCATTGATGGAAACATGTGATGTGAAAAATACATAATGCAGTCAGAAACCAACCCAATCTCCATCCTAGAAGGAATACCAATAATACATAACATTATCTTTCAAAGTCTCTCTCTAAGGCATGTTCCTTCAGGATCATTTTATCACTGCTTTCCCTGGGAACAAGCTTCTCTTGGTTCTAATATGATTACATACACTTCTCTCTATTAGCTACTCCCCCCTTATATATGCACTCTTCTCCTTAGTTGAATCTCTTTCTTATGTGCAAGTATATCTTGTTATTTTTCACATGTTCTTCTCCCCCTTTGACATCAAATAAAAAGGCCTCTCTCTCAACTCTAATCAGTAAATTTTTGAGCCAGTAACACACCACACCATCAAAAAACACCAAAAATAAACTCATAACTTACCATGATAAATACTCCCCCTGAGTAGTAGCCTCAAAAACACCAATCCATGTGTATGATATCTCTTTGAATTTTACTGGATTGATGCATTTCTTTGAATCTTTAGTTCTGATTAGGAGGGGAAATTTCCCATAACTTGCCTCTGACATGTGCAAGTGTAGATTATTTTTCCCCTTTGTCCTTATACTTCTTTCTCTTTGACATCTTCCTAGGCTTTTATCATTTATCCATTCTCATCTTCTCTTTTCCTTTGTCAGATTTCTCTTTTCTTTTGTCAACTTTATGTATTTCTTTTTCATTCTAACCTTTCTTATCCTCTTTTTGCTTCTTATTCTAATCATTCTTCTACATGTTCTTGTCCTTTCCTACCAAACCACATTTCTTCACTTCCTTATTTCTACAATGTTTAACAATGTGTTTAGATATGTTGTATTTAAATTGTATAACATTCTCTTGTCCAATCTTTTCATTCTTCTTTGTAGCACATTGTTGTCTAACCTTTTTCTTTTTGACAATATTATTCTTCTTTCTATCACTATTGCTCACACTTGAGACATGATTATTCCCTTTACAACTACATAAATGTTTTTTTCTTTCTACAATTCACAACTTTATGACTAACTTTACCACAAACATAGTACTTGCCTCTGAATTTATGAATTTTAGGTAGTCTTTCTGAAGTCTTCTTAGTTATCTTCCTTTGTCTTTTGGTTTTAAGATTGCCTTGACCAGATTTAGGACTTTCTCCCTTCACAAGTCTAACACCGTTGTTCTCATTTTAAAGAAATGCTTCAATTCGGCTGCTTTGATCATGTGCTTCTACACATGGTCATTTGTAGTCACAATCTCTTCATTAATAGCTTTAGTCCAATCATCATCAATTGGTTCAACTCTTGATATTAATAAAATATGATCTTGAGTAATCTTTTTCCTAGTCTAAACTCTCTTATTCTTATCATCAATGATCTTATATTTAGAATGGTTTAGTCTCACATACCTTGGGACTTCTTCCTTATTGTAGGTCTTTGTGCTTCCTCTTCTCTACTTGTATGGGCATCATCATTTGCATTTACTATGATACTAGGATGTTGAATCTGGACTTGTTGTTGCTAAACCTGATTACTACTTGTATTCTAATCATCAATATTATATCTACAAGACCTGGATAGATTCTCAAATCCCTTCATCCACATTTACATTGGTACTCTCTACTAGCTTCTTCAACCTAGTTTTGTAGCACCTATATGCCTTTCTCTTGCTAGAATAGCCAATGAGTATACCTTCATCACTCCTTGCATCAAATTTGCCTATGTTGGCATCTCTCTTAATGTAGCATTTACTACCAAAAATTCTAAAATACTTAATAGTAGGAACATTTCCATACCAAATTTCATAAGGTGCATTAACTATATTACCTTTTATCTACACTAGGTTAAGAGTGTGCATTACATTACTAACTATTTCTCTTCGGGAAATTCTCAAAACATTCCCCTTTCAAGAATCATGTGTAATGCCCAAAAATTCAAACAAAAACACAACAACAATTTTTTATTTAAAAAAAATGTTAACATACACCTAGGACTACTAGGTTACACAAAATCCCTTCAACACGAAGCTTTGGAATTGTAAGCTCACTTGGGCGAGTCACCCAATGACACATAAGGGATCATAAGGCAAGTGCTGGTGTGTCTCCCTCCCCTAAACGATGGAAGTCATTAGGCGATGAGGAAGATTATAGAAGTTTTTTTAAAATGGAATATCATATCCCTATGGTTTCGTGAAGTACAAGGATAATACAGGCCATTCCTATGAATCTTCAAGGGATGATTTAATTCACAAAAGGATAAATATTTAGAAATAAACATTCAAATATTATCCTTAGCTAATTTTCAAGTAAGCTAAGTTTTCTATTCCTGCATAATAATCCTTAAGGACTACTATAACATTTCCTAGGTTAATAATGTCAATTGTTATATTGAAATAACATCCCTAAAATTTATACATTTAATAATCTATGGAGAAATAAGATAAGGTTTACTATGAGAATATTTTTGGTCAGAAGAATAATAATTAAAAAAAAATTAAGGAGCATAAAAAAAAACTTTATCCATCTTACGAAATTCTTCGATTAAAAAAAAAAATTACTGAGAAGGTATAAACCATAACAAAATTTCAAGTTAATATACTCAGGCTTTAAATTTCTCCTCTAAGCTATAGTTTCAGTCTGTCAAACTTCATACTTATTCTAAAATAATTTTCTAATCTCTGGCTTAATATTGATTATATTTATTTCATTCAACTATGTCATATGTACTTACAGGTCTATCTCCTAACTTGCACAGAAGTTAATGTATATACTGATTAAGCAAAATTTCCAAGCTACATTAAACATATTGTTCCATTGTAAGGAAATTTTTTCAATAAATCTGATTATTAATTTAGAATATAGAACCCTTTTGGCTTCAATTTACTGATGCTAAATGAAACAGAATTCAAAAAAATAACATAAGAGATCTTTTGTCAACATTTAAATCACATAACTTGGATATAGAAACTTTAGCCTTTCAACATGGAAAGTCTAATAAATGAAATAGCATGGAACCGATTTTATCCTTTCTGTTCATAGCATCTTTTATAACACAATTACTCTGGAACTGTTTTAATAAGAAATTCACAATTACAGACTTTTCAACTTCTTTATAGAAACTAAAAATTTGAATATCATTTCCTGTGCATGTCAAATCTATCTAACATTTGTATAGAAATCTGAATTTTAAAATGTAGATAATAAATACTAGCCATAATTCAAAAATAACTTCAGGAATGTCCAATCAAATTGCCAGTTCATAATAGTACAATTCCTTGATATAGAACACAAATGTATTGAAGTAAGAACTCTCAACTAGCTGCATACTTGCACAATCTTTACAACTCCCAACTTTAACTTTAAGTTTCAACTGAGACTTCTTCTTCAAGTCATGTAAGCAACCTGCAAACACAAGACTTCTACACATGGCCATGGAGGCTCACCTCCCAGCCTAGGCCATTACATGGCCACCCCTGAGCTTGGCGAAACAAGTATAGGATAGGATACACTCACACCACACAAAACATAAACATTTAACACAATTTTGGAACATAGAATTTCACATAATACTCCCTGCCCAAGCTTGCACAAAGGACTCTAACATAGAATCCATGAAATGGGTGAAGGTGGAATCTTCCTTATGGAGACACTTGACTTAAAATAGCATCATATCAGCATGATATACAAGCCTTCCCAAGGCACTTCCATCCCAACTGCTCAAATCCATGAGTATCACAATTCCCCTTATGGCCCCCATACATACATAAGTAGGTTCTCATGGTGCCCATACAACCATGTACTCATACAAAAAGGAAATCCCAACTTAGGTCCTTCACCCCAAGTTCTCCTCTAATCCTCCCAAGTATGAGGAGTGAAACTTGCACACCCATAACATGAACAATTCAGAAAACAACAAAGAATTGAAACTTGCACACCCATAACATGAACAATTCAGAAAACAACAAAGAATTGAAACAAAATCTCAAAATGAAACAAACAATAAAAGAATCACACATGGTAAAACAATTTACAATTTACACATGATTCATTTCTTTCAAGCATGTTCAAATAAACACAAATTAGAAAACCACCAACCTCCTCCTAAGGCAAGGCTGATTTGAAGAGTTGATGATGAGCTTTCTTTCCTTCCAAGCTTGCTATCCTCAATTCTACTTAGTTCCCGAAACTATCTCCTTCTCCTCTCCTTCTACATCTCTCTCCTAGCCAAAATGAACAAGTGTTTTTTTCTCCAAGTCTCTCTCCCCTAAAGTCATTCCAACATTCTACTCTCAAATCTCTTCCCAAAACAATTAAGTTTCTAGAACTTAGACAAGGTGACACTTGTCCTTCCTAAAGGTTTGGGAATAAATTTCTACACATGCAAAGGTGAGACTTCCTAGACAACAATCTCCATTTTCGTGCATAACAAAAATGACCCATTTGGAGAGGCATAAAAGTGGCCTAGGAAAGTGAAAATAAAAGAAATAAGCCCCCTAACCCAAGCACTAACCTTGGGGCACCAAAATTCAACCTAAACCACAACCTAGGACTCCACAAACTCTCTCAAAAACTGCAATTAATCATGCATCCGAAAATGGATTATTGGTTTCAACAATTCTTGGTCCCTTAAACCACCTACCTAGCTTAGGATTGCTCAAGACTAACTAAGGAGGGGGTGGGGTCCATACTCCACTCAACATGCCACTTCATCAACATGGTGTCAAGTGACACCTCACTAAAGCACATTTCACAAACACATGTGGCATGCCTTGTGGGCAAATACATTTATACATTTTTACAAAAATAAAATTTACTTGCAAACATATATTTCAAACATTTCCAAACATATACACACAGGCATCATGTTTACGAAAGAAATCATGATACGATGAGGTCGTACTCTTCTTAGAGTCAACCTTGGTTACAAACGGATTGCACATAGATCCTATCTTGTTTCCCTAACTTACAACCATGACCATGTTCCTGCACACTCAAATTTGATGTCAGTACATTATAAAATCTTGCATTAATAATCATTTCAAAAATAGAGTAGTAACATCTAAACTTGACAATACATATATATCTGCATTCATAGAACATTACGTATTCCACATAAACATGTAATCCTAAACTTATCATAGAGTCATGATTTCACCAATATTCATTATACTGAAAGATGTCATAACAATACATAATGCAGAATTCATATATCATAGATAATCATGGAATCAAAACAAGCATATATAAAAGTACGACTATTGGTGATCACCATAAGAATCTATAACAACTACCTCATAAGATCTAATGATAGCATAGATAGACCAAAATAGATCAAATGTCTATACTCAAGGTATCATCCTGATAAATCAAATGTTAAAATGAAAGTCAAACTAGGATGGGTCAAGATAGGACCTCACATCCTCCCCCCTAGGCATGAACTTCCTCCTGGAGTTCATCAAAAAGATGGGGGTACTGATGTCTGATCTGTGTTGTGTCCTCTCATGAAGCTGTGACCTCATCATAGCAATCCCACTAGACCCTAACTTGGTCTAGCTCTCGACCTCGAAGGGCCAGGGTCCTGCGAGCCAGAATATGTATTGGCTCCAAAGTCAGCTGTCCATCCAAATCCACCTGTAAAGCATCCCAATCAATAATATGAGACTCATCATATATATACTTCCTCAAAATAGACACATGAAAAACATCATGGATGTGTGATAGGCTAGGTGGCAAAGCTAAACGGTATGCTACTGGGCCTATCCTCTCCAAAATCTCAAAAGGTCTGACAAAGCGAGGGGCCAACTTCAAAGTGAGGGGCCAACTTAGAACCCTTTCCAAAATAGATTGGGCTCTTATGCAGCCTCACTCTCAAAAAGACTCCATTGCCAATCATATACTCTCTATCAACTCTCCCAACATCTGCATACTTCTTTTGTCGATCCTGGGCCTCTCTAAAATGCTGCCTGATCAAATCTACTTGCTGCTCCATCTATCTGACCAACTCTAGACCAATGGAAACTCTGTCCTCTATCCTATCCCAGCTCAATGGTGTCCTACAAGATCTACCATACAAGGCCTGATATGGAGACATACCCAAAGATGAATGATGCCCATTATTATTGGAAAACTCTACTAAATGTAGGTACTCTTTCCACCTAACTTGGTGATCCATCACATACATGCATAGCATGTCCTCTAACACCTGATTAACCCTCTTAGTTTGACCATCTATCTCAGGGTGATATGCTATGCTGAAATTGAGCCTGGTGCCCAAAGCGGTCTGTAGCTGTCTCCAAAAAGATGAAGTAAAGAGTGAGTCTCTATCCGATATGATAGTGCATGGAATTCCATGTAGTCTAACAATAACCTGCAAAAATACATGTGCCATTGCAGGTGCTGTAAAAGTAGTACGTATGGGTGAGAAGTGGGCTACCTTAGTCAACCTATCCACCATCACCATAATGGCATCGTGGCGACGAGATGACATAGGAAGACCAACTATAAAATGCATAGATATAATGTCCCACTTCCACTCTGGTATCTCATGAGATTGTAGAAGTCCTCCTAGATGACGGTGCTCCACCTTAACCCACTGACACTCTAAACATCTAGCCACTAACTCTACAATGTGTGTCCTCAAACCTAGCCAGTGATAAAGTTGTCTCAAATCTGCATGTAATTTCTTAACTTCAGGGTGCACTGCATAAGGAGCTCTATGAGCCTCAAGGATGATGAAATCTCGCAATCCACCAGAAGAAGGTACATAAATGCATCCTCTATGTCGAAGAAGGCCATTAGACTCCAGGGTATAATCGATGAACTTCCCCTCAAGGGGTCTCTAATCCTGAACCATTTGTCTAACCTCTAAATAGAAGGCATCCTCCTGTAAGTGTTGTAGTATGCACCCTCTCAAATTGGTACTAGTAGTCATAGCTGAGAGCTCATGATGTCTCCTACTCAGGGCATCTACTACCACATTCTCCTTACCCTTGATGTAGTGAATGTCAAAGTCATACTCGCATAGGAACTCCATCCATCTCCTCTGTCTAACATTGAGGTTTGGCTGTGTGAATATGTATTGGAGACTCTGATGATCTGAATGAAGCTCAAATCTATGGCCTAGTAAGAAATGTCACCATCTCATCAAGGCATGCACCACTACTACTAGCTCAAGGTCATGGGTAGGATAATTAAGCTCATGAGTCTTGAGCTTTCTGGACTCGTAGGAAATAGCCCATTCATCCTGCATCAATACTGCTCCAATCCCATCTAGAGATGCATCTGTGCATACCACAAAGTCTATTGAAGGATTAGGTACTGCAAGTATAGGTGCACTAGTAAGTGCTCTCTTGAGCTCTTGGAAAGCTCTCTCCCACCTCTCTGTCCACTCAAACTTCTTCCCTTTCCTTTGAAGGGAAGTGATGGGATGGGCCACTCTAGAAAAACCCTTGACAAAGCATCTATAATAGCCTGCAAGGCCCATGAAGCTCCTGACCTCTGTCACACTAGTAGGTGCCGACCAATCCATAATCACCCTAATCTTAGATGGGTCTACTAAGATCCCATCTCCTGATATCACATGGCCTAAATAGTGAACCTCTATCTTGAAGAATGCACACTTTGGCAAGCTACCATACAACTGATTATCCCTCAAGCACTACAAAACCTGCCTCAAATGCTCCTCGTGCTTGTGCTCATCTCGAGAGTATATCAATATGTCATCCAAAAATATCACCACAAATCTATCTAGGAATGAATGAAATACTCCATTCATGAGACTCATGAATACAGTTGGAGCATTCGTAAGTCCAAAAGGTACCATTATAAACTCATAGTGTCCATATCATGTGTGGAAAGTAGTCTTGTGGATGTCACTATCCATGATCCTCAGCTAGTGATATCCCGAATTCAAGTCTATCTTCAAGAACACTCGGGCTCCCTGAAGCTGATCAAATAAGTCATCAATCCTAGGAAGGGGATACCGATTCTTGATGGTCACCTTGTTTAGTTGTTAGTAATCTATGGACAACCTAAGAGATCCATCCTTCTTAACAAAGATGATGGGTGCACCCCATGGAGATACACTAGGATGAATGTGCCCTTTCTCCAAGAGCTCCTCTAACTAAATCTTGAGCTCATCGAGCTCGTGTGTAGTCATCCTATAGGGTGCTCTAGAAATTGGCTCTGCTCATGGTACAAGATCTATATGAAATTCCACTACCCTAGGTGGTGGCATACCTAGTAACTATGAAGGAAAAACATCAGAAAACTCTTGAAGAATAGGGTGGTCATAAAGAGAAGTCTCCTTCTCTACCTCCTCCTCTCTATCACTGATAGTGATAGCATATAACTGACATCCCTTTCGCATGCACCGCTTAATCTGCATAGTAGAAATTATATGAAGGGATACAGGTCTCTGAACTCCTACAATAACTAAGGTCAACCCATCATCATCTAAGCACTCCACTATCTTTTGTCTACAATCCATCTTGGCTCTATGGGAATAAAGATAATCCATGCTAAGAACAACATCATAGGATCCATGTGGTGTGACACGAAGGTCAACTGTGGTGGTAAAGTCTCTAATCTATAACTAGAAACCTCTCACAAAGGAACTAACGGATACCCTAGCTCCTGAGGCTATCTCAACCTCCCAACTAACATCCTACCTAGCTACCACTAGCCTACATCGCTCCACTATGAAAGGTGAAATAAAAGGGTCGGTGGCTCCAGAATCAAAAAGGATAGAAATAGTACTACCTCTGATCATGCCTGTAATCTCAATGACTGTAGCTTGGTGCTCAACTTGGTGGTTATCAACCATTGTGAACACCCTATGAGCTCTGCCCATGTCTCCTATAGTAGGCTCAGAGGCTTCCACTCTCTGACTACTGGCTAAATGACCTGTAGGACAATCCCTAGCTATGTGCCCCATGGCACCACAACTATAGCACGATCCTCTAGCCTATAGCTATATACCCTGAGGCCTAGACTGCTGCTATCCTCCTGTAGCACTAGACCCACTGAATCCACCTCTGGAAGCTTGAGACTATCCCCTCTGATCTCATCGAGATCCCTATGAGTGCCACTGCTTGGGCTTAGAGCCCTGCTGCCCCTGAGAAGATTTTTGCCTCTAGCTCTACTAAGACTGCTATGGCTGCTGCTGCTGCTACTGCTGGGGTACCCTAGATGATCCTGATGAGTTCTTATGGTTTCCCTTCCAATGGGACTTCTAGAAACTAGAAGACTAAGATGTGGCATTCTAGTTCTATGACCAGTTTCGGGCATCATGAGATCTATTATGGATCTCCTCAGCTACCATGGCTCTCTCCACTATATCATGTAGATCTCCTATGGGTACCAACCGCACTCTGTCAGCTATGGCATAGTTCAACCCCTTGATGAATCAGTTGACCTAGAGTTTCTCATCCTTCATGTATTCCACATAAGGAAGGAGTTTGAGAAACTTGTTCTCATACTGAGCTACTAACATGCCTCTCTGTTGTAGGTCATGAAACTCGTTGATGCGACGCTGTCTGAAATGCTCTGACATATATCAGGCTTGAAATCTCTCTAAGAAGATCTCCCAAGTGAGGGTGTCCATGGTAAGGTGACTCTTAACCTCCTCCTACTTCCACCAAGTGGTAGAATTACGCCTCAACATGTGTACTGCAAAGCACGCCTTAAGGTTGCTCTCGTAAGAACACAACCCAAAGAAACACTTGAGGCTTAAAAGCCAAGCCTCTGCCTCTGTCCCAACTGTGGATCCCAAAAAGGGTGGCAACTGTAATCTGATAATGTCTTTGATTAGGTCCCTTGTGTCATGAGGTACTCTCAGCACTAGCCCTAGTGGAGGCTCTGACCTATGCACCGACTCACCCTCATGAACTGCCTACTCTGCTACACGTCTAGGAGGGGGACTCCTACTTCGCTCTCAATGTCCAGCCTGCTGGCCTCCCGAAGGTAACCTATCCATGATAATGCTGGCTAGATTTTGTAAGGCATTAAGGACATCCTGATTGGGATTAGGTGGTAGCGAGGGTGGAGGCCTCTGCTCATCACCTAGCCCCTCAGCTTCTCACTCATCTCCCTCTACTACCACATGTCCACCTTTGGGTCTACGCCCACGTCGGCGAGTACTACGCGTGACTGGAGGCATCCTACACTAAGGACAAAACAACTATAAGTTAGGCAAACATAATGGGTTAAAAGGTTCCTAGAGTAGAAATTGTGCTCTGATACCAGAATGTAATGCCCAAAAATTCAGACAAAAACACACCAATAATTTTTATTTTTTAAAACAACATTAACATACACCTAGGACTACCAGGTTACAAAAAATCCCTTCAACGCGAAGCTTTGGAATCGTAAGCTTGCTTGGGTGAGTCATCCAATAACACATAAGGGATCATGAGGCAAGCGTTGGCGTGTCTCCATCCCCTACATGACCGAAGTCATTAGGCGACGAGGAAGGTTATAGAAGTTTTTTTAAAATGGAATATCATATCCCTATGGTTTCGTGAAGTACAAGGATAATATGGTCCATTCCTATAAATCTTCAAGGGGTGATTTAATTCGCAAAAGGATAAATATTTAGAAATAAACATTCAAATATTATCCTTAGCTAATTTTCAAGTAAGCTAAGTTTTCTACTCCTGCATAATAATCCTTAAGGACTACTATAACATTTCCCAGGTTAATAATGTCAATTGTTATATTGAAATAACATCCCTAAAATTTATTCATTTAATAATCTATGGAGAAATAAGATAAGGTTTACTATGAGAATATTTTTGGTCAGAAGAATAATAATTAAAAAAAAATTAGGGAGCATAAAAAAAACTTTATCCATCTTACGAAATTCTTCGATTAAAATTTTTTTACTGAGAAGGTATAAACCATAACTAAATTTCAAGTTAATGAAAATAATAAATCAAATTAGGATTAATTATAAACACTATACTATTAATCTTTTCTTCGATATAAAAACTTCTAAGAAAAAAATCCATAATTAATTTGATTAACAATAATGTTAAATCGTAACGATGAGAAAATTAACCATATTTGTTAACTCAATAACTACTAACATAATAAGTTTTACCAATTTCTAAAATATTTCTCCCATGAATAAATAATTAATAGATTGAAAACATAATAACATTACTACAAAATAAGTTTCTCTTTCTATGCTCAATAATATAAGCGGACACAACTTATTCATTAGATAAGTTCCTAATAGAAAACATAACCACTAAAATATAATCATTTAATAAAGAATGGGCCCCCCAAACCCTAATTCAAAATTAGGGTTTGGGGCCATATTATAAACTACTACAAACCCTAAAATTTACACTTTATTGGTCTTTTTATTGTGTAGGTCTGAGGAAGAAGTGGAGAGATGGGTTGTTGTACATCTCACAGTGAGTGAGAAATGGTAGAAGCAAGAGATCTCTTAATCCATAAGAGAAACTCTTTCTACTAAGCCAAAAAGAATCATCTACTGATCTCGTTATTGGGTCAGATAGATCTACAAAGAGGCTGCTGGGTAATAGCTTGTGCCAAGTCATGAAAAGCCCTTAGTTGTGTAAGTTTTATTTTTCTTTTGTTCGGTCCCATCTAGATATCAGATGTTTTAAACAGTTTGAAATTCCATGCCATAAAAATGGCGATGTATTTTGTTATGGAATACTATAAATTTGTAATTATGGATCTGTTAGACAGATCTACTACCAATAAAAGCTTACTATATATATATATATATATATATATATATATATATATATATATATATATATATATATATATATATATATATATATATATATATATATATATATATGTTATAGATCTATTTCAAAATGAATGGCGGTATCATTTAGTGTTTCGCCATATAATATACTGGCTAAAATACACATTTCCATTTTCTATTTTCCACTGAACAAAACCAGAGTATTTTTTTTTGTTTTGACGCATAGGGTTTTTAAAGAGGACCCATCCTATGGAAAAGTGGAATGATACGGCAAAAACAGACGCTGTCGTGACTGTTGCCATGACAAAGACCTTGGTCTCTACCGCGACAGTAGTCATGGCAGGGACTGTCGTGGCTCAAGGCCACAACAGTGCCAAGGCACTGCCGTGACCTTGAGTCACGGCAACGCTTGCTGCTCGGCCGAGATCAGGGGCTTCGGCCCTTAGGGTTTTTGAACCCCAAAACAAATGCAAAACAATCTTTTTTTTTATTTAAAAAGATTCCAGCATAGCGTTAAATATTGCAGGGTATATTACTATGTAATATATGCTATACAATATTTATCGTATAGTATATATTACATAGTATTATATATTATATTAATTATTATAAGAGAAATCATATAATATTATAATATATATATATTATGTACTATACATTAACTTGTATAGTATATAATATATTATTATTATATTATAATTTTTTTTACAAATAATTAAAAACAGGGATATAATGTTAATATATTAAGCCCTTTTGTTTGTATAGTATATTATTATATATATTATATTATACTTACAATTTTGTATAATATAGGATATATAAAAATATACTATTCCAGTAGTTAAATTTTAGATTGAAACATATAAGTAGAACAGAGTTCTATAAATTGAAGTTAGAATAAATTAACAACTAAATAATTGTATATATATATATATATATATATATATATATATATATATATATATATATATATATATATATAGTTATGATTCAGTAAACTAATGGATTCAAAAACATATAGTTCACTGTATACAACAGATTTTGGATAAGAATAGATTTAGTTCTCCAGCAGTTTATGCAAATAAAATATGGAACAGTTTATATACTTAGGCTTTAAATTTCTCCTCTAAGCTATAGTTTCAGTTTGTCAAACTTCATACTTATTCTAAAACGATTTTCTAATCTCTAGCTTAATATTGATTATATTTATTTCATTCAACTATGTCATATGTACTTAAAGGTCTATCTTCTAACTTGGACAGAAGTTAATGTACATACTGATTAAGCAAAATTTCCAAGCTACATTAAACATATTGTTCCATTGTAAGGAAATTTTTTCAATAAATCTGATTATTAATTTAGAATATAGAACCCTTTTGGCTTCAATTTATTGATGCTAAATGAAACAAAATTCAAAAAAATAACATAAGAGATCTTTTGTCAACATTTAAATCACATAACTTGGATACAGAAACTTTAGCCTTTCAACATGGAAAATCTAATAAATGAAATAGCATGGAATTGATTTTATCCTTTATGTTCATAGCATCTTTTATAACACAATTACTTTGGAACTGATTTAATTAGAAATTCACAATTACAGACTTTTCAACTTCTTTATTGAAACTAAAAATTTGAATATCATTTCCTGTGCATGTCAAATCTATCTAACATTTGTACAGAAATCTGAATTTTAAAATGTAGATAATAAATACTGGCCATAATTCAAAAATAACTTTAGGAAGGTCCAATCAAATTTCCAGTTCATAATATTACAATTCCTTGATAAGAACACAAATGTATTGAAACAAGAACTCTCAACCAGTTGCATACTTGTACAATCTTTACAACTCCCAACTTTAACTTTAAGTTTCAACTGAGACTTCTTCTTCAAGTCATGTAAGCAACCTGCAAACACAAGACTTCTACACATGGCCATGGAGGCTCACCTCCCAGCCTAGGCCATTACATGGCCACCCCCGAGCTTGGGGAAATAAGTATAGGATAGGATACACTCACACCACACAAAACATAAACATTTAACACAATTTTGGAACATAGAATTTCACATAATACTCCCTGCCCAAGCTTGTACAAAGGACTCTAACATAGAATCCATGAAATGGGTGAAGGTCGAATCTTCCTTATGGAGACACCTGACTTACAATAGCATCATATTAGCATGATATACAAGCCTTCACAAGGCACTTCCATCCCAACTGCTCAAATCCATGAGCATCACAATTCTCCTTATGGCCCCCATACAAACATAAGTAGGTTCTCATGGTGCCCATACAACCATGTACTCATACAAAAAGGAAATCCCAACTTAGGCCCTTCACCCCAAGTTCTCCTCTAATCCTCCCAAGGATGAGGAGTGAAACTTGCACACCCATAACATGAACAATTCAGAAAACAACAAAGAATTGAAACAAAATCTCAAAATGAAACAAACAATAAAAGAATCACACATGGTAAAACAATTTACAATTTACACATGATTCATTTCTTTCAAGCATGTTCAAATAAACACAAATTAGAAAACCACCAACCTCCTCCTAAGGCAAGGCTGATTTGAAGAGTTGATGATGAGCTTTCTTTCCTTCCAAGCTTGCTATCCTCAATTCTACTTAGTTCCCAAAACCATCTCCTTCTCCTCTCCTTCTACAACTCTCTCCTAGCCAAAATGAACAAGTATTTTTTTCTCCAAGTCTCTCTCCCCTAAAGTCATTCGAACATTCTACTCTCAACTCCCTTCCCAAAATAATTAGGTTTCTAGAACCTAGACAAGGTGACACTTGTCCTTCCTAAAGGTTTGGGAATAAATTTCTACACATGCAAAGGTGAGACTTCCTAGACAATAATTTCCATTTTCGTGCATAACAAAAATGGCCCATTTGGAGAGGCATAAAAGTGGCCTAGGAAAGTGAAAATAAAAGAAATAAGCCCCCCAACCCAAGCACTAACCTTGGGGCACCAAAATTCAACCTAAACCACAACCTAGGACTCCACAAACTCTCTCAAAAACCCCAATTAATCATGCATCCGAAAATGGAGTATTGGTTTGAACAATTCTTGGTCCCTTAAACCACCTATCTAGCTTAGGAATGCTCAAGACTAACTAAGGAGGGGGTGGGGTCCATACTCCACTCAACATGCCACTTCATCAACATGGTGTCAAGTGATACCTCACTAAAGCACATTTCACAAACACATGTGACATGCCTTGTGGGCAAATACATTTATACATTTTTACAAAAATAAAATTTACTTGCAAACATATATTTCAAACATTGCCAAGCATATACACACAGGTATCACGTTTATGAAAGAAATCATGATACGACGAGGTCGTAATCTTCATAGAGTCAACCTTGGTTACAAACTGATTGCACATAGATCCTATCTTGTTTCCCTGACTTACAATCATGACCATGTTCCTGCACACTCAAATTCAATGTTAGTACATTATAAAATCTTGCATTAATAATCATTTAAAAAATAGAGTAGTAACATCTAAACTTGACAATACATATATATTTGCATTCATAGAACATTACTTATTCCACATAAACATGTAATCCTAAACTTATCATAGAGTCATGATTTCACCAATATTCATTATACTGAAAGATGTCATAACAATACATAATGCATAATTCATATATCATAGATAATCATGGATTCAAAACAAGCATATATAAAAGTATGACTATTTGTGATCGCCATAAGAATCTATAACAACTACCTCATAAGATCCAATGATAGCATATATAAAGAAAACTAGATCAAATGTCTGTACTCAAGGTATCATCCTGATGAATCAAATGTCAAAATGAAAGTCGAACTAGGATGGGTCGGGATAGGACCTCACATCATGGTTCTAGCAGTGTCTAGAATGAACATGTTCTTCCGCTCAAGCACACCATTTTGTTGTTGAGTCCATGAAGAAAAAAAATATATTATTATTCCATTCTTCTCACAAAAATTATTGAACTCACTTGATGTGAATTTACCTCCTCTCTCTGATCTCAATTACTTCAACTGTAGTCATGTCTCATTCTCTACCATGGACTTAAAGATCTTAAACTTGTGAAAAGCTTCAGATTTATTTTTCAATAAAGTCACCCATACCATCCTTGAGTAGTCATCAATAAGAAACATAAAGTACCTATCACATTGTAAACTTCTTTTCCTTGTGGGACCAAAAAAATTAGTATGAACAATATTAAGCAATTCATTAGAAGTTTCAGATCTGGAATGAAAAGAAACTCTTGTTTGGTTACCCAATTGTCATTCTTTACAAATAGAATTAGTAGGCTTCTTCACTCTAAAAATATCTCTAATAGAATATGTATAACTTATAGCCACAACGTTATCAAAGTTCACATGACATAACCTCTTATGCCATAACCATCTTACATCTACTTGAGCAATCAAGCAACTTCTCTAACTAGTATTCAAGTGAAATAAGTTACCTCTTGTCTTGGCTCCTATTGTTATCTTTATCGTAGAGTTATTCAAGATCTTGCATGCATTATCCTTTGTACCATCCTAAAAAGTAAGAACTTACTTTTATGCACTTTTGGGACCCTTTTAGCCCTCCTTAGTGTGTTTCTTACATTAGGACCTCATCTTGCATTTAGTTATATACATAATTTAAATCAAGGTCCTCTTTCTTCCTCCAAGCTTGCTCAAAACTCTAAGTTGGCCCTAATTTCTATGCATGATTCCTCATTTATCCCTCCAATCACAAAATTCATTTCCCTCTGAGATTTAATTACATTTATGACTGATTTTCTTATTTATTTCACCATATTTCCCCCACCCCCTCAATACTTCTCAAGATCTAGGGATTTAGCCTTGATTTTTGCACCTCCAAGTATAGGTCGGCCTCTACTTGTACCTAGGGAGGTGGATTTTGATAAGATCCCAAACCCATTCTAAAGTATTAACCATTTCCCACCTAATTTAGTCGACCCTTTTGATTTTGATGCCCAAGATTAGTGTAAAAGGAGGCCTTCTCACTTAATTTGATCTACATTCAATCCAAAATCACGCATATGATAAGAAATCACTCTCAATCTCTCAAGTAAAAGCATTCAAGGAGTTCAAGAAAGCATCCATCCATTCATTCAATCAAGCCTACATTTCCTTCCATATATGTAGCTTCTTTCTTCATTGGATACAAAGGAGGTGGCCATCAAATGAGGAGATCCACATTCATACAAGTCTTCTTCTTCAATCCTACATTGAGGCAAATTACATGAATCCACTACATGATGTTTTCTCTTGCATGATTTCCTTTTGGTTCTCGTGTTGAGTCAAGGCTATTGCATCAATATAATTGATCATATACTAAGGACAATTGCATATACATTGGTATATCACATTTCCATTGTTAGATTCAATCTCTACTATATGCTAATATTTCCTTTACTTACTTCATTTCAAGGTTAATTACTAAATAAGAGCTTGACCAAGGCAAGCCCCCTCCCTCAAACAATTTTCCCTCTTTGATATGCAGGCGCATATTCAAATTCACAAATTTAGTTGTTGACTTGAAAACCCTTTATGAAGAACTTTCTAGATATGTCCTTTATTTTGAATTTCAACATTGTTAAGTACAGGTTGAGTTCAACCTGTACCCTACTATTGCAGTGACTATTTTAGTGACTGGTCCAAGAAGACAGACTCTAGATTTGTAGAACCCAGTTTTAGTTTTTGGGTCTAGGTATAGGTCAAAGTCAACCTATACTCTAGAATTTGACTTGTACCTGGGAAGTTGACCTATTTTGTGGACTTATATTTTCACATTATATAGTTTTTGGCTTCTTGATTCTAGATCCAGCTCTATTCTGGTTTCTAATATAGTTTGACAGTTCATTTTCATATTTGAACTTGCATCCTCTTCTAGCCTTCAAGGTGAGTACATTTCCCTCTTTGTCATTTCATAGTACTTACTTTCATAGATTAGATTCCTCTTTTACATATCATTTATAACTCCTCTTAGGGAAAGGAGGATCCATCCAAGACCCTATATTGTGAAGACCACAAATTGGCACCTTACCTTGGGCTAATCAAGTTTCCTTTGTTTCAAGGTCTTGGATCTTCCTAAATATAACATATACTTTGGTGAGTGATCTATCCTAGCATTGCTCACCATATTTTATGTTACATTTTGGTGAACTTGACTTCTTACATCTCCATTTTGATTTTTGTTTTAGATTTCATTTTCTATCTAGATCTACTTTCATTGAGTTCTTGCATTTCATATTTACATATTTCAAAAACACAAAAAATAGTTCACTTCACGCACTCATTTAGTCATATAGATCATTTTATTTCTTCTTGTATTTTCTTGGAAAAAAAGCATATAAATTCATTTTTCGTATCTCATAATGAATATTTTCTATAGGTTAATCTCATTTTTCTTTCCTAAGGACCCTCCTCCTCATGGGGACATATTAATCCAAGACAATAATCCATATCTTCATGATCTCACTATTTTGGATGAGCCATTGCAAGATAATGTTGATTATTATTTTAATATGCATCTTCTCCATGAGGATACCATTCTGTTAGCATGTGCAAAAAATTTTATGGCTTCATGTCCTTTCCTTTGGTCTTTGCAATATTTTTCATGTCTCTAGCCTCAAATCCTATTTCAAAATTTTAAAAAAACTAGCCGTTGCATGAAAAACCCTTTGTTTTACCTTGGCCCTGTTCTATTTTAACGTTACTTTTTTGGGTCACTTAAGTTCCTAAAGGTCCACGTGCTTAATATTTCCCTAAGTCTAGTGCCCGGTGGGTTTTAATATTTCCTAAGTCCAAGTGCCCGCGAAAATTAATTTTCCTAAGTCCTGCGCCTTAATTTTTCCTAATGTTTCAGCTTTGTATTTTCTCAGGCCCAGCCTCTCTAACACCATCTCAATCTAATGGTGGGCATATCATCTCATGGGATGTGTCAGAGGTTTGAGATCTTACATTGGCCGTCAATTATACTTTTTCAGAGGTGACAAAATATGGCGGGTCCACTACTACGTGTACACAAATGGTGTCTCCTCATTGGTCGACGTGGATGATAAAGCAGGGTGGGGTCATTGTCAGAAGGTTTGGTGATGAGGATGGAATCAACGGTTGGCATATGATCTCATGGGTTGTGTTAGAGCCATGAGATCTTGCGCCCATCATCTGATTTGAAGGCTTACTGATTATGGGTCCTGTGTCAGAGATGACTGAGCATGAGAAGCAAATGGCTTGCTGACAAGTGGCATAGAGTGGGCCCAGATGGGGGTCTAAAGGTTTGGTGGTCCTAATAAATTTTTTTAGCGACCCGACAAAATTAAAAGGGGTTCGCTCATTCGTGAAGAAAAATAGCAGTGCTCCAAATTGACTAGCGATTCAATGAACAAGTGTTCGTATAACCGCTAAACTAAATGGCAGAGAGATAAAGTATTCCATGAACTGGAAAAAGTCTTTAGTTGCCAGTTCACTAAATATGACTGGGGTGTTTTTAAAAGATAAATCATAGAGCCCAGGAAAAGGAAAGATCTGATGGTCGTGATATAAAGTTGATCCAAATTTAAATGTCAACCACCGATTTGCTACTGGCACCATGGAAATAACCATTGTAATTCAAATTCAAATTTCTTAGAGGGTTTTTCATGACAAAAAGGACTAAAATTTATTGTTTAAGTGGCTGGATCTGGTAGAATTGGTTTTGCCAACTATTGCAGTGTGGTCCAGGGTGTTCCACAATCGTTTGCAGGGATCTATACTATGTTCTTTGTGCTCAAGGCGTGTTGTAGGTGGCCAGACAGGTTGACAATGTGGGCATTTTTGTGGTTCTCAGTACTTTCTCAAGGAATTTGTCATGATTAAGGATCACTCCAGGATCTGTCTTCTCCTAGTTACCTGGGTTTCTTCCCCTGTAATAAATTTTTGACTATTTCTAGTTGGTCTGGTGGGTGAAACCCTAACCCTAGTCATCCATAGCTAGTTGCATCCTATTTTGGGATTTCAAGATGACTAGGGGAGTATATATTGTTGTAATTTTGACTTAGTGGGGGTTCCAAAACTTTATTTTTGGTCCCTAGTGGCTGATGGTATTATACTGAACAAGGAGAGTTTGGATTTTGTGTTTTGTTCCTAGCATTTGTCATTTTGGTAATGAATTGATTTTGAAGTTAATAAGAATACACCTAAATTCCTGTCTCAAATTGATGGTTGTCTTCTTGTTTTGATTTGAACTCATATATGTTAATATCATAAGGTGAATTAGCATATGGTAAACAAAGAGTATTGTGAGATTAGCTTGGAGTTCCTAACAAAGTTGGGATTAAAGCCTTTAGGTTGATTTCAATGGGTTCATTGTTGGATTGGAATTTGATGATCAGGTTTGGGAGTGAGGGGAGTAATAGGCAAAGCACTTACTTTGAGTTCATGTGTGTTTGAGTTAAGGTTTTAGTTGATATATGTTATCAAGTGACTCTTTGCCCTTGGTTAAGGCACTGATCTATTCTTTGGAAGCAGTCCATCATCATCAATCATACACACATATAAATGATAAAATCTTTAATCTATTGGTAAGGGGTATAAATGTCTATTAGTTAGTGATTCCTTTCAAGAAGTGAATCAATGGTACACCCACCTAAGCATCTTGGGTCAAAGTGTAGGAGGATCTCTTTGATCCTTGTTAATTGGCCCTTTTACTTGCAGACTTTGGAGTGGTGATAGAGTCAGTGACATTAAATTGTCAATCATAGTGTAAACCTACAAGTTGAAACCAAAAGGACAACCAACACATTCAACCCCTTAGGGTCACTTTACCTCTGATCAATGTTGACATAATGAGTAATGATCCTTCTCCTTTGACTTATCCTCTTTATGAGGATATCTTAGCACAAGAGGAGGACATCATAAATAATTTTCTTAATATTACCTTACCTTCATTGGACACTCCTAGTAGAGATGAGGCCTTAAAGCAAGTCCATTATCCCTATTCTAAGGACACCTTGGAAAAAGAGGATAATATCAATTTCCTTAACGCTCTCTCTTCTAGTGATGAACTGATGGAGAATCAAGAGCCTAATCAAGTTAATGTTGTCAATATTCATGCTCAACCTATGATAGTCAATAAACCTACGATAAGTGTCAAAGGATATCCTCAATAAAATTCTTCTCAAATTCCTAATAGACCTATCATCACTATTAAGGGTTATCATCAATCTACTCCTCAAACTTCCACTACACATATTATTACGGTTAAAGGATTTACTCCAAACAAGACTATTATAACTCTCAAAGAGAAACCTAGAAGTCCTTTGGAGTTTTTTAAGGATTATAATGTGTTGACTCACACCTATCATACAAGAAATAATCCTCAACCTTCTAATCTAGTTGTTTCTACTTCTCTCCCACCTTCTCAACCCATGCTTCCTCCTCCACCCCATCTTCCTCAAAATCTTGGAAAAGATTATGATTTGGTAGAGCAATTATTTCTTTAGGAACTTCTTCAAACTTCTCCTACATATCATGAATCCTTGCAAAAATATTTAACCACTCTTCCAACTCCACCTCCTAATCAAGATAACATCAATTCATTTTTACAATGCATGAATTATACTCCTATGCCACCTCAAATTGTGTTTACTCAAGATGATTGACCTCCTAAAGAAGTTAAAGATCAATACAATTCTCTTATGATAGTTACCTTTATCAATGGTAATCTCATTAGTAGGACCTTAATTGATAATGGGTCTAGAGTAAATGTTTGTAGTATGGACATGTTGAAAGAAATCAAAGCTGATATTTCAACCATTAAACCTGATAATATTCATATTCATGGCTTTGACAATGTTGCTAAGAAAAAATTAGGCATCATCATTTTACCTATTAAAATAGCTCTGGTTATTCTAGATACTTCTCTTCATGTGACGCCTAGACCTCTTAATTAAAATCTTCTTTTTTTTAGACCTTGGTTACATACTATGCATGTTGTTCCTTCAACTCCTCATCAAAAAGTTAAATTCCTCTATAACAATGTGATGTACACTCTTCATGAGGATGATAGACTGAATAGTTATCTAAATAAGGAATTCGCTAAAATCCCTATGTTTATCGAAGAAAAACAACACCTTGATTCTAAAACTGATTCTCAACCTAAGGATGATCCTCCTTCCTCTATTTCTCTTTCAGGTGATGATTGGGGATCCTTAGATTTCACACCAACTTTTATTAGAGAATACAAAGTTTCAAACCTTCACTTTATGCAATCTAAATTTGACAAAGAATTCAAAACAACTCTTTCTAGTGAGATTACTAACAATTTTGCTGCTTCTTCCACTCCTAAAAAATCTTGAGAAATAATCAAACTTGGTTGTGATGACATAGTGACTAACAAGGCTCAATTATATCTTTCTGATATGACTTCTCATTATGGCCCTGGTTATCATTTTTTAGAAAAATGTGGATTCAATAGGAATGGATGTTGTAAGTATGAAAAAGGAATTCAAATACCCTTAGGAAATGAGGGGCATGAGCATTCTTATGGATTTGGATTTAATGCTTATAAGAAACCACAAACAATTATTATTAACACAATCATGAATAAAAATTCTAAACATGGTCCTGGATGTGTGCAACAAAGTGTTGATAGTAGAAATAAACTAATGGAAGAATTTGGTTTTGAATTGGTGTAGGGAACCCATTGTACTCAAGGGGTTAGTAAATAGGAATAAAGGATTTTATCCAGTGGGATCATCCATGATGTAATCTATGACCCATTTGTAAGGCTAATAGGCTCTAAGGTGTTTTATAAACCTATTCCATTAGGAAAAAAGGGGTATTTTAAGGGTTTTAATAAGGTCTTTAGGTGATTTGGAGATAGGTCTAGGCATAAAGAGATTCTTTGCAAAGTGATTAAAAATATGTAAAGCAACATTTAAAAAGTTGCTCAAAAAGTTGCAATTCGGTTACCAACGGCCACAACCATTTGAAAAATAATTTTATCTGTTGGGAAGGATCTATTTGGGTCCCTTTTAATCATACATGATTAGATGTCGATAGAACTTGATTGATGTACGAAGTTTGGTGGAATTTTGAATGAAGAAACCCTAATTTTGTGTAAAATTATCTGATTTATGTACTGTATGATCTGATTGGTGATTGGAATTGATGCAAATTTGAGGGATTTGTGTAGTGTTATGTGTTTTGGTCCAGATGCAATTGGTTTGAACCAATTTGGGTGGAGATTGGTCAGATTTGTGTTTAGATTTGTGGAAACAGTCCAGGAAACCTTCATTTATAGGGACCAGTCAAAGATGGAGCCTTAACTTGCACTCCAACCATGGGAAATCCATGACTCCTGGTGGAATGCAAGTTAGGGGGATGCACTATAAGAATCCTAAAGGGAAGGATCTAGGTGTATGGGTTGGTGATTTTCCAACCAAGCCCTAGGCTAAACAAGCTTGTGTGTTTAGTATAGAACTGTGAAGAAGTGGGAGACACTCATACCAAAGGAGTGGTAAGAAATGAATAAATGATGGAAATAGTGTAATTGGAGATAGTATATCATATCCAAGTAGTTTTGGTGACTCACTAAACCCATTTCTTAGGACCTCCTTTGGAAACCAGTCCTAATTAGGCCTATTAGGTCTATGTCCTTTGTTGAGTGTTTGGGGGTGCAGCAACAGAGTCAGAATTTGACCTTTTTGAGTTTGACCAAGAACCATAAAGGGTATCCAAAAATATAATTTTTTTGGTTAGACCTTTGGTAAATTCCAAATTTGTGGGAAGGAACTAAGTCCTTAGGGCTACTAGCCAAATAGGTCGGTTTGGTGTAGTGTGAAGGAAATTGTGAAAAGAAGAATTTAGACTTGGTCAGTGGAGAAATCTAAGGTACCTTGAGGATGATTCAGTCTTGTCACTCCCTTGGAACACAAATCTTATGACTGTATGGGTGATAGTTGAATTGAGGACATAAATTGCCACTCGGTGAAAGTAAACATCAAGCAGAAATAATACACTACCGAGGGGTAATCGAGCTTGTCAGTGAACAAACTAGAATACTCCACTGAGCACTCCAAGGTAGTTACCAAGCACATCTAACAAGCTACTGAGACCGGTCCAGGTCAAAAGTTGGATAAGTAGTGGAATTGGGATTATCATTCTTCTAGTTGCCTACTCTGCATCTTGAATCTTCTTCCTCTCCTTCATCATTCAATTTTAATCAAAAAAATATTTTTTCCTAAACTTCTTCATGCTAAGGTTATTACCAAACCTAAATGCCAAAAGAAATGTAGTCAACATCTTATGACTCTTCCTTTTTGTATGTATCACTGCTATCATGATCACTCTACTAATGACTATCAAAATTTACATTACAAAATGAAACAACTCATTGATAAAGATATTATTCATATATCATCTCACAATGAGTTATTTTCTGATGCTAATTTTTCTAAATAACATATAAGTCCCTATTATGTTGTTCCACACCACGTAACATTGTTAGCCTACCCCTTGTGGGGTGATTGTCATGCAAGTGTCGTAAACTTTGTAAGTAGCATAATAGGTCCCCTTTACCCTTGTTCCTACACTTGGGGGGGAAGGGAATCATATAAATATCTCTCATTCTCTCAAGGATCTAATTCTCCCTTTGTTAAGTGGTATCTATCT
Source organism: Chamaecyparis obtusa (assembly GCA_027943335.1). Lineage (NCBI taxonomy): Eukaryota > Viridiplantae > Streptophyta > Pinopsida > Cupressales > Cupressaceae > Chamaecyparis > Chamaecyparis obtusa. The sequence continues at coordinate 203,015 of BSBK01003249.1, forward strand.
ATCATGTGACAGCCAATCATATATAAAAATATTGGTTTACATTAAGGATATGCATCCTTGATCATAACCTTTTTCATTGTTCGCTATTGGGTTCCATGTAAGATAAATCTCTTTCCTTGGAAACTAAATAGTGCATCATCCTTCAAAAGGATCCCTTTTACATTTCTTTCATGGTGTCTCTTTGTATTTTTCCCTTCCATGACCTCATAGGAGTTTTGACCTCTTTGGTTTGGACTAGGTGTTTCTTTTGGATACTGTCTTGGTATTAAAAGTGCTTCATCCTTGTTTTTCTTTTCCTTTAGATGAAAAAATAGTACTTATTTTTCTATCTTAATGGGGGGAATACATAGCCTCCTTATTGCATATATTTTATTCACTTTAAGCATGACAGGTAGAGTACACTAGCATACCACAATTTTCTAGGGCCAGATCACTCTCCTTTTATATTTTCAAAAAGAGTACACTAGAATAACACAATTTTCAATGGTCGATTACACTCTCTTTTCATATATTTAGGATTGTTTGACTAGCATAACACAATTTTCTAGACCATTTGACCTATCTAGGCAACCAATACTCATGGTGATAGATTGATTTATCTATGGGGTGCACAAACTAATCCTCATGGATGCAATGAACCATGATCCATTCATGAGCTGCACACATAGATGCACAAGTAAATTATCCACAAGGTGCGAGGTTTTTGATATGATTGACTAGCATGACACACAAACCTCCTAGAATTTTCAATTCTATCTTTTGTGTGGTTCAAAGTAAGACACACAAATATTACTGGGCAAGGTAATCACACCCCTCTCTCTTTCTTTCTTTCATGCTAATATGTTAGATCATGGAATTTGTATCATCGTTGGTGAGGCTCTTATTCTTCCTATGTGATCATTTGTGCTCTTGCAATAGCTTTATAGATATGGTATTAGTGGGTGAGACATTTCTAATCGAGGTCTCTTTCACTAGTTAATGTGGAGTTTTATTTTAGTACTAATCCATTTGATTTTGATGTTCTTGCTTTCATGGATGTCGAGTTAAGATCCTTACTTTGGGGGCTTATGTCCTTGGACTTAGTGATGTCGTATCTCTTTGCAATTTTTTGCAATCATCCATCTCTATTTTCTTCTATCTTTTATGTTACCATAAGTATGAGTTTGCATCATACTCCCGCTAAAGTGGGGGCTAAATGTACCATCCTAAAAATTAAGAACTTACTTTTATGCACTTTTTGAGACCCTTTTAGCCCTCTGTAGTGTGTTTCTTACTTTTGGACCTCATCTTTCATTTAATTATATACATAATTTAAATCAAAGTCCTCTTTCTTCCTCCAAGCTTACTCAAAACTCTAATTTATCCCTAATTTCTATGAATGGTTTCTCATTTATCCATCCAATCACAAAATTCATTTCCCTCTAAGATTCAAGTGCATATACAAATTATTTTCCCATTTATTTCACCATATATCCCCCGCATCTCTCAATACTTCTCAGGATTTGGGAAATTTTCCTTGAGTTTTACACCTCTAAGTACATGTCAACCTTAACCTATACCTAGTACAGGTTGACCTCAATATGTACCCAAGGAGGTGAATATTGATTGGCTCCCAAACTCGATGCACAGTTTGACCTTTTTTCACCTAGTGTAGTCAACCCTTTTGATTTTGATGCCTGAAATTAGTATAAAAGGAGGCCTTATCACTTGATTTGATCATCTACATTCAATCCACAATCATGCATATGACAAGAAATCACTCTCAATCTCTCAAGTATAATCATTCAAGGAGTTCAAGTTGCAAGCATCCATCAATTCATTCAATCAAGCATGCATTTTCTTCCATAGATATAGCTTCTTTCTTCATTGGAGATAAAGGAGTTGGTCATCAAAGGAGGAGATCCACATTCATACAAGTCTTCTTCAATCCTACATTGAGTCTAATTACAAGCATTCACTACATGAGGTTTTTTCTTACATGATTTCCTTTTGGTTCTTGTGTTGAGTCAAGGCTATTGCATCAACATAATTGATCACATACTAAGCACAATTGCATGTAGATTGGAATGACACATTTCCATTGTTAGATTTAATCTCTACCACATACTAGCATTTCCTTTACTTAATTCATTTCAAGGTTAATTAATAAATAGGGGCTTGACCAAGGCAAGACCCCTCCCCCCAACAATTTCCCCTCTCTTTGATGTGTAGGTGCATATTCAGATTCACATATTTAGTTGCAGATATGAAGACCCTTTTTGAAGTGCTTTCCAGATCCATCTTTTATTTTGAGTTTTGACACTATTGTGTATAGGTCGAGGTTGACACATACCCTAGTATTGTAGTGGTTGTTTCAATGACTGGTCTAGGAAGATAGTCTCCAGATTTACAAAACCCAGTTTCATTTTTCAGGTTTAGGCACAGGTTGAAGTTGACCTATACCCTAGAATTTGACATGTACCTAGGAAGTCTATTAGAAAATTTAAGTTGTCATTAGTGAAGTTAGATGCAAACACCATTCCCACTGGTATAGGTTCACTGGTTGTTCACTCACATTACTTTAAAGGCACCGATAGACTAAAATAGAGTGAATGCACTGGTAGACTATACTATGGAGATGCACTGGTAGATTGAACCAAGTACATTGTACTAGTCTTACATTACATATAGGGATGGACTAGGTATAAGATTAATACTAGTCAAATTGCATAAAGATCCACACTAGATTATGCGGAGAGGTTTGAGTTAAAACTGGAAGATGCGGAGCATCCACCATTTAAAACTGAAGTTGGCTTTTTAACAAGAGTTAGTTGTATGTCTACGTGGATGTTTCAAGGTAAACTCAAGATCAGAACACAAAGCTTTTTGTTTTGTTGCATGATTTAACGACGAGTTTACATCCTGGTGGTTCTATGAGTTAAGGGTTTCATTGAGATGAACTTTTGTATAAATACAGGTCATAGAATGCAAGAAAGTAAGTTGTTGATAGTTGTTGAATAGAGAGAGTAGAGAAGAGATATTGCAAAGAGATTACAGTCAATAGAGGTGAAAGGTAAAGAGGCAGAAAAGATTCAATAGCTAGGAAAACTAGGAAAGAGATCAATAGGTATGATCTAATCAGACAATCAGTGTCAATTAAGATCATTTCTTTTATAAGGTGTGAAAGCATATTAAAATCCCTCAATCAGGGTGAACCCTAATCATTTCTTTGTAAAAATCATTTAACCAGATAACATCTTTGTTGATGTTGAAAGTCCTCTAACTAGGAAAATCCTAACAAAGTTAAGATCATAACCGATCTTCTATCAAATCCCTTAACTAGGTAGCACCTTCACAAGTTCTCATTAAGCTCCTAACAGTGCATCTTTATTTCTACAGAAGTGAATTTGTGAGCTCTGTCTCACCATGGTTTTTTTCCTTCTAACCGAGAGTTTCCATGTATACATCATGTGTTGATTTGTGTATTTCTATTTATGCTTATGGATGATTGTTTACATTCTGGTTATCTTAGAAGAATATTTAAACAAGTGTTGAATTGTAATAGAAATAGTATTTACTGATTCACCCCCCCTCTCAGTAACCAATTAGGAATAAAAATTGGTATTATAGCGTAGTTCTCTAATATATAAAGCTTAACCACTTGCGAAAAATATCATGGAGGGTTACAGGTATTAGAAACAACTTAAGGAAGCCAATGACATCATTTCCTCTCTAGAGAATAGGCTGAGAAGATCACTTGCTAAAAGGAAGGAGTTGGCTCTGTAGTTGAGTGAGAGCAATGAAATTATTGATGAACTCTCTGGATAGAGTGGATCTAATGAAGCTGAGGAGGCAATCTCTGAGCTCATAGAGAGGAACCATATCCTAATCGATCAGATCTCCAACCTTAAGAGGGAGAAAGAAGATAATGCCCTAAGGATGACTAAACTAATTGAGAAAAAGAGGAAAGTTGAAGATGAAAGAAACACAATAGTCAAGTCATTAACAGCCTCTAAGAGAGAAGGAACCTGGCAGAGGAAGCTATAGGCACAAATGAAATTGTCATTCTGCAACTTCAAGAAGACATGCAAATTGTCACTTAAGAAAATGCCAACATGAAAAAGGGTTGGCATAATAGAGATGAAGCATGCAAAAGGTTGGCATTAGAGTTTTATCAATTGAAGGAACAAATGAAAGAACTTGAAGAAAGAAACAAAACCCTAAGAATATACAACGAGAGATCAGTCAAGCTTGATGAGAAACTCAAAGCTCAAAGAAAGCACAAAGATCCCATTGACCTTGGGTTCACTGGTAAAGACACCAAAGAGACTGGTGAGTCTTCTAAAGCTAAGACAAGCAAGAAGGATAAGAAGAAGCCACTGGAAAAAAAGGTAAGAAGACATTTAACACCTCTTGTAATCATTGTGGGAAACTAGGTCATAGAATAAATGATTGCATGAATGCATCGGTAAAGCCAACCAACAGTTACTGGAAAAAATATTGCAAGTATGGCCACAAGGCCAATGAATGATGGTCGAGCCCCACAACTATGTCTAGTGGAAGCAAGGGAAGCTTCAAGGGCTACTGCTATGCATGAAATAAGTTTGGACACAAAGATGAAAAATGCAGATCAAAGACAATGGCATTTAGATCCTCATCGAGACCAGTATTCCCCAAAAGAAACAAGAACTAGAGCACAACCAATTGTACAAAATATGGGACTTACAGTCATAATGATTCCTAGTGCAAATCACCCAACAATAGAAAGGTGAATCCATGGAAGGAAATCAGGATAGTCTGTTACTCCTGCAATAAAGTAGGACACCTAGCAAAAGACTACCGAAACTGGTCAATGAACACAAGGAAAGAATTGGTCAAATTGGTAGAGAATGCCTCATCCTCAAATGAGAAGAATAATAAAGAAGAGAAGACCGAGAAATTAATAGTAAGATTTGGTTCAAAAAGGAATCAAAGAGCTCTGCTAAGGAGAAGACAGAGGAAAGATCATCATCAGATGATGATGACATCTCTTCAACTAACTAAGCCCACATGGCTTAGGGGGAACTGGTAGCTCATCTACTATTCCTGGTAGGACTGGTGAGAAACCCACTCACTTAGTCAGGAAGGGTAATTGGACAGGTAAGCATGTTCAACCAGGATATGCACAACCAAAAAATCTGGAATACCAGTTGGTGAAAAAAGGAAAGAAAGGTTAGCTAAGGCAATTAATATTGTAGCCATTTAATAATAGTTACCATTTGGTAATTACCATTATGCCCTAACCCTATATAAAGAAAGGAGGATTACTCATTCACTTTTACTTTGCAATTTTGTGATTAACAATTTTCATGCTTGAGTAATATTCTTGTGCTTTGATCATCGAAAGATATTGTCTATTAGACCAATCAAGCTACTTTCTATTAACTGGTTGTTAGCAATGGCATCTTCATCATCTATCACCAAGCTAATTCTTGCAAATCAAATTAGTTGACCTTCCTATGATATCATGGTGACTTAGAACAGGGTGAACAACATGGATGGTGCATTATCAAGCATGCTCGATGGTGTTTTCATGATGGAAGATGTCACCGCGTTCATTCACACCAAGTAGGAAGTAATAGGAGAGACATATATCCAGAGCAAGTATCTCTCACTGTGTGAGGTCAAAAAGCTTCTAAATAGATATGTGAAGCTGGTGTTGTCTGGTCTCATCAACGAAGTTTTCTATCCAACCATCTTCTGACCAGATTAGATTCGATTGGTTCTTAGTCATGTGCATGATCCAAGGTTTTTCCTCCAAAAGGGTGTAGCTACACAAATCACAAAGGAGGATTTGCATCGAGTGACCAAGTATAGTCAAGAAGGGGAAGCACTAACCCTAAGAAAAATCTCCAATGTGATTGTCACCAAGCTGACAAAGTCGAAATACAATGGTCAACTTATGACATTAAATGACATCGAAGATCAAGGAGTTTAGTTTACATCAGCGGTGATAGGGTATAAAATCTATCAGTTCAGCAATTTGAATAGCATATCGGGAGGAGTTATTCATGCCGCTCATCGGATAGTGTATGACAATGCCAAGTATGATCTCTATGAAATACTCTAAGGTCAGATATTTGAGAATATGAGGAAGCTCAGCATGGTTAAGAAGAAATCGATGAAGTATGGGACTCTACTGGTATGTCTCTACTTCTACTATCAAAATTTCTTCTCAGGAATTGGAAATGTGACATGGGGAATAGACCGACCAGTCATGCATCAAATAAGTGAAATGGCCAACCAACTGGGAAACTAGTTCGGTAGAGTGATGACCAAATATTTTGATGCATTTCAACTAAGAATGCATGCAAGGGATCAGGTGTCGTCAACTATTTTTGACTCATATAAGGATGATGTATGTTTTTTGGTTTCCACCGATCACTGCATCATTCAAGTAGTGGAGCCGAGAATAAGATATGCCCTTGAACTGGGTTATGAGATCACCACCAAGATTGTGAAGGCATATGTTGATGCCTTGACCGAAGCTAATCTAGATCTCACTGCCCACCGGTTTGGTACATTCAAAGATATTCAAGAGAATTTGAAGAAGAGGGCATTGATAAAAAATGTCTACACTAAAAGGACCCTCACACCAAAGAAGAAACTGGTGACAGAAAAACCAAAGGCTCAAAGGAAGAAAGCTCAACTGGTTCCTAGCACACAAGAAGAAGAACAAGAAGAAACAGAATCAGAAGACACTATTCCTCTAGTCATAAAAAGGGCTTCTAGAAAACTGGTGAAGGAGGATCCACCAAAAAGGATAAAGCCTACAATTGATGAATTTGTGGCAGGATTGATAGAAACCGGTGGAATGAGTTCAGTCAGCACAAGATATCAGTTTGCAAATGAAGAAGATAGAAGAAAGATAGAGGAAGTAGTAGTTCATTGTATCCACAAGTTTAAAGCTTCAATGGATAGAGAAAAGGAACTGAGGATTAAAGCTCTACTTGAGGTCCAGAACCATCTCACTCTGGAAGAAGCCACTCAACAAGCTGAACTACATCAAAAAAATTTCCTGACAAAGAAGAGAATCAATCTAATGCTTATTGGAGAAGATGAGAAGGTTCATGATGAAGGAGTAGCCATATGGACCAAACTTCTTCAGACCCAGCAAGAAGAAGAGGAAGCACACCAAAGAACCATAGTTCCATTGGTCCCTAACACCAGTAAAGGAAAAAGAGTGCTTGGAGCTAAAGCCCCGATCAAAGAAAGAAATCCTACAAAACCGGTAATTGTAGACATCACTGATGAAAAAGGCAGTGATCCATCTTGTCCAACTATTCTAATTTCTCTAGAAAAAGGTAAGACTTGCACCATGTCTATCAAAGATATTGTTGATGAAGTGATGGATTTTGGAGAAGTAGATAATGCTACAAAATGGTATAGTGTGTTAGGAGAAGAAGATAAATAGGAAATAATTATGGCTATAGTGGAAAATTTTATGGACTACAACAGAACTCCAAGGGACTATAGGGCTAAGTACCCCTTGAGTTAAATTATAGGCTTATGATCAAATGGAGAGCTAGTCTAGGCACCAACACTAGAATCAATGAGGATATGTTGTCTAAGGCTAGACCTGGTCTCAATGAAGAGAGAATCAAGCTTCTACTAGAAGAAGCATCAATGAACTTGGATACCAAGTGTAGAGTTGCCAAGATTCTCAATGGATATGAAAACAAAGTCTATAAAAAGACTGTAGATTTCTGGTAGTAGTATGACTTCAATTATCTTGAAAGGATAGGTCCACAAGATCAACTCAAACAATACAAGCACCACCGGTTCAATTCACTACTCGTGAAGAACTTGCAACCGGTAAGGAAAATATTCAAACAAAAGAGTTCACATCTGGTGAACAAGTAAATTTTGAAAAAGTAGTCCCCCAGTAGAACAAGAGCTGGGAAATGATATACCTATGGGAGAATTACATACAGTTGAAGAGAAACACAAGGAACAAGTCCCACTGGAAGAGAAACTCCCACAAGAAGAGGATGCACAACCATAAATTGAAGTGAAACTAGAGGTGGAAGTACATAATGAGGAATAATTACTAGTAGAAGAAAACCTACTAGAAGAAGAGGTTCAACCAGAAAATATAGCATTACCAGAACAAAGAGTTCAATTGGAAGAAGAACATGAGATACCTACTCTAGAATAACTGATATAGGAACCAATCCAAAATATACAAGGAGACATACTTTCCTCCTCCTCATCTAAAAGAAAGTTATCATTTTTTGAGGACAAAGAAGCCAAAAGTAGCAAGGTCACCGATACTGTGGTTGACATCAACAAAATGTCAACAAGGTAGCTAAAGGAGCTAACCAAGAGGAAACATGATATGGTCCTAACCACTTTCAAGAATATTCTATGCAACTTCATACTTGATATTGACATCGATGAAGATGAACCTATTATAGATCATCTGGAAGTATTGGCACAATAAATCGATGATGACCTAACAAATCCAAAGACTATAGCAATAGATCATTATTAAAAGAAGAGAATAGAGACTCTCCATAAACAAGTTGAAGAAATAAAGGTGATTGTGACAACCAATTTGAGAATTCTTCAACAAAAAATTCAAGTGGTAGGAATTTTGATGACAAGAACTTTCAATTTTGATACATTCTTTCTAGATCTAAAAGAGAAGTCAGCAAAGACTTCAGAAGGCATAAGAGCTTTGTCTTCTTAGTTTGCAATCAAGAATAAGTCTGCAACAAACTTCAACAGAGAAATGACAAGTCTTGCTCTCATTCTGAGAAAGACTTATGAAGATAAGACTAAGAGAATCCAAGACATCATTGGATTTCAATTTTTTATGGCCCCCACATTTGATGCAATGAAACAAACTATTAAGAATGAGAACATTGAGACGGGGGTGAATCAGTGTTCTACAATTAATGTTTTTATGCTTCTTGAAACTTAGCCAAATTACTTAAATACTAAAATGACTAGTAAATCATATAAAAAAATCAACCATAACACATAACACAAGATATGTTTATGGGGAAACCTTGGCCAAATGAAAACCCCGGTGGGAATTAGTACCCATAAATAATTGCACTAGTCTTATGAACTTGTTAGAGTTCCTTTGCCTTGTTAGGAGTAGTCTTTACAATGTTGAGTACAATGAATCTATTAGGAGTCTGAAAGAACAAACCCTATTAGGGGTGGATGGCACACTACCAGAGCACACTTCTCAATGAAGAAGGCTACAACCTCCTAATAATCAGATACACACTATATCTGGAAGGGTGAACTATTGCTTTGACACTTCTGTCTGATTAGTTCCTTTTGTGCATTATTTCTCTAACCTCTTGTAAAGCTTTATTCCATACTAACTGTATTATTCTACTCTTCTATATACTTCACATGCTTCTTCTCTTTTGTCTATGTCTCTATCTCAAATACAAAAGCGCATGTCATATATATACATGCTGAAGAGGTGCAACCAAAACTTAATACTATGTCAGGCTAAAACACAACATACACAATGCTTCCAATGTAATTGGCTCAAGAATGTTTACATATAATGATAATAATATGTTTACAACATTATTACAAAAGGTGCATAGCCTTTACAAAACAAAATTATATACGCTAAACAAAAAACTTTCCTATCGGCTCCATGCTTTGTTCTGTTCTATCGTTGAACTACTAGTGTCGCTTAGACTTACTATAACTTCTCGATACTATCATATCTGATCTTTCATTCTTAGAATAAGCATAATAACATATTCAAAATCTTATATCCAAGGGTTCATACCATAACTATCATAAACACGTGCGCCAATGCTCTGATCATTAGGTACATTATTGTCTACACTGTCTACCATACTTAGCCAAAATATGAACTTCAAAGCTTGTGCGCTAACTATCAAAACTCCATATGATGTTGTTGCCATAGTTAAAACACAAAACTAGTCATATAATCTTAGTAAAGTCAACTTGCCAAAAATCTCCCCCTTTGTCATTAATGGCAACAAAGGAATATGGCAAAGTTGCTAAACTTGACCTAACACAAAAACTGCTATCATATCTTCTTAGATTTCTTTGTATATTGTATACCATATACTATTTTATCTTATCTTGCTTTATATACTATTTATACACTACTCCCCCTTTGACATTAATGAAAAAGGTGCTCAAAAAAGGAAATTCTAAGTGCTTAAATGGAGTATACATCTAGATATGCAATCTGAAGGTTTTTGATTTCTTGCTACCAAAATACCTTGAGTACATCAACAGTCTGAAGATGAGCGCATAATGCATATGTGAGCTTCTCCATATTTTCTAGATCTATGCAAGGGCCTTGATCATATGTAACAATTGTAGCATCTATATGCTTGATGTTTTGATTTAGTACATCTAATGAGGGTGCTAGTGCATTTCTCAGCTGTGCTTGTCTAGCCCTTATCTTTGCAATCTCTTTCTTTACTTTGTCTATTTTTTCTATCTTCCCTTGATAAACATTATTGCACATATTTATGTCTTGAGAGGGGTCTTCAACCAATTTTCTTATTGCTTCAATCAAAGACTCTGCTTCCTGAATCTTCTTTGAATGTTCTGAAGTGAGTTTATCTCTGTTCATGCAATCAACTATCTACTTTCTTCCTCTTGTTGCAAACTCTTTTAGCATTTCTTTACCAATCTTTAGAGAATTTAGGTCTAAGGAGAAATTGTTTATTAAGTCATTCAACCTTTTATTGTTGTATTTCTCTTCTACAATTTTTGTTGCTGAGTCTTCTAGACTGGAAAATTTTTCTTTGAAACTCGAGAAAATACTGCTAACATCATCCAATGAGTGCACATTAACCAATTTCTTATCTATAGACAATAGGTTATTCAATATGATGACTAATTCTACAAAGAGAGGGTTTCTCATCACTTGCTATTCTTTGGCTTTCTCCATAGCCATCACACTTATCTTTATTAGATCCTCTTCTCCCCATGAATCTAAACTTGTTGTATTAGGAGTCAATCTTGACAACAATGATATGGAGGGCTTAGGAGTAGGAATTAAGTTTTTGCTTTGACTTACATCCATACTTTCACTCTCCATCTTTACTAGGATCTCAACAGAGGGTTGTTCTTTAGGTTCATCTTCTTTTTCATCTTCCTGTCCAGTTATATCTTCAACTAGGACTTCTTATTGCTGCATAGATGCTTCTTCACCACATAGGAACTCAGCTTCTTTATTACTTACAAAAGTTTCTTCAAACATATCCAAATCATTATCTATTTCTTCCATGGTTATTTCAACATTATCAATCACAATAGTTTCATTTTTAGCTTCAACTGCTTCAGAGGGTGTTGTAACCTTGGGCGTAGAATCCAGTGGACCTGTAATAGGTACATTTGGAATCTTTGATTCTTTTTCTTTCTCTGGAGTAACTTGGGGTGCAGGCATAGTAGGAGGGTACATGTGTCTGTCCAAGAATACTTTCTCAAATGCTTTCTCTATCTCCTTTGCAATTAACTCATAATCTTTGTTCATTATGTGCAAAGTTCTAATTTTTTATCTTAGATGAGGCTTTACCAAATCTAACAACATTATCTTTTCTTCTAATTAACAAACAAGAAGGTTATCATCCAATGTCTTCTCTCTAATTCTCATATCCTCCTCTATAGCTTGTCTTTTCAATGAATCAAGTATGTTCCATACATTATCAGGGATGACTGTCTTAAGTTCCAAAACTAAATTTTTGAACTTAATCATATGTTGGATAATTATAGAATAAATTTATGATTTATCATACATTATCAGGGATCTTAAGTTCCAAATTTGACTTTTTAAACTTCATCATATGTTGGATAATTATAGAATGAATTTCTAATTTATCAATCTCTCCATATTTATCATAGAATTTTCCAATCTGATTTAACCTTCCTTCATCAACAACTCTAGATCTCAAAACTTTCAAACTTGGTTTGAATCCTACCTCAGGAGGTGCTTGAGTGTTCTTTACTTTTCTTCTGGTTGTCCTTGAGGATGGGTGGTTTGTGCTGACCTGCTTCTTTTTTCTAGACACCTTGCTTGGCTCAGAAGATGGAGATGACTCCGGATCAACTATAGTAGAGGGCGCATAGGTTCTCTCTCCTATCTTATTCTTCTTCTCCTTTGGATTATCATCATATTTTATTTCTTTAACTTCTATAGATGAGGGTGTGCTCTCAAGTTGCATAGCAATCTTTTCTTCCCTTGCTTTATCTAGGTCTTCTTGGGTGACACCATGAATTTTTTGAATATCAGAGGTAATCCGAGATTCTTTCCTCTTAGTTTTTGCACTGTACAAGACATAATCAACTTGTTTTGCCTTCTCTTCATATGTGCCTCATCTAGGCTCATTGGGATCCTTTGGCACAGATAGAAGGACTTGTGCATAGCCTTCCAAAATATGCTCATCTACTTCATAACTTAGTGGATGAATCCACTTTGTTCTAGGCTCAACTTCTTCCATGCATGTAGTATATGTTTCCACCATAAAATAGATAGTGTCCTTGTATTTCTCCACTAACTTCTCAGGTATTCTAAACCTTCTTTGCATCTTGATTCTAAATTTTTTGATCTCTAGATCCATGAAGTCTTTCAAAGTGCTTTCTGATGTTGCCTTTAGTGAAATTTGAGGCAAGGTAGGTATACTTCTGTCTAGGTAAAGATCAAAAACCTTACCAATAATATGAAAGTACATGTATATGAATAGTGATATAAACCTGTATACTTTTCTATTGTCATGTTTTATAGCTCTAATGTTGTCTATCAATTGTGTGTGCAAGATCTCACAAATATTAAACTGTGCATCTTCTTTCACTATCCTAATTGCTGCCAGAATTGTTGCTGCAGATACACTATTTACTCTATTTGCATGCTAAAATTTGTATCCAAGGATCATAGCCATGATTTTAATGTCTTTCTCCTCTATGGGCTCAATATTCATGTCGTACTTGTCACTCCTAGATTTACAAGCCTGCTCAACTTGTTTTCTGACATCTTTTCCCGTTGGAAGAAGGGTGCCAACCTTAGAGATTCTTGTCATCTCATGAATGAGATCAGTTTTAATATGGATAGGGACTTCACCAATCCAAAACAAATCATCATGAATCCTATTGAGTAAGATCTTAATCCATTTCAACTCATAAAACATACACAGTCGCATACTCAATAATAGGGCTATTTGTAAGGTGATAGAATTCATCCTTGAAGGTATAGTTTGGATTAACCATAGTTTCCATGTGTGCCCTTATTCTATCCAATCCTACAGACTCCTTGTTACAATAAATGTAAGCATGAATATCTTCAACATGCATGACTCCCATTGGAGTTTTAGAAAATGCTCCTTCTAAATCATCTAATACTAACTTGAACAAGTGCTTCTTAAACACATATCTCTTCCTTTTAGTGACATAAAAGATTACTAGAGTTGTCATTACTTACTTGCTTCAACACTCAAATAGGGTTCCAAAATATTTTTGAAATGATGTGTATGAGCTAGGGTTCCACCAATAGTTATAACTCTACTTTGCTGATGAAATGACTGCAATCCTTCAACACTTGATGCTTTAATCTCCTATGCTCTCTAAGGGCTTGATCTCAAATGTAAAAGTGATGATAATAGATCTCTGATGACTTATAAATCAAAATTTTGTAATTAATACTTGTGATCGTAACACGAGTTCCAATTGTGAATTCAAAACTCAATTTTTCTCTCATTCAGACTATGCGCTCTTTCATACTGCATCAACTAGCAACCAAACATCTAAAATGAAAGGTGCATACTCAGAGGGTGAGTATACCAGTCATGTAGGGGTCTATAGCTTATCTATCTCCCCCTATGCATCCATTGTGGATGCATTTTCCACTTTCTCAATAGCATTATCTTTCTTTACTTCCATCCAAATCTTGCTCGCATCTTCTGTAGCTTTCACAAACTTGAATTCTCCAGATTCATCCAATATCAATCCTTGACACTTATCAGGTCTTTCTTGTCTTTGCGCTTGTGATCTGCAAAACTTTGAGATGTGTCCAACCTTGTTACAAGAGTAACAAATGACTAGAGGCCTTATATTCCTAGGCACATTGATGTGAGTTACCATATTTAATTCTTTGGGTGTGTGTCCATTGAAATTTCATATTTGACATGTAATGTTTAGAGGACTTATAACACTTTGTTGTGGTTGATTTCTCTGATTGTGTTGTATCTAACTTCTTTGATTTGATCTACAATTTATAGCTCTATGACCAAATTTATTGCATGAATAACAATAACCATTGAAAGGTCTTACCTCTTTACAATCTCTTGCTATATGTCCATGCTTGTTATAGGAATAACAAGTTCAGTTTACTGGCTTGCTTCCATCTTTAGGTGTTTCTACTTAGCTTCAGTTTGATTTTCAGTCTTCTTAGCTTCTGTAGATTCTTCTGGTGCTTTCATTTTTTCTTGCATTGTATTGATTTGAATTTGTGCTTCATTGTATCCAATACTACTAGAATCTCCTTTTATCCTCTGTGCATAGATCTATGAATCTAATAGATCAGTACTTGTGTGTAATTTGTTAATATGATTCTTGGCTTTTGTCAACTCAGATTCCATCTTTTGCTTGATGTTCTCTAACTCGAAGATTTTTAGGTTTTCTTTCATAAGTTCTTTATCCAACTATTTGTTTTCTTTGATCTATTCTTCAAGGGCTGACTTTCTATTAGTTAATTGTTCATTCAAATCTTCAATTTGATCTTTCAAAGACATGTTTTCTTCATTTAGTTTTTTGACTATTTTTCCCAAATCATTCATTGAACAATCTTTCAAATCTTTTCTAAGTTTCTTGATGAATACTTGTGAGTATTGACCTTCAATTTTAGTTCTTCAATTTCTTTTTCAGATCTGTCAAGATCTTCAAGAGATACTTCAAGATTTTTCTTCAAATGTTTCACTTCATCTAAATCCATGATCTCCTCAACTATTTAAACTTCTCTTAGAGGACCAAATCTCTAATACCAATTGTTAAGAATGGGAACACTGAGAAGGGGGGGTGAATCAGTGTTCTACAATTAATATTTTTCTACTTCTTGAAACTTAGCCAAATTACTTAAATACTAGAATGAATAGTAAAACATATAAAACAATCAACCATAACACATAACACAAGAGATTTTTATGGGGAAACCTTGGCCAGAGGAAAACCCCGGTGGGAATTAGTACCCAAGAATAATTGTACTAGTCTTATGAGCTTGTTAGAGTTCCTTTTCCCTATTAGGAGCAGTCTTTACAATGTTGAGTACAATGACTCTATTAGGAGTCTAAAAGAATAAAGCTTGTTAGGGGTGGATGGCACACTGCCAGAGCACACTGCTCAATGAAGAAGGCTACAACCTCCTGATAATCAGATACACACTATATCTGGAAGGGTGAACTGTTGCTTTGACACTTCTGTCTGATTAGTTCCTTTTGTGCATTGTTGCTCTAACCTCTTGTAAAGATTTATTCCATGTTGACTGTATTATTCTTCTCTTCTATATACTTTTCATGTTTATACTCTTTTGTCTATGTCTCTGTCTCAAATACAAAAGCGCATGTCATATATATACATGTTGAATAGGCGCAACCAAAACTTAATACTATGTCGACCTAAAACACAACATACACAATGCTTCCAATGTAATTGGCTCAAGTGTGTTTACATATAATGATAATAACATTTTTACAACATTATTACAATAGGCGCATAGCCTTTACAAAACAAAATGATATACACTAAACAAAAAACTTTCCTGTTGGCTCCATGCTCTGTTTTGTTCTATCGTTGAACTGCTAGTGTCTCTTAGACTGACTGTAACTTCTCGATACTATCGTATCTGATCTTGCATTCTTAGAATAAGAATAATAACATATTCAAAATCTTATATCCAAGGGCGCATACCATAACTTGATCATACACATGTGCGTTGATGCTTTGATCATCAAGTACATCATTGTCTACATTGTCTACCATACTTAGCTGAAATATGAACTTCAAAGCTTGTGTGCTAAATATCAAAACTCCATATGACTTTGTTGCCATAATGACAATACAAAAGTAGTCATATAATCTTAGTAAAGTCAACTTGCCAACACAAACTACATCATCAGTTGATAATCTGATCAAAGAATTGGACTACAAAACTGTGGAGGACATGGAGAATGTTATTGTCTCTCTAAAAGAAACACAAAAGAACATTGAGCATGTAACTAGTCAATGGGCACCATTTCTTTATTCAGTAAGGAATATTTATAAAGATATCTTCAGAAAACTACAAATGTAAAAACAAGAGTAAATCTAAACCCTTTGTCCAATGGAGGCAAAAAGGGGAAGACAAAAGAAGAAATAGGAAGAAGGAAGAGATCAAAATAGAATGGTTAGAAGGTCAAGGAAAAAATTTCTACAAAACAAGAGAGAGGAAAAGTTTGGAACAGGGGAAGTGTGCCACCAGAGGAAAGAGAAAGGAAAGAGAAGTCTACAGGACAAGGTATAAAATGTGATAAGTGAGTATGGTTTTTCCACCAATGACAAAGGGGAAGATTGTTAGCAAATTTAAGTTGACATTAGTGAAGTTAGATGAAAACACCATTCCCACCGGTATAGGTTCACCGATAGTTCACTCACATTACTTTAAAGGCACCAGCAGACTAAAATAGAATGAATGCACTGGTAGACCAAACCAAGTACATTGTAGCGGTCTTATATTACATACAAGGATGGACCGGGTATAAGATTAATACCGGTCAAAGTGCATAAAGATACACACCAGATTATGCAGAGAAGTTTGAGTTAAAAAAGATGTGGAGCATCCACCATTTAGAACTGAAGTTAGCTTTTTAACAAGAGTTAGTTGTATGTCTACATGGACATTTCAAGGTAAACTCAAGATCAGAATGCAAAGCTTTTTGTTTTGTTGCATGATTTAAGGATGAGTTTATAGCCTGGCAGTTCTATGAGTTAAGGGTTTCATTGAGATGAACTTTTGTATAAATATAGGTCATAAGATGCAAGAAAGTAAGTTTTTTATAGTTGTTGAATAGAGAGAGTAGAGAAGAGATATCTGTAGAAAGATTACAGTTACCAGAGATGAAAGGAAAAGAGGCAGAAAAGATTCAACAGCCAGGAAAACTGGGGAAGAGATCAACATGTATGATCTAATCAGACAATCAGTGTCAATTAAGATCATTGCTATCATAATGTGTGAAATCATATTGAAATCCCTCAATCAGGGTGAACCCTAATCGGTTCTTTGTAAAAATCCTTTAACCGGATAACATCTTTGTTGATGTTGAAAGTCCTCTAGCCAAGCAACTCCTAACAGAGTTAAGATCATAACCGATCTTCTATCAAATCCCTTAATCGAGTAGCACCTTCACAATTTCTCTGTGAGCTCCTAATAGGGCATCTTTATTTTTGTAGAAGTGAAGTTGTGAGCTCTGTCTCACCATGTTTTTTTCCTTCTAACTGAGGGTTTCCACATATACATTATGTGTTGATTTGTGTATTTCTATTTATTCTTGTGGATGATTGTTTACATTCTTCTTATCTTAGAAGAATATTTAAACAAGTGTTGAATTGTAATAGAAATAGTATTTAATGATTCACCCCCCCCCCCCTCTCAGTAATCGGTTAGGAATAACAGTCAACTTGAACTCCTATGGTCTCCATATTTTCATAGCCTATAATTTCTAGATTCATGATTCTAGGTCCATCTATATTCTAGTTTATGATATAGTTTGATAGTCTATTTTCAAATCTAAACTTGCATCCTCTTCCAACCTTCAAGGTGAGTACATTTCCCTCTTTTTCATTTCATAGTACTTACTTTCATAGGTTAGATTCCTCTTTTGCATATCATTTACAACTCCTTCTCTTAGGGAAAGGAAGAACCATCATACTTCTCAAGACTCAAAAATTTACTCATCACCAGTCATATGGTGAGAGAAACCATTATTTATAACCCATTCACCTTTCTGACAACTTGAGCAAAAATGGCTCTCTTCAACGTCACAATTATTAGAACTAGAAGGCATAGAATCTTCATATTTGGTATCATCTTCTTTAATAGAAATTAAAGAACTAGTAGGCTTGGGATCATCAGACTTAGTACCTTCTTCATTCACAACAATGAATGAAATAGTAGGCATGGGATCTGTCAGCTCAATATGCTCATCATTAGAATTAGTATCCTCATCTTCAGAACCAGTATTCTCATATTTGATAATAATTAATGTGAACTCATCATCATTCTTATCAGCACCATTAGACTCATCATATGTAACTCCTTCATCATCACTAAGATAAAAGTAGCATTCCTTCAAAATAATGGGTCTTCTCTTCCATTTAACAATTCTATTTGGACATCTAGAAGAAAAGTATCCTATCTTATTGCATGTAAAATATTTGAGAGGTGTTTTTCCTTCGTACTTATTGTGTGCTAAGGAAAGCACCTTCATAGGGTTAGTATTGAAAATAAATGAATAAATCAACTAAATTACCATAAATAGCAATCTAATTTAATTAAAAACATCAGATTTCCACAATCCATTATGATGCAATTAGTTTCTGGATTCGATTGTGTAAGTTTTTTTAGCATCGACATTTCAGATCACACTCCATGATCCATCATCAGGAATAGAGAGTGAAGAATGAAAAATAAAATGTGATCGATGTTTTTTTTATTTTTCATTCTTCACTCTCTATTCCTGATGATGGATCATGGAGTGTGATCCAAAACGTCGATGCTAAAAAAACTTACACAATCGAATCCAGAAACTAATTGCATCAATCTAATTTAAGCAAATAATTGACAATTAAGCACTCTATGGATCTCTATTTAGGGATGCTAATACAAAGCTCTCAGCAAGCTTCCATTAATGACAATCCTAAAATGAGAATGAATGATAAGTAAACTAAAAGTTCAATTCCAAATGAAATGTAGCCTTAATTAGTTCTAAATTTGCCTTTCTAGCTATAAATTGCAAGAGGTTTGATGTTAGTCTCATATTTATGGATGATTATTGATTGAATTATGCCTTTATTTTATAGATTTTGTCAAGGGTAGGGGTGTGGTTGATTTGATCATGATTAGGTGAGGGTTAAGTCCATGGTTCCACCTTTGGAGACCATTTAAATATTTTGTCCTCAAAGCTTGGGACCAAAGGACAAAATGAGTGGACAAAATGCATCCTCCAAGTGAGTGATTAAGATTCGATTTAGGCTTGATCCATGTGAGCTCCATCCTTAAATCCTATTGGTTGATGAATTTTCCTCCCATTTGGTGGTTGAGGGGAAATAGGATTTAATTAATTGAATTTAATTAATATCTTTAGCCATGTGTACCCCTCAAATGGGTTGATTTGATTTAAATGAACTATGTAATTAATTAGATTAATTATACAATTAATTGATTTATCATGCTTTATTTGATTTAAGTTGAATTTATGACTTTTGATTTTTAATTAAATTGAATTAATGGTTGATTTGAATTTTGATTTGATAAATGCTTGATTTGATTCAATTGCTCTGAATTTTGCCTTAGTTATTCACTTGATTTATCTTGTCCAATTTTAGGTGATTACACTTACCAACAGGAGCTTTAGGTTGTCTTGTTGCAATCAGTACCTCTAGATCTTGAATCTCTCTTTCTTCTTCTTCCATTTATTTCATCTCACTCTCATACCTTGACATCCTTCTTGAGGATCCTTTACTCTGATTTGATCTATGCATGTGCTTCTTGGATACAATTATCTTTAATGTAGTCTCAACCTTAGGCCAAGCTCTACCCAATTCACTAAGCTAAAATTTAGTAAGCTTACCAACCAATTTATCTCTTATCACATCTATCATTATCTAAATCTCTTCAATGGGTGAAACTTTGTGATTACACCTGTAGGGGTTAGTGATCTCAACACTTTTGCAACAATCTCATCTTCATCTAAAAATACCTTCATCACATCTTGATGTAGGAGCATCTCGATTCCTTGGCAATCTTGTGTCACCAAAAATATATTTTATTTTGTCTGTGTTTCTTAGTTCCTACTTTGACCGAGTTGGTCAGTAGTTGGTCAGTAGTTGGTCAGTTTCCTTTGGTTACCAAGTATGGTTGGTTATCTCTTGGGTGGTCAGTTGTTTCACTGGTGCTTGGCGATGCTTGTCTGTTACTCAGTCATCCTTGCTTACCAAGTAGTTTATTTTGATTTTCTATTGAGGCCAACTTGTGCATTGATTATGGGTCATGGATTTAATGTTGGTATCCATCATTGGGAAGTGTGTTGTCCCAGATTTGACTGTTCCTTTCGTTGATTGTGTATTTGAAGGCTTACTTAGTTTGGTAGCCTCTTGTATAAGTATAGTTGTTTGGTTAGAGTTTAGGGAGTCAGTTTGGATAGAATATAGAAGTTAGTAGAAGGAATATTGTTGGTAGATCCTTGCATGTTGGAGGGCTTCTATAA
This sequence comes from Chamaecyparis obtusa, assembly GCA_027943335.1. Lineage (NCBI taxonomy): Eukaryota > Viridiplantae > Streptophyta > Pinopsida > Cupressales > Cupressaceae > Chamaecyparis > Chamaecyparis obtusa. Next base: position 223,501 of record BSBK01003249.1, read on the forward strand.
TTCATTGTAATATCTGGCCCTAACTGGGAAGGCCTTATAGCCCAGCATGTATGAATCAATTTGAATGAAAGAATATATCATTAATCATGCTTTCTCTCTCTCACTGTGTTGTTGTTGCTTCTGTGAGTTGTTGAGAAGGGTTGGATTTGTAGGGTATGCCACCATTTGGCCCCTCAACTCCTTCTCCTTGCATTAGGTGGTATCAGAGTGAGGTGAGATCTGGATCTAGGTCTACAGATCTAGGTTTGTAGGTTCCTTCTTGCAAAGCCCTAGTTGAATTTTTGTGGGGTAACAGATTGTGATCTAACCTACAATTGCAGAGGGTTCCAAGATGGTTCATGGGAGGTGAGAAGCGGATCTAGGATTGGTAGGCATGTTGAGACAACTTTCTGCTAGGTTAAAAGTTGTTGAAACAGCCCAAAGAAGAGGCAAACATCTTGAAGATGTTAGTGATGATGAAGTTGAAGTGGAACAAGGTGAGGAAAGATTCTTGAAGGCATTAACAAGTTTGAAGTCAATGCCACATTTCAATCCTCTTGAATATAGTGGGAAATTTGATTTTAATGAATTGATAGACTGGATCACCAAGATGGAAAAGTATTTTGAGTATGAAAATGTATCTGAAGAGAAGAAGGTGAAAATTGTAGGCACAAAGTTGAAAGGTCATGCATCCTTGTGGTGGGAACATCTTCAATTGGATCAAAAGCAGAAAGGAAAAGACAAAATCAAGGTATGGAATAAAATGGTGAATAAGTTGAAAGGAAATTTCTTACCTTGTGACTATCAGATTAACCTAGTTAGGCGAATGCAAAGTCTAAAGTAGTAAGATAGCTCGGTAAAAGAGTATACTGAGGAATTATATAGATTAGATATCATATCTAGACATGGTGAGGATGATGTGGAAAGAATTTCTAGATACCTAAATGGTTTGAGAGTTTCCATCCAAGAGGAAATCAGTTTGGTCAAGTTGGAGAACATTGAAGAGGCTTATCAATTTGCATTGAAGGCTGAGGAGAAATTAAACAAGAGACATGAACAGAGACAAAGAGGTCAAGGTAGTAGATTCCCTAGAGGAAGAGGTAGATCCTATGGTGAAAATAGTAGATCTGAACCTGAAAAGACACATCTAGACAAAGGCAAGACCCAGTGGAAAGGTGAAAGTTCATCTAAAGGAAAAGGCAATAACTACTAAGGTGGTTATAATAGAGGTAATATCTGAGGAACTTGTTACAATTGTGGTGAAAAAGGACATAGATCTTTTTAATGTACACATGCTAGTAAGAAGGCTGGTAGCATTAGAAATGCTTTGGTGCAAGAAGAGTCACCAAATGAACCTAAGAAGGAAAATAGATTGATGGTAAGGAGAGCACTGTGGAATGAAAGTAAAGAGGAAAATCCGGTAAGGAAATTTTTTTTCAAGACCAGATGTAGAGTTTCTGACAAATTTTGGAAGGTAATCATTGATAGTGGTAGCTCGGAGAATCTAGCATCTGAAGAGATGGTCACAAAATTGTAGTTGGAAAGGTTGAAATATCCAAAGCCCTATCAAATTACATGGATCAAAGATGAGCATACACTCTTGGTAAGTGAACAATGTTATGTGAATTTGAAGATTGGAAAGTACTATGATAAAGTGTTGTGTGATATCATGCCTATGGATTGTTGTCATATTTTTTTGGGTAGACCTTGGCAATATGATAGACATGCTATATATGATGGAGTATTGCATAAGTATACTATTGTGGCTGATGGAAGAAAAAAAATCTTGTTACCTTTGATGGAAGAACCTATTATTAATGTTTGCACATCTATGAAAGTTTTCTTGATGGAAGGAAGAAAGTTTGTTAAGGATTTGAAGAAGAATGATGTATGTTTTGCTATGATTCCTAACAAACCAAGTAAGAAAAAAGAGGGTAATGTCCCTGAGGAGATTGATAAGTTACTCACTGAGTATAGTGCTATCATTTCTGATAATGTACCTAATGGTTTTCCACCGAAGAGAAGTATTGTTCATTGCATGGATCTAATCCTTGGAGCTAGTTTACCAAATAAGGCACCTCATCAGTTTAAACCTACTGAGAATCAAGAATTGAACTGACAGATTCAAGAGTTTCTGAATAAAGGTTTGATCAGAGAAATTTTGAGTCCTTGTGTAGTACCTATAGTATTGGCACCTAAAAATAATGGAGAATGGTGAATGTGTACTTATTCCAGAGCAATCAATAAAATAATAGTCAAGTATAGGTTTCCTATACTGAGAATGGATGACATAATGGACAGTTTGACTAGAGAAAAGTATTTCACAAAGATTGATTTGAAAATTGGGTATCATCATATCAGAATCAGAGAAGGTGATGAGTGGAAAACTACTTTCAAGACAAAAGAAGGTTTGTATGAGTGGTTGGTTATACCTTTTGGTTTAACTAATGCACTGAGTACTTTATGAGGCTAATGAATGAAGTTCTGAAGAAATTCTTGGGTAAGTTTATGATTGTATATCTTGATGATATTCTGATATTCAGTAAGACTAGAGAAGAACATTTGTTGCATGTTAGACAAGTTTTGTAGAGATTGAAAGAGGAAAAGTTGTTGATAAATCTGAAAAAGTGTTCATTCATGAAAGAGGAGATTGTGTATTTAGGATTTGTAATTTCAGCTGATGGTTTGAAGATGGATCCTGAAAAGGTTGAAGCTATTCTAAATTGGCCTACACCTGTGAATGCTACTAAGGTAAGATCATTTCATGGTTTGGAAATTTTTTACCAAAAGTTCATAAGAAATTTCAGTTCAATTTGTAATGCTATGACTAAGATCATGAGAGGAGACAAAAGATAATTCAAGTGGACACATGGAGCTAATAAAATTTTTGAGACTTTGAAGCAGAAGGTTGATGAATTGCCTATTTTGGCATCGCCTGATTTCAATAAGGTATTTCAAGTAGAATGTGATGCAAGTGGTAGTGAAATTGGAGCTATGTTGACTCAAGAAAGTAAACCTTTTTCTTTCTTTAGTGAAAAGTTGAATGATGCTAGAAGGAAATATTCTATGTATGATCAAGAATTCTACGCTATTGTTCAAGCACTGAAGAAATGGAGACACTATTTGATACCGAGTGAATTTGTGTTGTATACTGATCATAAGGCTTTACAATACTTGGGTAGTCAGAATAAGTTGAATCAGGGACATATGAAATGGGTTGAGTACTTGCAGAGTTATACATTTGTGATAAAACATAAAAGTGGAGTCACTAACTGAGTTGTTGATGCATTGAGTAGAAGAAGATCTTTGATGACCGAAATGAAAATTGAAGTTATTGGTTTTGATGAGATGAGAGATTTGTATGAAACTGATCCTGATTTTTTTGAGCCATGGAGAAAGTGCAGAGAACCTATTCAATATCAACCAAGTACAAAATGGGAAGAATATTTCATTCAAGAAGGTATGTTGTTTAAAGGTATTCAGTTGTGTATACCAAGAGGACAAATGAGAACTAATTTGATGAAGGAGAAACATAGTAGTGGTTTGGCTGGACATTTTGGTATTGATAAAACTTTGAATTTTCTTAAGGAGAAATACTTTTGGCCATAGTTGTAAAAAGATGTTCAGAAATTTGTGAAAAGTTGTGGAATTTTTCAAGTTGTAAAAGGAGTAAGTCAGAATATTGGATTGTATACACTGATTGTTGTACCTAAGGAACCTTGGACTGACATCAGTATGGATTTTTTTCTTGGCTTACCAAACAAAGTAAGAGGTAATGATTCTATATTTGTTGTGGTAGATAGATTTTCAAAGATGGCATGTTTTATACCTTGTAGAAAGACATCAGATGCAGTACATGTAGCAGATCTTTTCTTTAAGGAAATTGTCAAATTGCATGGATTACCAAGGAGTATTATCTCTGACTGAGATAGTAAATTTGTTGGATACTTTTGGAAAACTCTTTGGAGGAAGTTTGGCACTGAGTTGAAATATAGTTCTACATTTCACCCACAAACCGATGGATAGACAGAGGTTGTAAACAAAAGTTTGGGAAATATTTTGAGATGTTTAGTTGGAGACACACCTAGTAATTGGGATTTTGTGTTGGCACAAGTAGAGTTTGCATACAATAATTCAGTAAATAGGAGTACTAGAAAAACACCATTTGATATTGTGAATGGCATACAATCGAGAGGTATATCTAATTTGAGAGACATTGCTGATGAAAGTAAGAGAAGTACTGAAGGAGTGAAATTTGATGAGTACATGAAGACATTGCATGAAGATGTGAAAATCAAGCTGGAAGAAAGTAATCAGAAGTACAAAGACAAATTCAATAGATCAAGGAGACATAAAAATTTAGATGTTGGTGATGAAGTGATGGTTCATTTGAAGAAAGGTCAATTTCCTGGTGGAACATATGGGAAGTTGAAGATGAGGAAGTTTGGACCTTGCAAGATTTTGAAGAAATTTGATAGTGGAAATGCATATGAGATTGAGTTACCTAATGACATGGACATATCACCAATTTTCAACATTGCTGATTTGTATGAGTATCATGAACCTGATGAAGAAATGGCAATACTGATGGAATATCCTAAGAAGCAGAATGAAGAAGTTGAACAGATTTTGGAACAAAGAATTGGCAAGAGTACAAGAGGTAATAGTATATAGAATATCTCTAAAGTGGAAGAATAGACCGATTGAAGATAGTTCATGGATTTCATAGTCTGAGTTGGATGCAGCTCAGACTAGACCTAATTAATGATTTAGAGAATCATTTCTAAATAACCCCAAGTGTTTGATGCATGAGCATCTCAGGTCCTTAGCAATCCTCTGTCACTAAAAAGATATTTGAGTTTGTCTATGTTTCTCAGTTCCTACTTTGACCGAGTTGGTCGGTAGTTGGTTGATTTCCTTTGGTTACTAAGTATGGTCAGTTATCTCCTAGGTGATCAGTTGTTTCACTGGCGTTTGGTGATGCTTTTTTGTTGGTCGGTCATCCTTGCTTACCGAGTAGTTTATTTTGAGTTTCTGTTGAGGCTGACTTGTGCATTGATTATGGGTCATAGATTTAATGTTGGTATCTATCATTGGGAAGCATGTGGTCCTAAATCTAACTTTTCCTTCCGTTGATTGTGTAATACCCCAAAATTGGCACCTAATCATTTCAATCAATTTTGGTGCATTTCTTCAATTTTCTATGTCATCAAAGTCCTATCTCACTAGGCAATTTTCTCTCCTACCTGACTTAATTTGACTTGATGTCAGTTGCAAAAAACCTAAATTGCAATAATCAAATACTAAATTAATTCCTAAGTCTCTTTGACTTTATTAGCTAAATTATCTCTATGATACATTAATTTAATTGTAAAGTCCTATGTGCTTTAAATTAAATTAAATCAAACCACCCCCTTTGGCTAATACACATAAAAAAGGAATTAATTAATTGCTTGTTATTTGAATGGACACCTTTTCTTGAATTAATAATTTGAGATATTCGAAAGGTCCTCATGTGGCATTTTCCATTCTTTTAATAAAGTAATTCATACCTTTTTGTCTCAAAGGGGAATGAAGAGTCAGGAGTTTCAAATCAAGAAACTCTTCATTCCTCTCCGGGCTTCTCTATTTAATGAACCTCTTTTTCTCATTCAAGGGAGAGCAATTTTTGAGAGCATCTACACTATAGACATTTTTTAGTCTCATTTGATTCATTGTTTTCAAAGCTTTTTATTGCATTTATTAGATTAATATCTCATTATTAGTATAATCTTTGCATCACATTTTAGACTAAATTTGCTTATTTATTCTTAGTTTAATATCATATTTGTTTCAAGTTCTTAGATTAAGTTGCATCTCATCTTTATTTTCAAGCTCTTAGATAAATTGCACTTCATCTTAGCTTAATTGCATTCTTGCTCATCTTTATTGCTTCTTGGAAATCCTCCATTGTTGAATTGGTCTCCCAGTTGTTGGCTCTCATTCTGAGAGTATTCAAACACCCCATTCACATAGGAGGCAACAGGTCACCTCACCATGGAATTTGGATTGAGTTCTTCATACTCTCTCTCAAATTCTATCAAGTGAATAATGACCATGTTGTGTTGTGCCTGATTTAGAGGTCACATTCAGTCACATACATTTTGGCACCCACCGTGGGGCAGAAAATCTGATTTCTGGCCTCGTTATCATTTTTTTTCTGACAGGAATTTAAGCTCTGTCGTGCGTCCGTACTGTCTGTGTATGGATTCTCGCATGAGAATCTAGAGCACCGCGCGTGAGGCTTTGCTCCCTATAGCACTCTCTCGTGCGAGCTTTTGCATCATTGTGCGACACCATGCACTTTCTCATGTGAGCCGTTGTGCTTGCTCGCGCAAGATGTCGTACGTTCTCACGCAGGCTTGTGATTTCTTGCGTGAGGTTTGGCACCTTCTCGCGTGGCCCTCTTATTGACTCACATGAAATTCTGTGACAGACAGAGACTCTGGAAAATAGGCACCCATTTTTTTTTGAAATTTTCACAAATGGTATCAAAAGTTTAAGTGTGATATATTGTTGGAAAGGTCTTTCTGAGCCTAATCCAACCATGCTGGTTTCATTCTCAGATTTTACCATTTGATGAGCTATTTTTCTTGCAAATTATCTGATTTTTTATTTTGCTAACCTTGTGGGTCTAACAAGTTGTTTTGAAGGTGTTCTTGCTTTCATGGAAAATGCTTAAAACAAAGTGTTGGACTCAAGGTACCTTGTTCCATCTCTAAAAAAATTGGACTTTGGGATTAAAATTGAACCTCTCATGTGTTTGGCTTGAGTGTTTACATGCTTTCATAGAACACATTTCAATTGATGCTCTTAATGGGAAATGAATGAACATAGATTTTCTTTCATACAAGTTTGTGTTTAAGTGAATGCTTGTGTTTACACCTTAAGTAATTCTTGGTTTCAAATATCAAAACATCTCATTGAGTAATCTAGGGCATGGATTCATTCCTAGTTTACATGAAGAGTTAAATGCACCACTTTGTGGACTCACTTCATGTTTACTTGGAAAGTGAAATATTCCATGATTCAAACCCTCTTGCACTTATGAGTAGTATTGATTAGCAGTCTTAGATTACTTGTGATTGATCTAGATTGCTATCTTGGATTATTGGACTCGCTAATCCACCGGCCCCTCATTTTTGCCCTGTGGTTGCAATCTCAGTGCCACATTAAAGGGGATGGGTCTATAGGAAAGAAGCGTTAATTGTTCCACTAGGAAACCCTTTTGTGCTTTTTGGAACTCACTTGTTTTCTAGGGTGTGGACTCACTTTGAGTTTGTGTGAGGAGTTAAATGCACCACTTTGTGGACTCACCTCACATTTACTTGAAGGGTTAAATGCACCACCTTTAGTGCTTCCCAATACTTTTGATAGTGAATTACTTACATTTTTATTTCTAGAAGGCCTGCTTGGGGATTTCATCACCTCAAGGGACGACCTTAACTCCCGTGTTCCGACGGAGTATAAATATCGGGAGGTGAATCCAAAGACACCTCTCATGGGAATGAATTAGATTTCACTCTTGGCTAAGCCTCAAAGAACTTTATACCTTTGAGAAGTGAAGGAGGAGATTTGGGTTACTGTCTCCCCCCGACTGTGTGATTTCTAATTCTTCTCATCTACAGATTTGGGCCTCACGTACCTTGCGTATATCGAGGAAACCCTTTAGAAAAGCCATGTATATCCTTGTAGATAACTTGCTAGGATGTTGTTGTGTTTTAAGTGCCTGCTAAAACATTTTCAAGAACATACACAAGTAGAGTCCTTAGGGAGTAGAAATACTAAGTCACTATTCCTGTTCATGCGCAAGGTTGCTTTGTCCCTTGCCCATTGCTTGAAGACTATTTGCTTGAACTCCTTGATTGCTATCTTATGTGCTTGATCAATGACATAAATCTGATCTGCCTTTTTGTCCATGATCCATTTTTCTATTTTCTTGTCGTTCACCGTCAGAAACTAGTTGTCTTGAGTTAGGAATCGATCGATCTTTGCTTTGATTCATATTGTCTCTCATTAGTCTACCTTATCTCATTGTGCTCTTGTACCTTGCATTGCGATTGTCTTATCTTGGCTATTCTAGCCATCTCTTTTTGATAATTCATACTAGGTTCATCTTGCATCTTGGCTGTTCTAGCCATTTATCTCCTTTTCATTATCTTAGAGACAAAGTCTAGCTTTATCCTGAATCTTTGCTCGTTACATCTTCATTTATGACTGTCATGACTCGAAGTGGCAAGACTTATCCCATTCAGAATACTGATCAAGATCGAAGTAAACCTCGTAATCAAGACATAGGTCATTCTAAATCTGTTATGAAATCTAAACTTTGTGAGAGATCCTCACAGTCCTTGTTCCAAGAGTAGTACAATCCATTATTTCAGATACAGTCTGACTTATTATTTCAAGAGTATTATAACCCATTATTTCAAGACCAACAAGACTCTGAAGGGTCACTTTCTAGAATCAATGCTATCGATCCTCTTGAACCTATTGACTCTTTTGATCCTATTTTCAAGATGGGAGATCCATTCCACTTCCCAAGGGGAGGTAAATTCAATGATAGTCATGAGAAATCTCCAAACGACCAAGGTCATGGTCAGTCTCAAAATGACAAGAGTTGTGATCAATCCCACAATATTCAATATTTGGTCAACATCCAGGACCTTTTTAATTTGAAACAATGACAAGGGGAGCCTCTCCTAACATTTCTCCAGAGATGGAGACAACTATGCATGAAGTATCCGCATGAATTACCCGAGTCTGAAAAGCTTGATATCTTCTTGGACAATCTTGTCCCAAATTTTAGATACCAAGTATGATTACAAGGTCCCCTCACTTTTGACAATATGATTAGGTGGGCTATGAGGATAGAAGCATTTATGGTCAAGAAGGGAGAATTGACTTTGAACAAAGACAACAAGGAAGGACCTTCCCCCTCAAACAAGGATAAGGATAAGATTGTCAATAGAAACATAGAGGTTATGAATGATAGGGTTGTTGACAATGTGATGCCAAAACCCTCAAAGTTTGTCTTTAATCTCAGCTCTAGCATACAAACAGTCAATGCCACTGAGAAGGCTACAACAGAAGCTCAACTGCCTTCCAGATTTGCTAGAAACAAACCTTGGCTCTCTCACTATTCCATGATCATTGCTCCAGGGAGCGAGGATACTCCTAAACCCAAAACTCCCTTTGTCTTGCGAGGCCCTGCACCTCCCTCTTATAACTACACAAAATCTCCAGCTTGTGCGAATGCTATCCCTCGATCTCATGCAAAGATTGTTCTCAAAGGTCCCAAACCTTCGACATCTAGACCAAAACTATCTATGGATAAAGCCCTCACTAAGGTAAACATCCCCAAAGATCTTGATCTTGACCAGTTTCAATCTATGGTGGGTCATTTGACCTCACCTCATTATTTATCATTCTCTAAGGAAGATGATCACTTGCTGAGCCACCCACATAATGCTCTTCTGCACACTAAAGTTATGACAGGCCCCAAGAGTATCCCCCACATCCTCATTGACAATAGTGCTAGCCTAAATACTTGCTCTGCTAAGATGCTTACCCAAGTGACAGATAGTTTTGTTCCCACCAATAGAGAATCTACTGAGTTCTATGATGCCAAGCTAAAAGAAATAGAAAAGACCCTGAAGATCAAAGATATTGGCATGGGGGAATATCAGATTGAGTTTGTCTTGTCATTGAAAACTCTCCCTCCATCTCCACATTCCTATGAGGAACCTTTTGAAGATGGATTTGGTATTAGCTATCAGAGCTATGAGCTTGACCAACCTAGCTACAGCTTGCACTCACATGCAGATTTAGATGATGAAGAAACATAGATTCAGCCTATGACATATGAAAGACCTTTGAATGATCAAAATTATGATTTAGACTACTAGAAAGAGTCTTATCTACCTTCTCAAGTGCTTCAAGAACATGATCTTGGTCCTCACCAGGAGGATTTTATACACTCTACTGAACAAATTTCTACTACTGCAGCTACTACTGAATACATCATTTCCTCCAATGGAACACATATTGATTGGGAGCAACTGTTGGATGCTTCACTTATCTTGGGTATGCCTATTCTAGATTGTTCTACCACTTCTACTATTGAACAAAATCCTACTACTGCCGATTCCAATGATACACATACTAACTAGGAGAAACTATTGGATGCTTCTCTTCTCTTGGGTATGCCTCAAGATATGCCTATTCTAGATTACTCTGCTGCTTCTACTACTAAACAAGATCCTACTATTGAAGAAACACTTCCTATGTTAGATGACAACAATGAAGAAATTCTACCTCCGACTATGTCTCTAGCTGAATGGGACTCCATATCAGATGCTACTACAGAAATACCAGTTGATGCTATGCACTTATATGCTAGTCTTAACAACTCAGAAAGAGGAGAAAGTTATGATCCTCCAAATCAAGCTATTGATGATGATCCTTTCCACCCTCCTATGGAGATCATTCCTATGGCTCCTAGGCCATCTACTCCAAGCTATACTCCTACTGCTCCAACAAATCATGGGTATGTAAGACCCCATTCTGTTACAGCTTCATGGAATATTGGAAGATCCAGAATTGAAATGGTTCCTATTCGTGCACTCTTACCACCTGAAAGGGGACCTAACTCTTGGAATAGACCATCTTGGTTAGGCTCACATAATATTCCTCCAAACTTATCTGACTCTTCTAAGATGACTCACAATCAACAACGCTCTATGGAAGATTACTTTCTTGATCTACCTAATGCATTCATGAATGATGAGGATGATACTGATATATTTGCACTTGAGCCCATCCCATCGATTTCTCTTCCCTCTTCATCTCCCAGAAAAGTGGCCCATCCACTTCCATTTCCACCTCTCCACCTGAACCAGTCATAGAAGCCTCTTTCATCCATCATTCCTGAGTCTTTTGGAAGTAACTTGGATGTGCAACATAAAAATAAAAATAATGAGAATCCACTTATATCTCAAGGTCACCATGTCCCATCTAATCGACATGTGACTATGAAGAAAGGAAAGAAACAAAGGTGTTCAAAAGACCGCAAAGGTCCTCAAAAAGAAGAAGACAATCAAAAGCCAGAAAATAAAATAAAAAATGGATCTCGAAATCCATTCTATAGGCATTGTCATCAAAAGCACCTCAAAGTAAAGAAGAAAAAATTCAAAAGCTATGTGGATTCCAAAGAAAGAAAAAATCAAAATTGTCATTCGAGCTTCCAAAATTCTCATACTTCCCTCCATTCCTTCACCCTTGCCTCTCATACTTTACCCTCTTCACTCTATCTTGCCTTTTCCCAAAGTGCATATTAGTAACTCCTTATTGCTAATGGCATGACTAAGAAAAATCTAGAATGTACTCTCCCTAAGTGTTTAGAGCATGGGAAATCTAATAAAGAGTTAAGATGTGTCCACGAGGATGTTTGTGGGTCTCACTTAAGTGATCTTTCCTTGACCATGGATCTCTCGATAGTTGGACACTACTGGTTGGATCTCTTGTTACTGCTACAACAGCTAGTTCTAATTCTACAACTTCTTGGTTGCCTACTACTACAAATATTGCGTTCTCAGAGATTCCTACTGAAGGAGAGAAATTCAAAGAGCCCATCAATGCTCTTCATCTGAAGAAGTTCTACAGCTGACATTCTCTATGTGCTTATGTACATACTTATTGGTCCTGAAAAAATCCTAAAAATTGATATATTGCAAAAAATCCTAAAAATTGAAAAATGTCCTAAAAAAATGATCATCTTAGTGAAAACTTGGCAAACAGGTGCTTTGATGTATCTATTATCCTGGTGAAAACCTGGTAAACAGGCACCTTGATAATACAAAAAAAATAGAAAATGTGAAAAATACAAAAAAAAATGAAAAGATAAAAAATACAAAAAAATACAAAAAAATCAAAAAAAGAGAAAAGTACAAAAAAATTGAAAAAGAAGAAAATGTGCCATTGATGAAAACCTGGTAAACAGGCGTCATGGTAGCAAAAATAGAATCTCTGCCAAGATGGTGAAGACCTAGTAAACAGGCACCTCTTGTTTCCTGAAGCTGCATCTCATCTCAGCATCACTTGGCTCTTAGTTTCTTGCTTTAGTTTCCTTCCTTTCCTGCTTTAGTTTGTTTTCCCGCTTTCTTGCTTTGGTTTGCTAGCTCATGCGCTTGTCTTTGAGTTTTTCTCGACTCTTCATAGATTGGAACTGGTTCACACTTAGGGGCACCTACCTGGTCTAGGGGGCATTGTCCTATCACTTTTGGAAACTCTTTTTGAGCATCGGTCACCAGCGTTTCACATTGTGTCTGCCTGATGATGCCTAGCTACTTTTGAGATCTCTCCTCGAGGATATCTCGTGTATCGGTCGCCAGTGGTTCTCATTGTGCCTACCTGCTGATACCTAGCTTTCGTTTGATCTCTCTTCTTTAGGATTTCTCCCTTACATCAGTCGCCAATGGTCCTCACTATGTCTGCCTACTGATGTTTCATTCTCTCTTTTGAGAATCTTCCTTGTATCGGTCACTAGTGGTTCTCACTGCATTCGCTTGCTGATACTTGGTTCGTGCTTCGATATCTTCTTGAGACTTTGTCTCTCATGATGGTCACTAGTGGTTTTCCGCTACGTCTGCCTACTATCATTATCTCATTGAGACTTTGAACATTATCTTTCTGAATCAACTTCAATCCACTTGAACATGAACTTAAACTGAAACTAAAACTAAATGTGTGTTCCTTTGAGGCATGTTGAGCTTTGTTTTCTTTGAGTGCTTGTTTGTTTTCTTTTCTTTTTGCTTTCTGTTTGTTGGTTTAGTTCCAATGATCCAAGAAATCTACATAAGAGGGGTGTCCGTCTGTAAGAGCCTTCATCTCGTATTGGATGGCCATGCGTACCTCGAATCCTTTTATATGGATACCTTGGTGAGGTTGGTTCTTCTCCTTATTTTTTTTGAGTGACTTCTTTTGCTACATTTGGAATTGCTAACGCTCATCTTGCTAAGTGAACGTAGGGGTCACTGTGAGCACTCTTTGGCAAAAGAAAGATCTCTTGCATGTTTGGTGTGTTTGTTCGCAAGAGACATTCAGGTCATTCTAGAAAATGTGCTTTGATGCTTATGTTAACTTGCTAAATTAAAAGGAATAGGTGTTCAGGTCATTCTGGCTTCTTGTGCCTTAATGCTTACACCTCATTCTGACAAATTTAAGACTTATGTCATATTCATATTCTCATGTTGGGGAGAATTGTATGGCATCTTGCGATTGTCCCATACTTAAACGAACTCAATGATGATAAATACGATGAGTCCAACAGCTGAGTCCGGAGGATTGCATTTGTTCATCCTAGGCCTGCATTTAGACTTGCATCTTTCATTCTAGGCTTGCATTTGGAGTGCTTTCTTGTTGCTCTCTTGATTGCTTTCTTCTGGATCTGCTCATCAAAGGTTCTCATCTTTTGTCCTAATCTCATCTTGGCTGCATCCATTTTTGGGATCGAAATCAAAATCTGACATCTCTAAGTGGCTCAAAATCGCGTTTTAAATATTGGACTCCTTCTGGATCGAATGCTTGTGCAGTCAGCCTTTTGGTGTCATCTTCCTGCCAGATCCTCATCTTTGCATCATGTTCTCAAATCTTTGCTTCTTTTCATCAAGTCAACCCTAGTCAAATTTTGGTCAACCATGGTCAACTATGGTCAAACTTGGTCAACAAGACCTCTGCTTTGCTCTGATTTGCTTATGCAGCTTCGTGAATCTAGTCTAATTGCTTTTGCTCTACAATCTCTTTTGTTTATCATCCTTCTGACATGTCATCTTTTGATTTTGCTCCCGAGGGGGCAGGATGATTACATCATTTGAATCTTGTCGAATCTATTCTTGAATTAGTCTGATTTGAATCATCAGTCCTCATTGCTAGGGGCATCTTCACACCTCGCATCTTGTCATCTGGAAATCTATCTCTTAGGTATCTGAGCAATCTAACTCAGATCCTCGAGGATCATTCTTCATTCTAGAGATGGTTCTTGAAATCTATTGGGTATTGGGGCAATCTAACCCTAATTCCTGGGAGTCAAGCTTCATTCTGGAGATAGCTCTCAAAATCTCTTTTAGACCGTTATCTGGGCAATCTAACCCAAGTCTCAGAGGATTAAGCTTCGTATTGGGGCAATCTAACCCTGATTCAGAGATAGTCCTAAATCTGCATCTTCATCAATTGGTATTGGGGCAATCTAACCCCGATTCCAGTTCTCTTCTAAGACCGTTGTCTTTGCAATCTAATTGGACTATGGAAATTCTCGTCATCTGTCACTTCAGACTATTCTTTGAATCAACACGCTGTTCGCACATCAATTCAAAGAGGGGAAAATGTAATACCCCAAAATTTGCACCTAATCATTTCAATCAATTTTGGTGCATTTCTTCAATTTTCTATGTCATCAAAGTCCTATCTCACTAGGCAATTTTCTCTCCTACCTGACTTAATTTGACTTGATGTCAGTTGCAAAAACCCTAAATTGTAATAATCAAATACTAAATTAATTCCTAAGTCTCTTTGACTTTATTAGCTAAATTATCTCTATGATACATTAATTTAATTGTAAAGTCCTATGTGCTTTAAATTAAATTAAATCAAACCACCCCCTTTGGCTAATACACATAAAAAAGGAATTAATTAATTTCTTGTTATTTGAATGGACACCTTTTCTTGAATTAATAATTTGAGATATTCGAAAGGTCCTCATGTGGCATTTTCCATTCTTTTAATAAAGTAATTCATACCTTTTTGTCTCAAAGGGGAATGAAGAGTCAGGAGTTTCAAATCAAGAAACTCTTCATTCCTCTCCGGGCTTCTCTATTTAATGAACCTTTTTTTCTCATTCAAGGGAGAGCAATTTTTTAGAGCATCTACACTATAGGCATTTTTTAGTCTCATTTGATTTATTGTTTTCAAAGCTTTTTATTGCATTTATTAGATTAATATCTCATTATTAGTATAATCTTTGCATCACATTTTAGACTAAATTTGCTTATTTATTCTTAGTTTAATATCATATTTGTTTCAAGTTCTTAGATTAAGTTGCATCTCATCTTTATTTTTAAGCTCTTAGATAAATTGCACTTCATCTTAGCTTAATTGCATTCTTGCTCATCTTTATTGCTTCTTGGAAATCCTCCATTATTGAATTGGTCTCCCAGCTGTTGGCTCTCATTCTGAGAGTATTCAAACACCCCATTCACATAGGAGGCAACAGGTCGCCTCACCATGGAATTTAGATTGAGTTCTTCATACTCTCTCTCAAATTCTATCAAGTGAATAATGACCATGTTGTGTTGTACCTGATTTAGAGGTCACATTCAATCACATACAGATTGTAGATCCGAAGGCCGACTTAGTTTGGTAGCCTCTTGTATAGATATAGTTGTTTGGTTAGAGTTTAGGGAGTCAATTTGGATAGAAGATAGAAGTTAGTAGAAGGAAGATTGTTGGTAGATCCTTGAATGTTGGAGGAATTTTGTAATTCATTGTAATAACTAGCCCTAATAGGGAAGGCCTTACAACCTGGCATGTATGAATCAATTTGAATGAAAGAATATATCATTGATCCTGCTTTCTCTCTCTCATTGTGTTGTTGTTGCTTCCGTGAGTTTTTGAGCAGGAATGGATCTATAGGGTGTGCCATCATTTGGCCCCTCAGCTCCTTCTCCTTGCATCACATCTGATAGTAGTCACAACCTCACTTACGCTAAGCATGTATGAGGCAATATTTTCAACTTCACTCATTTTAAAGCTTTCATACTTACCTTTCAAACTTTGCAACTTGACAACCTTCACTTCCCTTTCTCCTCCATGCAGGGTCCTCAACTTCTCCAATATTTCATTAACCGTCTCCAATTCCATGACATTAGTCATTTCATCATCATTCAATGCACTCAACAAAGCTTGATTTTCCCTAATATTGGCTTTGGAATCACTGATATTCTTGTGAAGTTGTATGGTTTGTAGGAGGATTGTAACTTTCTTTTGTAACCTTCCAATAATCTTCATCAATACATTTGAGATGCACTATCATGTGGTTCTTCCACAAGTTTTAGTGGGCTCCATCAAAACTTGGACTATATTTCTTATATGCTACCATATTTGGATCTCCCTCAAGTTGTTAGGCTTCCTTCAAGGGACCAGGCTCTGATACCAATTGCATAAAATAAGACAACAAGCAATTAAGTGGGCGTGAGTGAATTAGTTTCTTCTAAAACACTAGATCTTCAAAACCCTTCAACCCTTAAACATTGAAACCCATATTATTGATTTATGAAGATTAAAGGATGAGGCTACAATAGTCTTGGATATTTCTAATTCATTGGGGAGATTGTTGGATATCCATTTAATATGTGTAATCATTACATTAAATGTTGTTGGAATTACTACTATTGGCATTCATGTTCTGTCACTGATGTCAACATATGTTTCTATGGAGAGAGCATACTGGTTATTCACAGTGTATGGACACTATATAGATGATTCAAAACATGCGAACATAGTTGTGTGTACATGGAGGTGTTTTGATCTTATATCTAAGATCACATGATGTAATATTTCATATGGACTGTGACAGTGGAAGCTAACAGATATAGTCTCTGTGGTTAGGGTATATCTTATAGGTGATGTGGATATAGTACATGTGAGCTTAAGGGATGATAGATAGTGTATTGAAGAATGTTCATTGATCTTAGCAAGGTACAAAAAGTAGGACGATGTCAGTTGTGGCGTGTGTTCTGTAGAAGACCTATTTGGAAGCCAACTTCAAATTTGTAGCATGTATCATGAATGGTGAGCATTGATTACAGATGTTGGTACTTAATTGTTGAGATATAATTGTTATATACTTGTTTTAGATACCATGTGTATCTTAGCAAAGCCTAATTGGCCGACCTGATCATTTATTTTTCAATAGGGTATATATGTAAGATATTTTCTTTTTTAAAGGTATGTAGTATGAATATGATGTAAAAGAGGATTATAGAAGCTACGAGCTTGTGTCTGTTGGATCTAGAGTAGAGAATAACTTATATAATTTATTGGAACTAATCAAGCAAAGATAGTTTCTATTAGACAGTTCAAGGATTATGTATTTCCTTTCATACACTTGTATTGCAAATAGTGAGTTCTGAAGGAGGTCATAACCTTCTTTAGGCAATGAGCCTACTCTTTTCTTTGACTCCTAACAGGGTCTATCCTCTAACAAGTACTATGTATTGTAATGTTTTAATTGGCTCCTAACAGGGCTAGATCTTTTAACAAGGATACTATACTCTCAATACATCATTAGTGGGTGTTAATTCCCACTGGGGTTTTTCCTTTAACAGGGTTTCCTCGACAACAAATATTGTGTTATTGTGTTGGCATTAATTGTGTTCATTTAATTGGTATTTTTTCTATTCAAAGTTTAAATTTTAATAATCTATCATACAACTGATTCACCCCCCCCCCCCCTCTCAGTTGTATTGGTGCACTATTATTCCTAACAATTGGTATTAGAGCTACTGGTCCTTAGAGATAAATCTTAATAGCTTGAGGTGATCTTGGAGATAACATTCTATAGGAAGGATAGTCCAAAATTTGATCATGAAAATGTTGACAGTTGGAAGAAAAATATGCGAACTCATTTACTATGTTTGGGCATTGACTACTAGATGATTACAAAGAATGAGGTAACCATGAAGACTAAGAATGAATTAGACAAAGCTAATGATGGGAAAAAGAAGACATTTTCTTATAACATGGTCGCAAGAGAAGCATTAATCAGTGCACTCTCTAAAGGAGAATTTATTGAGGTGAAATATCTAGATTCAACACACAAAATTTGGGTAAGATTAGAAATGTTGTATGAAGGAGATAAGTTTACTAAGCAAGAAAAATTACAGAACTAGAAAATAAGGATGGAGAAGTTACAAATGAAAGATGATGAAAACATTAGGGCTTATGTATAAAGAGTTACAGAGGTTGTGATTAGAATCAAAAATTTTAGAGGCACTTATGAAGAGGAAGAAGTCATTGAAAAGATCCTTAGATCATTGACACCTATTTAGAAGACCAAAGTTAAAGTTATAGAAGAGATTATACCTTTGACTATAAACTTTAGTAGAGAAATGTCGATTGCAAAGATTACCTTCAAAGCTATAGAGATGGGAGATTCTTTACCTAAAGTTTAAATAGCATTCAAGGCATCTACACATAAGAAGACAATATCTGGAATTGTGAGCTCTAGTAGTGGTAATATAAAGGAATAGCTTGGTGAGTATGTTGATGAATGGGAATAGATACAAGAAGAAGAAAGAAAGCTAGATGAAATTTTTGTTGGAAAGTTGGCTATACTGGTGTATATGACTTGTTATAGTGTTGTCATTATGGCAAAAAAGTCATCTAATAGTGAGTCATCGCACTTGATGAGAAGATCAGAAATTGGTTAAGTGTTGAAGACTGGACAGTGTACAGAGTACCTAAAGCTCAGGGCATCAGCACACGTGCGTACAACCAAGTTATGGTGTGATCCCTAGAAGATAAGTTGGTTAGACTATATTCATGCTTAGTCTATGAGTGCATGATCAGATATGCAAGTATGCCAAGGTTACAAACAGTTGAAGTTACACATCTAGTGTGTGCCAAAGAGGAATAGAGTAAGCAGTGGACTGTTAGCATTTTGATTTGCGGTTATATTCTAATGTTGTAAAGGCTATGCACCTATTGTAATTAGGTTTTCGACATGTAAATATTTTTATTTGTAAACATGCTTGAGCCAATTCAATTGGAAGCGTTGTATGTAATTGGTCAAAGGGCTGACCTAGATGTTTGTTTTGTAATGTGCATATAAATATGAGATGCACCTATTGTAATAAGTATGGAAGTTGATATATAGTTGTGTTAACAAGAGAAGAAGTCTACAAAGAGTCTATAAGATGTATTAGAGATTTTAAAGAGGTCAAAGAATCAGCACATCAAAGGAACTGATCAGACAAGCAGTGTCATAGTGATAGTTCATCCAACAGATATAGTGTGTATTTGAGATCAGAAGGTTATAGCCTTCACCACTTGAGCAGTGAGCTCTAGGATAGTGTGTCCACTCCCCTAATAGGGACTATTGTAAAAGAATCCAAACAGGGTCTGACCCTTGACAAGGTCTACTATACTTAATACATTGTAAAGAAACTCCTAACAGGGTTAAGGATCTTCTCACAAGGATCATAAAACACTAGAACAAAATATTAGTGGGTGTCAATTCCCACTGGGGTTTTTACCTATTTGGGTTTCCCCGTAACCATATTGGTGTTATGTGTTGATTTCATGTTTCATGTTTATGTGGATGTTCATTTCAATACTTAAGCATTTAAGTTCAATTTAAAGATTAAGTGAAAAGTTAAAATATAGTGAACACTGATTCACCCCCCCCCCCCCTTAGTGTTCCCATTCCTAAAAATTGGTATCAGAGATCTGGTCCTCAACAAAGAATTTTAACCACTGAGATCATGGACAAAGCATAAATGAAACATCTAAAAAGAAATCTTGAAGCTGCTCTTGAAGACCTGGACAAATCTGAAAGAGAAATTGAAGAACAAAAAGAAAAACTTAGTGATGCTCAATTAGTCATCAAAAGGCTAAGAAAGGATTTGAAAGAATGCTCTACCAGTGATCTAGGGACAATGGTCAAGAATTTGAATGAAGAAAATACATCCTTGAAAGAACAGCTTGAAGAATTTGATGATAAGCTAACTAACAATCAGGAAGTCTATGATGAACAGATCAAAGAGAACCTTCAACTGAATGAAGAATTGAGGCAATCAAACATGGAAATCTTGGAGCTAAGGAACAACAAAGAAAGCTTGGAATCTAAATTGAAAGATGCTAAGAATCACATTGATAAATTACACACCAGTTCTGATTTGATAGAATCTCAATTATATGCAAGAAGAGCTAAAGGAGATACTAGTTGCATTGGATACAATGAAGCACAAAATTAGATTGACAACATGCGAGCAAGAATGAAAGCACCAGAAGGAACCTTAGATTCTAAGGAGACTAGAAGTCAGACTAAGGATCATATTCAACCACCTAAGAATGAGCACAAGCCAGTAGACCACACTTATTATGCATGTAACAAGCATGGACACATATCAAGGAACTGTATAGAGGTAAGACCTTTCAATGGTTACTGTTATTCATGCAATAAATTTGGTCATAGATCTATGAATTGCAAGACAAGTCAAAAGAATAGGACTTGGCATAATCAAAGAAATTAGAATCAGACAAATGTAAGAAGTTCTCAGAATGTTACATGTTAGATATGTAACTATAATGGTCACTCAGCTAAATAATGTAAGATGGTGACTCATGTCAATGCACCGAGGAATATAAGGCCTCCAGTCATTTGTCACTCTTGTAACAAGGCTGGACACATCTCAAAGTTTTACAGATCAAGGACGCAAGGTCAGGAAAGCCCTAAAAAGCCTAAAAAATTAGTTTTGGATCCTGAAGGAGAAGTCAATTTTGTGAAAGCTTCAAAGGATGCGAGCTTGATTTGGTCAGAAGCAAAGAAGGACAAATTTGATGAGTATGTATTGGATGCATCCATAGTGGATGCACCCTCTACATCTGGATGAATGGCCCTCAGGGTCATGGGGGGAGCTAATTTAGCTCTAGCCCCCTACGTGGCTGGTATACTCACTCTCTGAGTATGTGCCTTTGGACTTAATCTTTTGGAGACTAGTAGAACCTATGTGCAAGAGCGCACTAGCTGATTATTGCTAGAATGAAAGATAGAAATTTTCAAGTGACAGCCTAGTTTATGCGGCAAGCATTAATGGCAGATTTTCCACTTTAAAGTACATAGAAGTTTGAAGATCTCTCATTGCATTTGAATTGAAAGATATTGGAGAGTAGAAGAGCCCTAGCATTTGATTAAGAAGGATTGCAATTTGATTAATCAAGTGATTTGATGTGCATTTGATCACGAAAACCCTAGTTCATCGCGTTGATTCAAGAAGTCTTCAAGATCATTTGGAAAGTGATATCCAAGTAAGTGATGGCTACTCCTATAGTATTTGATGTTGCGGAGAAGAAAAGATATGTGTTTAAGAGGCATCTATTTAAATCAAAAATTGATGAACTAGAAGGGGCATTCTCCCACATGCCTATGGGTGTTATGCATGTCGAGGACATTAGGGAATACATTCCCTGTAAGAAAGAACCAATAGGATTGGATAGATTGAGAGCGCACATGGAAACAATGATGAAACCAGACAAAAAATTCATGGATGAGTATGCGTAGTGGAATAATCACTTTATAGTAGAGTATGCTACGGCATATGAGTTCTATGAATCAGAATGGATCAAGATTCTACTAAGTGGGATTCATGATGACCTATTTTGGATAGGTGAAGTGTCGGTCAGAATTACTGGTAACCTAATTCATGAGATGAAAGGCCTCTCAAGGACAAGCATTGTCCTTCCAGTGGGAAAAGATGTGAGGAAGATTATTGAATAGACATGTAAATCAAGAAGTGATAGGCGTGGTATGACTATCGAGCCTATTGAGCAAGATGACATCAAATTGATGTCCATGATACTAGGATATAGGTTCCAACACACCAACAGGGTAAATAGTGTGTCTGCGGCCACAATTCTTGTAGCCATTAGACTAGTGAATGAGAATGGAGAGTTTAACTTGTGTGAAATCTTGCGTGCACAACTAATTGCCAACATCAAGGAAATCAAGCATGATAAGACCAAGATATTCAGATTTGGGTCTTTGATCATATACATGTACTTCCATATTGTTGGAAAGGTATCTAATTTGTATCTAGATAAATCCATTCTCACAATACCACATATATCTCTCAAGGCATGTACTAAGAGCACTTTGAAGGACTACATGACACTAGAGTTGAAGACATTCAGGGTTAAAATGTAGATGAGGTACAAGATACTAGAGAACATTGTTGAGAAATACAAGGATACTATTTGCTTCATGGTTGAGACTGACACAACATGCATGGAGGTAGTTAAACCAAGAACCAAGTGGATTCATCTACTAGGATATGAAGTGGAAGAGCCTATTCTAGAAGCATATGCATAAGTATTGCTTTCAACCCCTACAGACCCTAATGAGCCAAGATGGGGAACCTATCTAGAGAAAACAAGAGAAGTTGATGCAATCTTGAATAGTGCTGCAACTAAAAGAAAGGTTGCCAAAGTCACCTCAGAGATCTTGACAATTCATGGAGTGTCTCAAGCAGACCTAGAGAAAGCAAGGGAACAAAATATTTCTTTGTAAATTGAGAGTGCAACAACAACAAAGACTGAATTAGATGATCCTAAGTTGAAGAAGGTGGAGATAGAAAAATCTGATGATCAAAAGGGTAAAACTATTGTTACTCCTTTTGTACCCAAGGAAACCATTGACCTTACTGCTCCTCCTAAGTATAAGGAAATGCCTAAGAGGAATAAAGATATTAGCATTGGTCATCCATCCTTGAGAGTAACAAGAAATAGAAGGAACACTCAAGCACCTCCTGAAGTAAGTTTCAAACCTAGTCTGAGTGTGTTAAGCACAAGAATTATTGATGAAGGCATAATAGATCAAGTAGCAAAGTTTTATGAGAAATATAGTGAGATTGAAAAATTAGAGATACATGAAATGATTGTCAAACACATGTTGAAATTTAAGAAGACAGTCATAGAAATTAAGACTATGATCCCTGATAATGTGTGGAACATCCTAGAGTTCCAAAAGAGACAGGCCATTGAAAAAGATTTAAGGATAAGAGAAAAGATTCTAGATGAAAACCTTCCAGTATGTTCTCTAGAGGAGAAATATTTGTTATTAGATCTAGTAAAACCACATCTTAGAACCAAGTCTAGGACCCTACACATAATGAACAAGAACTATGAATTAGTTGCAAAGGAAATAGAGAAAGCCTTTGAGAAGGTCTTTATGAATAGGCACATGTATCCATCTACTGCGCCTAACAAAAAAATACCCATAATGATTGCCAAAGAGACAGAGACCATCAATGTACAATCTATAGGTCCACAAGATTCAGCGCACGTAGTTGATACATCCACAGAGGCAAAGAAGACTGCACTCATGATAGAGACACCTAAGGATGATTCAATCTTCATTGACAATGTAAAATTTTCTATGGGAGCCACAGATATGGATTTGGACAATTTTGAAGAGGCATTTGTAAGCACTCAAGAGGCTGAAAACTTATGCAGTAACACCCCTCCTATTCATCAAGAATAAATATTGATAGAAGATATAACTGATGAAAAAGAAGAAGAAAAGTTGGAAGAAAAGAAAGAAAAACAAATAGAAAAAGAAGCAGAAAAACAAAAAGAAGTAGAGAGAAAATAAAATGAACCATCAGTTGAAATAATCAAGGTAAAACAAGAAGTGATGGATAGCACTCCTATCACTCCCTCAGCAGCATTGTTGTCAAGTTTGACACCTGACACAACTAATTTGGATTCATGGGGAGAAGAAGACCTGATTAAGTTCAACATCTTAGCTATGGAGAAGGCCAAGGAGAAACAAGTGATGATGAATCCCCTCCTTGTAGAGTTAGTGAACATCTTGAACAACTTGTTACCAGCAGACAAGAATGTGTCCAAGGTACACTCCATTGATGATGTGAGTGCTTTCATTTCTCAGTTCAAGAGAGATTTCTCTAACCTAGAAGAATACGCTTCCCAAATTGCACAAGAGAAGTATTTGAAGAAAAGGCTCAGTGAATTAGTTAGCAATTTTGCACTTGACCTAAGCTCTCTAAAGACTGGTCAAGAATCCTTGAAGGAGTTTGCAACAAAGGGAAGAAATATCATTACTAACTGTATGAGCCAGGACAAGTTGACTGGTGATCTATACAAGAAGATTCAAGAGGTAGAAGCCATGATAGAAAGCATAAGGAAATAAATGGAAGAACCTTTTTCATTAATGTCAAAGGGGGAGTATGTATATAATATGGTATAGATATGTATAAGGAGATATAAGATAGAAAGTTATGTATAAGGGAGATATAAGACAAGTTTTTTGTATTAAGGAACAGTTAGCAACTTGGCCATATTCCTTTATTGCCATCAATTACAAAGGGGGAGATTGTTGGAAAGTTGGCTATACTATTGTATATGACTTGTTATAGTGTTTTCATTATGGCAACAAAGTCATATAATAGTTTGGAGTTAGCGCACTTGATGAGAAGATCATAAATCAGTTAAGTGTTGAAGACTAGACAGTGTACAAAGTACCTGAAGCTCAGGGCATCAGCGCATGTGCGTATGATCGAGTTATGGTGTGCACCCTAGAAGATAAGTTGGTTAGACTATATTCATGCTTATTCTATTAGTTCATGATCAAATATGCAAGTATGCCAAAGTTACAGACAGTTGAAGTTACACAACCAGTGTGTGCCAGAGAAGAATAGAGTAAGCAGCCGACTGTTAGCATTTTGATTTGTGGCTATATTCTAATTTTGTAAAGTCTATGCACCTATTGTAATTACTTTTATGACATGTAAATATGTTTTTTTGTAAACATGCTTGATCCAATTCAATTGGAAGCATTGTATGTAATCAGTTAAAGGGTCGACCTAGATGTTTGTTTCATAATGCGCATATAAATATGAGATGTACCCATTGTAATAAGTATGTAAGTTGATATAGAGTTGTGATAAGAAGAGAAGAAGTATGAAAAGAGTCTATAAGATGTATTAGAGCTTTGCAAGAGTTCAAAGCATCAACGCATCAAAGGAACTGATCAGACAAGGAGTGTCATAGTGATAGTTCATCTAGCAGATATAGTGTGTATATGAGATTAGAAGGTTGTAGCCTTCACCACTTGAGCAGTGAGCTCTAGGACAGTGTGTCCACTCCCCTAATAGGGACTATTGTAAAAGACTCCTAACAAGGTCTAACCCTTTACAAGGTCTACTATACTTAATACATTGTAAAGCAACTCCTAACAGGGTTAAGGATCTTCTAAAAAGGATCATAAAACACTAGTACAAAATATTAGTGGGTGTCAATTCCCACCAGGGTTTTTACCTATTTGGGTTTCCCCATAACCATATTGGTGTTATGTGTTGATTTCATGTTTCATGTTTATGTGGATGTTCATTTTAGTACTTAAGCATTTAAGTTCAGTTTAAAGATTAAGTGAAAAGTTAAAATATAGTGAACACTGATTCACCCCCCCCCCCCCCCCCCCTCTCAATGTTCCCATTCCTAACACTTTTTTCCCTGATCGCTAGAAGAGAAAAGAGAGGTAAGGGTAAATTTGAAGGAAAGTTACCTTTAAAATGTTTTTCATGCAATAAGATAGGTCACTTTGCATCTAGATGTCCTACAAGAGTTCCTAAGCACAAACCTAAGTACTCGAAGGAAAAGGAATGTTACTATGCTAGAGAAGGTATTTCTAATGATGATGATTGTGATTATGAAGAGATTGGATTTATTGCTATTAAAGATGAAAAACCAGTACATGAGGAAAAAGCTTTAGTATCACATGTTGACAAGAAATATGAATGGGTTATAGATAGTGGTTTCTCACATCATATGACTAGAGACAAAAATAAGTTTGTTAAACTAAATAAGTATGATGGTGGTGTTGTAAGATTTGGTGATAATATTCCTAAACCTATCATAAGAGTAGGATCTATATCTTTGGATGGAAGGACTAATACTGACAATGTACTTCTTGTTGATGGACTTAAGCATAATTTGTTGAGTGTTGGAAAGCTGATGGACAAAGGATATCAATTAAATTTTATTGATGGGAAATATTTTATCAGAAGTAAGACAGGAAACTTGATTGCAACTGGTACTAAAACTAGAGGTAATGTATTTGAGTTAAACACATCTAAAGCTTTTTGTTTTTTTGCAAAGATAGATGACAGTTGGTTATGGCATAGAAGGTTTTGTCATGTCAATTTTGATAATATTGTGAAGGAAAGCTTGACTAATGTAGTGAGATACTTAGCAAAAATTGTAAAACCATCTAACACTATGTGTAGAGAATGTGTTATGGGAAAGTAGACTAGAAGCAGTTATAAAATTAAATCATATACATCAAAAGGAAAGTTGGATCTAGTACATATAGACCTATGTGGAATTACAAGGACAAGATCATAATATGGTGAAAGGTACTTTATACTTTTTATTGATGATTTTTCTAGAATGATGTGGATCACTTACTTGAAAGAGAAATCAAAAGAATTTGACAAAATCAAGTTATTCAAAGAAAAAGTAGAGAATGAATTAGGCTTAAAGATAAAATGTCTCAGATCAGACAGAGGTGGAGAATTTACTTTAGATATATTCAATTCATATTGTGAAGAGCATGGAATACAAAGGTAGATATCTGCTCCTAGGACTCCACAACAAAATGGGATAGCAGAGCGAAAGAACAAAATAATATTGGATGCTGCTAGGACAATGTTGCTAGAAGGAGATGTATCTCATGTACATTGGAGAGAATTTGTTGGGACAATAGTATATACATTGAACCAAATTCAAATTAGAGAAGGTACAAGTAAGAATCCTTATGAATTGTGATTTAATCATACTCCTACTGTAAAATATTTTAGAATATTTGGTAGTAAATGCTATATCAAAATAGATGATGAAATAGGGAAATTTGATGCTAGAAGTGATGAAATAATTTTTCTTCATTATTCTACTAAAAGCAAGGCTTATAAATGCTTTAACCTAAGATTAAGAAAAATGGTTGAAAGTAGCAATGTGAAGATAGATGAAAAGTTTCAGATACAAGAGAGAATGTATGATTGTAATCAGATTACAGAAATCAAGGAGGCCACCACTACAGAAGAAGAAGAACATGTTGAGACTGAATGTGAAAATGAGATTTGTGATGATGACACAAATGAGGCTACTGAGATTCCTAAGACTCTGAGGTATGTTAAGAAAAATCATCCTAAAAATCAAATTATTGGTGATACAAGTCAAGGAATAATGACTAGATCAAAGACAAGGGAATAAATTTATTTGATTTCTCAAGTTGAACCAAAGACTACTAATGAAGCTTGTAGAAATGAATCTTGGATCAAAGATATGAAGGAATATTTAGATCAGATAAAGAAAAATAACACTTGGGAATTAGTTCCTACACCTAAAGACAAAAATGTAATAGGAACTAAGTGGGTTTTTAGAAACAAAATGAATGAAGAAGGAATTGTTGTGAGAAATAAAGCAAGATTGGTTTGCAAAGGCTACTCTCAACAAGAAGGCATAGATTTTGAAGAGACATTTTCTCCTATTGCTAGGTTGGAAGCTGTGAGATTATTTTTGGCTTATGATGCACAAAGAGACTTCAAGGTATATCAGATGGATGTGAAATATGCATTTTGGAATGGGGATCTTGAAGAAGAAGTATATATAGAACAACCTAATGGATTTCCTCTATCTAAAAATGAAGACATGGTATGCAAGTTTAAGAAGGCATTATAGGGACTGAAGCAAGCTCCAAGGGCTTGGTATGCAAGGTTAGAGAGGTACTTACTTCACCTTGGATTCAGAAAAGGTAATGTTGATAGTAACTTGTATTTAAGAACTAGTGAAGAAGGAATTTTGATAATAGAAGTTTTTTTTTATGATATTATCTTTGGAGGCAATGATGAAATGTGTAAGAAATTTTATAAAGAAATGGAAAATGAATTTGAGATGTCCATGATAGGTGAAATGAGATTCTTTCTTGGACTGCCAATAAATCAGAACAAGAATGGGATTTTTATTTCTCAAACTAAGTATCTTAAAGAAATGTTGAAATTTTTTTGAATGGAAGACTGCAAACCAGTTGGTACACCCATGGTGACTGGTCATAAAATGACAAATAATGATGAGACAAAGAGTTTTTTTGAGACCAAGTATAGATCAATGGTTGGTGGATTACAATATTTGACTCACTCTAGACCATATATTGCTAATGTTGTTGGAATTGTGGCTAGATATCAAGCAGATCCTAAAGAGACACACCTGGCTGCTATGGAAAGGATATTTAGATATCTGAAAGGAATAATGGAATATGGCTTATGGTATGATAAAAATAATGAATTTGAATTACATTCTTATACTGATGTGGATTGGGCCAGGAATATTGATGACAAGAAGAGTACTAGTGAAGGTACATTTTTCCTTGGGAACAAGTTGGTTTCATGGTTAAGTAAAAAGAAAGATTGTATAGCTCAATCTACTATCGAATCTGAATATGTTGCTACTACTATTAACTACACTCAAATTTTTTGGATGAAACAAATGTTGAAAGATATTAGAATAACTTTTGTTGAGCCAGTAGTTATCCATTGTGATAACACCAGCACAATGAATATGCCAAAGAATCTTGTGGTGCACTCTAAAACTAATCATATTTCTATTAAGTATCACTTCTTGAGAGACAAGGTAGAAGAGAAGGAAATAAGGTTGGAATACATTAGCACAAAAGAACAGATAGAAGACATCTTTACAAAGTCATTGCCAAAAGATTCCTTTGAGTATCTCAAAGGTATGCTTGGGGTGCAAGCCCCTCCTTGTGAGAATTAAATGATGTAGGAATGCATCATTATAGAGGTTTTCAGATCCTTATCATGTTCTAGACTTGATGTATGGATCTACTCCTCAGGGGGAGTGATCATTGGAAAACTACAAAATACATTTGGGTGATTCAACACCTAATTGATGAAGATAGTTGATGACTTATGGCACCCTTTTCCATTGTTGTCAAAGGGGGAAAGAGACTATGTGAATATACCTAGTGTATGGGGAGAAATACTATGAGGAAGAGTTCATTAGAGTATTTTTGGGTTGATGGATTTTCCCATATGTTTCCATTAATGCCAAAGGGGGAGATTGTTGGATATTTCTAATGCATTGGGAAAATTATTAGATATGCATTTAATATGTTTAATCACTACGTTAAGTGTTATTGGAATTACTACTATTGTCATTCATGTTTTGTCACTGATGTCAACATATGTTTCTATGGAGAGAGCAGATTGGTTATTCATGGTGTATGGACACTATATAGATGATTCAGAATGTGTGAACATATTTGTGTGTACAGGGAGGTGTTTTGATCTTATATCTAAGATTGCATGATGTAATATTTCATATTGACTGAGTTATAGAAGATTTAGTGAAGACTAGTTACTGGACTATGATAGTGGAAGCTGACAGATAGTGGATTCAGTACATGTGAGCTTAAGGGATGATAGATAGTGTACTAAAGAATGTTCATTGATCTTAGCAAGGTATGGAAAGAAGGATGAAATCAGCTGTGACATGTGTTATGTAGAAGACCTATTTGGAAGCCGACTTCACAGTTGTAGCGTGTATCATGAATGGTGAGCATGGATTACAAATGTCGGTCCTTAATTGTTGAGATATAATTGTTATATACTTGTTTTAAATACCATGTGTATCTTAGCAAGGAGTTATGTAATTATTTGTATATTAGGAAAGCCTAATTGGCCAACCTTATCATTTATTTTGCAATAGGTTATATATGTAAGATCTTTTCTTTTGAAAAGGTATGTAGTATGAATATGATGTAAAAGAGGATTGTGGAAGCTATGAACTTGTGTTTCTTGGATGTAGAGAATAGAATAACTTATATAATTCATTGGAACTGATCAAGAAAAGATAGTTGCTATTGGATAGTTCAAGGATTGTGTATTTCCCTTCATACACTTGTGTTGCAAATAGTGAGTTTTGAAGGTGGTCGTAACCTTCTTTGGACAGTGAGCCTGGGCAATGAGCCTACTCTTTTCTTTGACTCCTAACAGGGTTTATCCTCTAACAAGGACTATGTACTATAATTTTTTAATCAACTGCTAACAGGGCTAGATCTTTTAACAGGGATACTATACTCTCAGTACATCATTAGTGGGTGTTAATTCCCACCATGGTTTTTCCTTAACAGGGTTTCCTCGACAACAAATATTGTTTTATTATGTTGGCATTCATTGTGTTCATTTGATTGGTATTGCTACTATTCAAAGTTTAAATTTTAATAATATCTCATACAACTGATTCACCCCCCCCCTCTCAGTTGTATTGGTGGATTGTTATTCCTAACAAATAGTGTGTTCCACTTTTTGGGACGATGGATTTTTTACCCTTGCTAAAAATTCACATTTTGACCCCTTCACATGAACTGGGGGTGTTCACACCAAAGGGTAGAGGGCCTTCGAGTGAACCCCACTACGTGGTGGGCTTCGTGCAAACATACGTAGGGGTCTTTGCGCAAAAACCCCTTTCAAGAGAACTCTCCTTTGCCACAATTTCTTTAAATTTTAGGTGGTAATTATTTATTTTTACTTTTCACAATAGCTGATTATGGACCCAAGGTGTTGGAACGAACCCCTTGTCGATGTAGTGTTCCTTTAGCCTCCTCGCATTTTCAACTTCCTTTGACCATTGTTGATACCAGGTATGCCTATTTCTACATTTTTAAAATTATTTTAGCAATGTTTATAAATTATTTAGTTATTTTTTATTATTTTAGCAATATTTTAGTTATTTAGTTTATAATTTAGTTAATTAGTTAGTTAGCAATGTTTATAAATTATTTAGTTAAAATAGTTATTTTTTCATGTACAGTTATTGTTGTTAGTTTTTCATATACAGTTATTATTTTTTAAGTTGTTTTTAGAAATTGATACATTAGATAGTTTAGGAAATTTTAAAAAATTAATAAAATTTAAAACATTTTAAAACTTTAGAAAAATTAAAAACACTAGGAAAGTTTAGAAAAATTGAAAAAAAATTAAAACTTTAGAAAGATTTAGAACTTTAGGAAAGTATTAAAAAATTAGAAATATTTAGAAATATTTAGAATACTTATGACCCTTACAACCCTTATGGTACATATTGTGTCCTAAGAGGTATTAATGTGTAATAAGTCTCTCACAACCATATTAGGACCGGGCCTTGAGATTCTTATTACGTAGTAGGACCTCTTAGGACACAATATGTATCATAAGGGTCCTAATAGGTCTTAAGAATTGTCCTAGGACCAATTAGGACCCATAACTACCTTTATGATACATAGTGGCTCCTAATGCATCTTAGGACCAATTTGGACACATTAGGCTCCCTTAAGACCTATTAGGACCCTTATGATACATAATCCAGGTCCTAACAGGTAGTAATGTGTAATACCTATTGAAAGGGGCCTGAATAGGGTCAAGACCGTATTTAGGGGGATTTTGATACTTATTACACATTGGGACCTCTTAGGACCCAGTATGTATCATAAGGGTCCTAATAGGTATTTAGGTTCATCCCATGACCAATTAGGACCCATTACGACCTTCATGATAAATAAGAGGTCCTAATGTGTAATAATTATCCCAAGCCTAGTCCGAATAGGGTCCTAATGTTGGCATTATGATGTATTTTGGAGTTGAGATGCAATATTTTATGCTTATGAGTTTTTCACTAATGAAAACTCTATCAGAATTGATGAATAGATTATAAATACTGATCGACTAGATGGATAGGTAAAGAAAAATAAGCTAAGTGTTTTAATCGGTTAACATGAAGACAATAGAAAAAATTATTTTGTGTGGTGTGATTGTTACTAGAGCATTATTTTGGTCAGTCAAGTTCAATTTTATGACCACAACTATTAACTCAATGTTTTGAGTGTGTGGTATTTTGGTAATGTGTTTAGTGTGAAGTGGTTGAGTTATCGATTGATACTTGATGATCATATGATTGAGGCGGTTGATTATTTGTCATTTCTTGGCAATAAATGTTTGCATTAAATTTTAGGCTGACATTTTATGTATGATTGGCACTGATTTTCATGTGTTTGGTAAATATTTTGGGTCGACTTGTGAAATGTTTTTCAAGCCCTAAACAACTTAAGAACAACAGTATAAAGGAAAGCTAAATCGTGTGATTTGAAGAAGAATATTATTTTATTGGTGGTTGTAATCAAAGATAGAGATAGAAAATTGCACCAAGGTTTAGAGTTTCTATTGGATCTATTAGGCAAGCAGTTCCATTTTCAAATCAGTTATTTGATTTCATTACTCAAGGCTAACTCTAATAGGTTAGCAGGTTAAATCCCTTAATAGGGTGGAATTTAACTGATCTCATTGTATAAATCCTTTAATAGGGTGACTTCTAAGAAGGAGTTCAAATCCTCTAGTGAGGTAGATCATAACATATCTGATTGTACTTATAACAAGGTACTAGTCACTCTTAACCGAGTGAGCCCCTAACAAGGTATTGTAAGATCCTAACAGGGAAACTCTTTTTACTATAGTGAAAATATTTGTGGGTGTCATCCCCACCATGGTTTTCTCCCTCTTACAATGGTTTCTATGAAAAAAATACTAGTGTTATGTGTTATGCTTTTGTGAATTCTTGAATTATTTTACTTCAATTGCATAGTTACACTTGCATGTTTGGTTGTATGGAATTTGTTTAAAAGCATAATCATATTATTGGTTGAATTGATTCATTACTTGTTTTCATTGATTCACCCCCTCCCCCCCCCCCCTCCCCCTCCTCTCTCAATGCCTATATATACTAACAATTGGTATCAAAGCCAATTTCCCTTGAAGAAGCTTAACAAATAGGGTGAGATCCCTAAGGAAGGCATAGAGAGTTATAAGTACAAAAGGAAACTTCAAGAAATAGAGAAGGTAATCAATGAACTGAAAGATCAACTAAAGATGTTCATTTCTAAGAGAAAAGAACTTTTTGAGAAACTAAATGAAAGCCAAGACTACATTGAACACCTATCAGAACATGGATCTAAATAATTTGAGGAAGCTATTGTAGATCTGATGAAGGCAAATGATAAGCTGACCAAAGAAAAAGAAAACTTAAGGAAAGAGCTTAAAGGTCAAATAATTAGAATATGTGAAGAGATGGAAGCAAGGATAACTGTAGAGGATACAAATAAAGTTGGAGAATAATCCAAAAGGGTTGTTGAGGATGGCCTACAAGAAAAACAAGAAGATTTTTTTAGGATTTTACAAGAGAATACTATTATACATGAAAGGATTCATGATACAAGAGAATAAAACTAGTAGATTCTAAGTGAAAATGAAAGACTGAGGGAAGAGAATGAGAAATTGAGGAATAAATTTAAAATTGAGAAAGAAACCAATGAGAAACTGAAGAAGTATAATGAAAGTTCTAAAAAGCTTGATGAACATTTGAGGACTCAAAGAAGAACCAAGGAACCAACCATTCTTGGATATACTAGTTAGGGTAATTTTGAAGTCAGTGAAACATATGGACCAAAGAATCCCTATCAACATCTGAAGGTGAATCCAAGAAATTCTGGTAAGAAACCCTACAAACCTATTTGTTACACTGCATATGATTGTAGATCTATGCCTAGTAGTAGATCCATTAGTCATAGCTTTGATGTATTTTGTTATATGTGCAACAAGTATGGCCAAAAAGTTGATGAATGCAAGTCAAGAGTGAATAATCCAAGGTCACCTATGAACCAGGAAAGCCCTTACCAAAGAGAAGCAATTCAATGTCACATGCTCAATTTGTGGGAACTATGGACACATGGTTATGAATTTCATAATGAGGAAAAACATAAGCAATGTTAGACCATGAAGGACAACCGGTATGGCATGTTTTCATTGTCACAAGCTTGGTCATCTAGCAAGGAATTGTAGAATGAGAAACCAATTGGTAAACCGATCAGAGGATCAAAAGGGAAAACAAATTTTTAATGTGGAAGAGACCAGGAAAGATATGAACAAGATCTGGAAGAAGAGAGAATATGCTAAGGAAGATAGTAAGACATTTGAAGGATCCACATCACCATCGAGTGTAGATGGTTCATCATCAAACTAAGTCACTATTGGCTTAGGGGGAGAAATTCAAGATCTATATCCTATCCCCTAAGTTGTGTGCACGGTAAGATTTATCATCATATTTAGATGCCTATTAGTGTTATAAAAGAATATGATGAAGAATCTTGTATTTCATATGATTCTATGTGACCACATAATTATTTTTATGGCATAGTGACCTTTTTATGTTCTAACTGTTGCAACCAATTAAAATTACCATTTGATCGTTGCATTTATTACTTAGAAATGAAATGTTAAAAGGGAAAAAGAAAATTTAATTTATCACAATGCATTCTACAAGCTAAGTAGTGCACTTGCAAGTGACACTAAGGCGATTTGAAAAGATTATGGATTGATAGTTGTGATCTTGTGCTAGAATTTAAGTGGTGTTTGAAGAAATCTTATCGGCAAAAAAAAATAGTATTTCTTTGTGTTGTGAAGGTTCTATAATTTTTTTTGTGAAGAAAATTATTGTTGGCATTATGGATACTCCTATATTGGTTGAGATTATAGAGGAGCCAAGGTCATTATTTAAGTTACATCCTTTGAAGGAAGTAGAGAATGATCTCACAGTAGATTTTTATTTGATACCCCATGGTGTGTTGTTGATTGAAGATATAAGATCATTTGTCCATTGTAAGATTGAGGATATTGGTTCAAGTTTCATCTTCAATGCATATATCAAAATGTGTAATGACTTTGGATTAAAGGATGAACACAAGCATTTGGTGGACAAGGGTTTTACCTATATAGTTGACATATATGATGATATCAAACCCAAGTGGATCAGATATGTGCTAAGTCATGTTTATGATTAGTTCCTATGGTTGGATAGACCGCATAAGGAGATTATTCATGTAGTAACAGGGTTATGCATGATCAGTGTGTACCTATTCTAAGAATGATTCATTCTAATGAGGTCATTCATCTAACAAAGTCTAAATAAGACCAACGTGCTATGAAAATTAATGATATTGTAGATATCGAGGTCAAGTTTTCATCTATGGTGATCAGTTAGAAATTATATTAATCAAGTCGATTGAACAATGTGTCCGGTGGCAGTATTCATGTTGCATATTGGATGGTGAAGGAGAATGCATAGTATGACCTATGTGAGGTCATGAGAATCAATTCTTTGTGAACATGGAGAGAATAAAGAAGGAAAAGAAACAAACTTTCAAGTATGGTTTGTTGCTAGTATGTATATTCTTCTACTTGCAAAATCATTTCCCCGGTATCGGTAATGTTCAATGGTCAAACGATAAACTGGTAGTAGTGCAAATTAAGGAATGCATAATAATGTTAGCAAATAACTTTAATAGTGTAATGTGGAGTTATTTCAAAGATTTCTAGAAAAAAATGCATGAGAGGGAGATAATTCCAACCAGTATAGTGGATAAGTACAAAGAAGATATATGTTTTATTATAAATATTGATACGTGCATGATGCAAGTAGTATGACCAAGAAATTATTGGGCTCTACCGATGGGTTATGAGGTAGATGGAAATATTGTATCACTTCATGCTAATGATTTACTATCTAAGTTGATCAATTCTAGTACTCCAAGGTTTGGCACTTATGAAGAAACCTATATGAAAATTCATTCACAGTTAATGGCACCGGTGATAGAGAAAAGAGTGAGGAAACAAGTTGATGATTTAGCCAAGAAGAGTGGTATTACAAAAGAACTAATGGATAAGATCAGGAAGAAGTTATAACTGAGGAGGTGGGGACCTCTACTATTGTTGAAAAATTAGAAGAGGTAGAGGTTGTATCTTCTACAACTAGTAATGTAATGGGAAGAGAAACTAGGAGTTCCATGGTGCGAAAGGAGGTTCCTTCCCCTATTGTTAGAGAGCATTCGAAAGGTAAAATCACATCAAATCTTGAACCTACAGTAGTCAAGGAAAAGGAAAAAGAGAAGACACTTGTGACTAAATAGAAAACTTACAAGAGAAAGAAGGAAATGACACATGGCTACAAAGAGTCAAAAGGTAAGAGCAATAAGAAGGATACAACTAAGGAAGTATAACCTCAAACAAAATCTGGCAAAGAGAAAGCCGAATTGAGTTCTAGTGGAAAAGGATCAAATATTGTTGGAATGAGAACTAATAAATTAGTTAAACCCAAGACTAAGAGAACTTTACTGCTGATAGCATAGATGAGAAAATAAGGGAATATGGAAGTTTTTTATGATGCCAACTAATGCTATGAAAGCTGTGATGATGGAGGTAAGAAAAAGATAGAAGATGTTATTGTATATAGTTTACATAAGTTTTTCAGAGGACCTAATGAACTATATAAAATGATACCTAAATTACTTTACAAGAAGATTGATGCTAGGTGGAGATATGATTTGAGACTAGATAGAGAAATGATGGAACATGCAGTGATTCAGCTTAAGCCTGAATTGTCTATGGAAGAAGTGAAGCTTACAATTGAAGCTATGAGACCAATTTTCAGGACAAGAAATAGAGTATGTAGAATACTTAGGTGAATCACAAGTAGTTCATGATGAGACTCTTGATTAAATGAAGAATAAATTGGAGGAAGAAGATGAACCGGTGGATGATACTCAAGAGGAGAAACAAAAACAAGAGGCTACCATTGAAGAGGTAATAGTAGATGAATTTTTCATTGTTGAGCAAGTGATTGAAGGAATTATCAATGATATAACTTCTGATACTCCATAACAAATTCCTACTATTGAAGTTGAATATTTGCAAAGAGAAGAGTGTGCACATAAGGATAAGTCTGAAGAGGTGGTGATACATGTTACAACTAATGTGGTTGGATAGATAGATGGTGTTGGGAAGATGAATCTCATGAAGTTTATTTTGTAGTGCAATGAGTAAAATAAAATTGGATCTAAGTAGGAATTTAAGTTATAAGAAGAAAGACAAGGATATGGATATTCCTGAGGAGTAAATTGAAGATGAGCTTGAAGATGAGGATGTTGAGTTCATTCAAGGACCTATTGATGTTACCAAAATGATTCCTAGTGAATTGATGAAAATGTTAGAGATACTAAAGTTTGAAGCCAAAAGGGACAAACTTAGAGCTAAAAAGAAACATGATCAAGTACTTCAGTTAGCTAGAGACATTATTGCAGACCTTGTATTAGAAGTTGACTATAATTCTAATGCAACACTGATTCAGTAGATGGATATTTTGGTCAATGCTATCACTACGAAAGTTACTAGTTTGGAGGAAGCCATCATGAATAGAGAAAAGATGGATTATGAGAAGAAGAGGATTGATAAATTAATGAAGACTATTGCATCAAATAAAGGTAAATTTATAGTTCATATGAACAAGATGCAGGAAACTTTGAAAGAGATTGGTAAATTACTTGCTAAAGTTTTTGAATTTTCATTGTTTACACAAGATTTGGAGCTAAAGATAAATGAAGCTCAATGGGACCTTAAGTCTTTAATTTCTAGTTCTGATCCTTTTTCACATTCAGCTACCACTTATGGATCACAAGTTAAAGTTGGCAATCACAAGTTGAAGACATTACAAGAAGAATAAGATAAGAGGATCTCTACTTTACTAGAGCTTAAGACTTATTTGATTCCTACAGTTGATGTAATGCAACAAAATGTTAGAGATTCAGAGGTAATAATTGGGTCACCAAACATGAGTACACTTGAATCTATGGAGGAGTTAGCTTCTATATTACATGGATAGATTCATTCCATAAAGAACTTGCAGAAGTCATGGGAGAGTTCTTTAGAGAGAACCAAAGAAAATTTTAGAAGTGTTTTTGAAAGGTTGTGATTGGTAAAATGATTTCATTTTTTAATTTCATTTGTGTACCTATCATTTTTTCAAAGGGGGAGTGATCAATGCAATAAAAATAAAGTTAAGCATCTAGTTTAATGATAAAAGGGGGAGTAGTTTGGTTATAGTTGAGTTTGATTTATATGCATCAATTTGTATATGTTTTTGGTGTTGAGGATTTTTTAGGAGTTAATTATTTTCATTGTCTTTCCATCAATGAAAAAGGGGGAGATGTTGGCATTATGATGGATTTTGGAGTTGAGATGCAATTTTATGCTTATGAGTTTGTCATTGATGGTAACTCTATCAAAATTAATGAATAGATTACAGATATCAATACAGTGGATGGATAGGTAAAGAAGAATAAGCTAATTATTTTAATCAATTAATAGGAAGACAATAACAAAAATTATTTTGAGTGGCAATCAAGATAGAGAGAACATTGGGTGGTGTGATTGTTACTGGAGCATTATTTTGGTTAGTCAAGTTTAGTTTTCCAATCGCAACTGTTAACTCAATGGTTTGAATGTGTTGGTATTTTGGTAATGTGTTTAGTGTGAACCGATTGATTTACTGATTGATACCTGATGATTAGATGATCGAGGTGGTTGATTATTTGTCTGTTCTTGGTAATAAACTTTTGTATTACATTTTGGGATGACATGTTAGGTATGATTGGCATTGATTTTCATGTGTTTGGTAAATGCTTTGGGCCGACTTGTGAAAAAATTTTCATGCCCTAGCCAACTTAAGAAAAGTAGTATAAAGGAAAGCTAAATCATGTGATTTGAATAAAAATATCATTTTAGTGGTGGTTGTGATCAAAGATAGAGATATAAAGTTGCACCAAGATTTAGAGTTTGTATTGGATCTATAAGGAAAGAAATGCCATTCCCAGATCAATTATTTGAGTTTATTTCTCAAGGCTAAATCTAATAGGTTAGCTGGTTAAATCCCTCAATAGGATGGACTTTAACAGGTCTCATTATATATCATTATATATATCCTTTCACAAGCTAAATTTTGAGTTTAAAATCCTCTAGAAAGGTAGATCCTAATCGATCTAATTGTACATCTAACAAGGTACTAGTCACTCTTAATCGAGTGAGCCCCTAACAGGGTATTATAAGATCCTAACAGGGTAAGCTTTTTACTATAGTGAAGAGATTTGTGGTTTTCATCCCCACTATGGTTTTCTCCCTCTTATAAGGGTTTCTATGAAAAAATAGTGGTGTTATGTGTTATGCTTTTGCGAATGCTTGAATTATTTTACTTTTATTGTATAGTTATACTTACATGTCTGGTTGTATGGAATTTTTTTAAAAGCATAATCAGATTATTGGTTGAATTGGTTCATTACCTATTTTCACTGATTCACCCCCCCCCCCCCCCCGCCAGCCGCCCTCTCAGTTCCTCTATATACTAACACCTAATGTCTATTGATAGGTCTTAAGAAAATCTACACCCCTTAAGACCTATTAGAACACATTAGGATCCTATTCAGACACCTTGGGATAATTAATTTTCATTAGGGACTCTCTGGATCCATTATGTAT
Source organism: Chamaecyparis obtusa (assembly GCA_027943335.1). Taxonomy (NCBI): domain Eukaryota; kingdom Viridiplantae; phylum Streptophyta; class Pinopsida; order Cupressales; family Cupressaceae; genus Chamaecyparis; species Chamaecyparis obtusa. The sequence continues at coordinate 262,773 of BSBK01003249.1, forward strand.
AGGTCCTAATAGGTCTTAAGGTTCATCCCAAGAGGTCAATTAGGACCCATTACGACCTTAATAGGTCTAAAGGTTCATCCTAGGACCAATTAGGACACATTAGGACCCCTTAAGATCAATTAGGACCCTTATGATGTGGTCCTAATACATCCTAGGACCAATTAGGACACATGAGGTCCCTTTAAGGCCTATTACCTACCCTTATGATACATTAGGTTCTTAATAGGTCTAAAGGTTCATCCTAGGACCAATTAGGACACATTAGGCCCCCTTAAGTTCAATTAGGACCCTTATGATGTACATTAGGCCCCTTAAAGGCCTAATAGGACCCTTATGATATATTAGGTGTTAGCTTGTGGTGACTGATCAGGAAAGTACTATCCAGGAAAGTACTATACACTTTTCCTCCCAATGCAAATTTTTTTGAGGCCGACATATTTTCAACTATTTTTGGGCCGACATATTGTAACTCATTATAACCCTAAAGCAGAAAAATATTGTATAATATGGATTAGGGTTAGGGATTTCATTATGTATGATTTTAGTACTTACGGAGGAATTGAGCTGTAAGGGATTACGGATTGTAATCAAGTTGTAATCACTGGATAATAATAATATTGGACTTGTTGTTGGTGGACATAGCCCAGGGATTGGATGAACGATGTTAAATCTTTGTGTCTTGTGTTCTCTTCTATGTGGTTTATTATTTTTTGATATTGGTTATATTTGCATGTAATTTTTATTTCTGCCTTGTTAATCCTAACATTAGGTTCCCTTATGACCTATTATGACCTAGTAGTCCACCTATTATTGTTAGATAACTAAGAGTGCGGTGAATCAGTTAAGTTCAGTTATCCTATAGTCCCAAATACACTCAGATGTATAAAACAAATCCAACATAAAAAATTAAATATCTTGGTAACACTTAATTATGTCTTTCTTGATTCATTTACCGAATGCCAATTAAATCATCTAGTATATACCGATCAAACTAGTAATTATAATGTGTAAAGTAAAATAAAAAATCATCACATGAATACACATTTAACACTTGATTTTTAATGTGGAAACCCTATTAGGGTAAAAACTACTTGGGGCCAGTACCTAAAATAATTTCACTCTTCTGAAGTTTTCTTGGTTAAGAGCCAACCCTATTAAAGGTTACGAAACACATTGTAAGGTGTGACCTTGTTAGAGGATTTATCACTAACAGTTCTCTATGACCATACATTCACTTGGGTCAACAAGAAAACAACAAACATTCATTGAATGTCATAATGAAATAAATAAAGACTATAAAGTCCCACTCAGTTAAGAGATTTGCCTATAGCAATGGTTAGAATGGAACAGTAAATGATCTAATTCAAATACAACCTCCTTTGCAAATATTCAGATCTATGTTAAGCTCATATACCTCTGGCTATCATAGTCTCTTCAATTTCTTTTTATCCTCCAACTCTATTCTTCTTGGTTATCTCATTTCTTTGACACTCGGTGTAGTCTACAAAATTGCTCAGTTTTTACTTCAACCTGTCTAACTAGCTTCGCACGAATGCAATCTTCTTCGTATGCACATAGCTCATTATGAATTTTTTGTCTCCTTATATAGACATGATAAACCATTTTCTTCTCAGCCATAGATTTTGCCTCTTAATATCCATCGTTGATTTTGTCACTTCAACCTTCCTCAGAACTTGTGCCTTAAACATGTTTCAATCTTCATCAGTAGATTCTCCTTGAATTTTTTTGACTATAGATCTTTATAAAAAACTTTATCTTTGTCCTTGAAATCATCCCAATTTGTCCATCTCATCATCTCAATTCGACAATCACATATTCCATATTATTTCTTTCACTCGGTCAATATCGTGATGTGTCAGTGACTTCCTACTTAGTTAATATTGTGCTTGGTATACACTACACTTTCTTGGTGTGCACTGTATCTACTCAATGTATACTAAGTTCTTCATATATCGGCCACATAAACTTGTACATTCTTGATCTTCAATTCTTAACAAAAACATGTAATACAATCAAATCACTAACATGCTATCATAGACTCATCAATAAGTTATTCAATGAATACCATATTCATAACTTACTCATACATCTTATTTTCATGTTAATATCTCATTCCTTCACCAATATTACCTTCTTCAGATGTTTGCAACTATCATGATAAGTACAATCAAAACTAGTTGACATCAAGGATAATATAATAACTGATCTAATGTCTCACATGTACCTTTTTATCTCAGTGATCATCTTCACATTTTGTTCTCCAAATAATCAATCAGTTGTAGTATAACAATCTCTCCCTTTGACATTGATGGTGACACAAACACAATATGAAATATGTCATAGAATACCAAACATCTTAACTGTCTACAACTCTATCTTATATGTTGTGACTCGGTAAGCTCTCTCTTATCTTATGCATTTAATATGTTTAATCAGTACACATCATCAATGTATAGACTCTCCCTTTTAGTTAGCTTCATTTCAAACTGATATTTCATGATCATCTCTCCATATTATCATGTAACCATCTCTCTTTTTTTGAATATTTCATGTAATCATATCTCACTTTGACAACAATCCCAAAGATAATCATCTCTTCAGTAGCCAAATCAGTGTCTTTGTTGTTCAATTCAGATTCTTGTACCTTGCATGTATAGATATGTAATTTTAGTGTGTCTTTCATCTTTTTCTTCTTCTTCAAAACCTCAGGAATCCCAAAGTGTAAACATCATGCATCAACATCATTAAATATTTTGATAAAGTACAGGTTGATGCAACCCCATATCACCTTAGTGACTGTTAGACAAGGGATGGACCCCTAGTCTACTTCTCAAGTATTCAAATGTATCCTTCGGTAAGGGTTTTGTGAATATATCAGCAAGTTGCTCTTGTGACTTCACATATTCTAATTTGACTTGTTTTTCTTGAACTTTCTCCCTTAGGTAGTGATACTTAATAGATATGTGCTTTGTCTTTTCATGCATCACTAGATTCTTTGAAATGTTAATAGCACTTGTATTGTCACAATAGATTATCACTAGATCGGTGATCTCTTCATTTATACCTTCCAACAATTTCTTTATCCATGCAATATTTGAACAATTAGCAGCAACAACTACATATTTTGCTTCAATAGTGGACTAAGAAATGTATCCTTGTTTCTTACTTATCCATGTTACTAATCTTTCAACCAAAAAGAATGCTCTATTAGTAGTTCTTTTCCTATCATCAATATTTCATGTCCAATCAGCATCATTATAAACTCTGAGTTCAAAATTGGCTTATTTCTTATACCATAATCCATAATTTTTCATTGTTCTTTAGATATTTTAAAATTATTTTCACAGCAGCCATGTGTGACTCTTTAAGATTAGCAAAAAATCTAGCTACAATTCCAACTGCATGTGCAATATCTAGTCTATTGTGCACAACATACATCATTTTTCTAATAATAGATCTGTATAAGGTTTGATTTACCTCTATTGATTTTTCATCCTTGGTCACCTTGCATCTAGTTACCATAGGTGTACCAATTGGTTTTGAGTCTTCCATACTGAATGTCTTCAAAACTTCTTTGATGTACTTTTCTTGTGTGATATAGATGCCTTCCTTCAGTTGTTATATTTGCAAACCAAGAAAGAATTTGATCTCACCAAACATTGACATTTCAAATTCTTTTCTCATTTCATTAGCAAAAGACTTGCATAAGTTATCATGACCTCCAAATATGATATCATCAACAAAGATTTCAGAAATAAGAATCTTATTATCAGTTTCACATTTCAAATATAAATTGTTTTTGTAACTTGTTCTAAAAAATCCAATTCTTATGGGATAAGGATGTAGTCTTTCATACCATGATCTTGATGCTTGCTTTATTCCATACAATGCCTTGTGCAACTTACATACCATGTTTTTCTGATTAGGATCAACAAAACCTTCAGGTTGATCAATGTATACCTCTTCTTCAAGTATTCCATTCAAAAATGAAGATTTTACATTCATCTGATATACCTTAAATCATTTATAAGTAGCATATGCAAGTATTATTCTTACTCCCTCAAGTCTAGCAACAGGTGCAAAAGTTTCTCCATAGTCAATTCTTTCTTCTTGTGCATAACCTTTACAAACTAGTCTTGCTTTGTTCCTTGTTACATCTCCATTCTCATTCAATTTATTTTTGAATATCCATTTAGTGTCAATCACATTTTTATCTTTAGGTCTCGGTACTAATGTCCATGTCTTGTTTATTTGTATTTTTTCAATCTGTTCATTTATTGCCACAATCCATTCATCATTTGCCAATGCATCTTTAATAGTTTTAGGCTCAAATTCACAAACCAAACATGTATTGTTCCTTAACTTACTTCTAGTCATCATTTCTACTCCTTTGTCTCCAATTATCTGATCTTGTGGATGGTGTCTTCTCACATACTTTGCAAGTACAGGTTTAAATCTTTGTTCTTCAATGTTTTCTCCATTTAGTGCATGATCATCATTTCCATCAGTAATTGTTTGTTGTTTCTCGGTTTGTAAAGATGGTTTTTGGGTAGAAATATTTTGTTGCTCAGTGACTCTAGATTGTTGCTTGGGTAGAGTTTTTGGATTTTCAATATAAAAAAATCTACCATAGTCTTATGTTTCTTTCTTTCTTTCTTCATCATTCTTTTCTACAAACTCATCAACTCTCACATTTGCACTTTCAATCATCTTGTTAGTAGCCTTGTTCAAACATTTATATGTTAGGGATAGTCCCAAGAGATAACTGAGAGGGTGGGGGGGGTGAATCAGTTATCTACAAGATTCAATTCTTTATCCAATTAAGTATAGAATAACATTAAGCATAAACACAATAAGATAACACTTAATACAACACAATTTTGGTTATGGGGAAACCCAAATAGGTAAAAACCCTGGTGGGAATTAGCACCCACTATAAACTGCACTAGAGTATTATGATCCATGTTAGAAGATCTTACAACCCTATTAAGATTTGATCTTTATAATGCATTAAGTACAGTGACCTATTCAAGGGTCAGACGCTATTAGGAGTCTTTACAATTAACCCTGTTAGGGGTGAGGACACACTATCCGGGAGCACACTGCTCAAAGAGATGAAGGCTGCAACCTTATGTTTAACAGATACACACTATATATGGATCTTTGGTGAACTGCAAGTAGACCTGCTATCTTGATCAGTTCCAATGAATAGCATAAACTTTCTACTTTGTCACATAGACCTTCTACTAATGGCTCAATACTTTGCACCTTCTTCTCTGCTCTTATCTTTCAACTATCTGCCATACTTAGCAATCACAAATGACTGCCTATAAATATCTTACTCTAAATGATATAATCAAGTCATCATGTTAGAACCATCTTGAAATCATATTAGAGAAACAATACAACTCTCCAATAACATCTCAGTCGGCTATAGTAAGCATGCAACACAAAATGGGACCGCCCAACTTAATATGAGTAGACACGTTACTTCATACTATTGGCTCCACCAAATTAAATGATACTTTCTTCTCATGCTGAATTATGTCATGCACTCTTAACCAAACATTCTTAACTCTTCTCCAAACACTAATCCAAGCATGCATATCCAAATGATAGGTGCAACTACTACAACAACAAAAACAATGTCGGCTCCATCTGATAAACTCTAGAAACTGTAACAGGCAACTGGAGACTTCATAACTCAACCTGTACTACACAATTGACTATGCATCCATGAACATATTTTTACTGACATATCTACAATATAAATATAAATACACAAGGCTCCATTACAACCATACTACAAATCACATACATAACTCTTCCTGGGACCTGTCAGGAACACTCACTGATACAAACAATTGTATTACTGTCTTTACTTAGAATCAACCTTTGCATCTATGATATCATGTTGATAACATATCTAGGAAGCATATGCTTAAGGCTCTCTCCATCAAGCTTCCACACATGCTTCTTACCATATGTTTTCATCAATGACAAACATACAGTCAGCACTAGCTTGTTGGAAAATATCCAACATTATAGGCCTTACTTTTAGTAGAATAACCTAGAAATATGCCCTCATCACCTTTTGAGTCAAATTTTTCATTTCTATCATCTTTTAGAATGTAACATATACTTCCAAAGATTCTGAAATAGCTAACATTAGGTGTGTAACCATACCATAGCTCATAAGTTGTTTTATTTGATTCTTTCTTCAGTTGTACTTGGTTCAGTGTGTAAACAACCATACTAATAGCTTCTCTCCAATAAATTTGTGTAACATCTTTTTCAATCATTAGTGTTCTATCACAATCAACAATTGATATATTCCTCCTTTCAACAATCTAATTCTGTTGGGGTGTCCTCAGTGCAGATACTTGTCTCTTTATTCCATGCTCATTACAAAAATTAGTAAACTCGTCAGAAATGAATTCACCACCTCTATCTAACCTCTAGCATTTTAGTTGTTTACCACATTCTTTTTCCACTTTTTATTTGTACCATTTAAACATTTTGAAAGCTTCTAATTTTTCTTTTAAGAACATGACAGTCATCATCCTAGAGAAATCATCAATGAATAAGATAAAATATTTATCTCCATAATAACTTTGTGTTCTAATTGGACCACATAAGTTAGTGTGAACCAACTCAAGAATAGCATTAGATGAGTAATGTTTTCTCTTAAAACTAGATTTTGACATATTTTGCACATTACATGATGAGGTTTAGATTTACTCTTCAAACCTTTATCTTTCATTTTCTTACCAATCTTAACCTTGTTGTCAAAATTCACATGACATAACCTCTTGTGTCACAACCAAACATCTTCATTTTTAGCCAACAAAAAAGAAGTTTCAGCATTGTCCAAAAAGAATAAGTTGCCTTTTGATTGTTCACCAGCACCGATCAATTTTTCAGTCTCATCATAGATTTTCACCTTTCTTTTCTCAAATGAAACTCTATGACCTATGGTATTTAGTTGTGCTACACTCAACATATTATAGTTAAGTCCTTTCACCCAATAAGCATTTTCACATCTAATCTTATTATTCAACAGTATAGATCCTTTACCTTTTACTAGTTGACAGGGTTTGTCATTTCCCATTTTCACAGATCCTCCATTATAGTGTTCAAGATATTCAAATTTTTCTTCATCATCATTCATATGATGTGTGCACCCACTGTCAATAATCCAAGTATCATTCTTTCTAACCTTATAAATAAGTGTTTTTTCAACATACCTTTCTTCTTCTTCGAAATATTCCTTCAATGCAACAAATACCACTTCTATGTCTTCATCGGTTTCAGTCTCAGTGTCATCATCTTCATCTTTAAATAGGTAGCATGGCTTCTTACCTTTATCCCTATAATCTTAGTTGTCTTTGTTGCCATACTATCAGTTACCTCTGTGATCTCGGTAATTTCTTCTATCATTCTTCATTTTATTTGATCTTTCACTTGTTCTCTCATCATTTTTCTTGTCAAGACATCTTGCAGCAATATGACCAATCTCTTTACATTTGAAACATACCAAGGGTAGTTTACCTCTATATCTTTATTTACTACTTTGTAGTCTTCCAGTCATCAATGCTTCAAGTTTATCAAGTTCATCTTCTTCAGCTTCACTATCACTTTCATTTCTTATCTTATGTCTACTGCTTGATCTTCCAATATTCAAAGATGATATAAATGCAGATTCTACCATAGGTAAAATAATGTTATCATAGTTGTTAAGCTCAAATGCATTCAATCTACTAATTAGACTATCAAGAAAAATATCATTACCAGGAAATGCTCTCATTTCGTGCATTGTTGAGACTAATAACATAGGCAGATAATAGTGTTCTAAGAATTTTACTAACCACAATGTCTTCTTCAATAATTCCACCTACTCCTCAGATAGCATTCACCACTTCCTTGATTCGGTTGTTGTACTGTGTGATGTTTTCACCTTCTTTCATCTTCATATCATCAAAATCACCTCTTATACTTTAAGCTTTTTCTCTGAGCACATTCACATCTCCTCCATGAACTAATGTCAATTTGTCCCATATCTCTTTAGCAGTTGTACAAGTCTTGATGTCTTCAAATTCAGCATATGATAGAGTAGAAGCAATCTCAATCATCATAGAATTGTTTTCTTGTCTTTCTTTCATCCGGTTGACATTCAAAGGACTAGTAGGAGTTATAAATTCATTTTCCAAAAAGTATAGTGCAGAATCTCCAATGCCTGATAGATACAACTTCATCATACTTTGACATGTTGAGAAATTATCTTTGTTCATCTTTGGTAGCTCTCTCTTATACATCTTTAGATCTTTTACTTAAGTCTTTCAAACTTCTTCCTTCTAATACTCTTGGTCTAATACCAATTATTAGATAACTGAGAGGGTGGTGAATCAATTAATTCCAGTTATCTTACAGTCTCAAATACTCTTAGGTGTATAAAATAAATCCAACATAAAAACTTAAATAGCTCAATAACACTTAATTGTGTCTTTCTTGATTAATTTACCGAATGCCAATAAATCATCTAGTATATACCGATCAAACCAATAATTGTAATGTGTAAAGTAAAATAACAAATCATCACATGCATACACATTTAACACTCGATTTTTAACATGGAAACCTTGTTAGGAGAAAAACTACCTAGGACTGGTACCCAAAATAATTTCACTCTTATTAAGTGAGCTCAATTAAGAATCAACCCTGTTAAAGGTTACAAAACACATTGTAAGGTGTGACCTTATTAGAGGATTTATCACTAACAGTTCTCTATGACCATACATTCACTTGGGTCAACAAGAAAATAATCAACATTCATTGAATGTCATAATGAAATAAATAAATATTGTAAAGTCCCACTCAATTAAAAGATTTGTCTGTAGCAATGGTTAGAATGCAATAGTAAATGATCTGATTCAAATAAAACCTCCTTTGTAGATATTCAGATCTATGTTAATCTCATATACCTCTGTCCATCATAATCTCTTCAATTTCCTTTTATCCTCCAACTTTTTTCTTCTCAGTTATCTCCTTTCTCTGACACTCGATGTAGTCTACAGAATTGCTCGGTTCTTAGTTCAACCTATCTAACTAGCTTCGCATGAATGCAATCTTCTTCTCACACACATAAATCATTATGAATTTCTTGTCTCCTTATATAGACATGATAAACCATTTTCTTCTCAGCCATAGATTTTGCCTCTTAATCTCCATCATTGATTTTGTTGCTTCAACCTTCCTCAGAACTTGTGCCTTCAACATGTTTCAATCTTCATCATCTGATTCTCCTTGAATTTTTTGAGTCATATATCTTCATAAAAAACTTTATCTTTGTCCTTGGAATCATCCTAATTTGTCTAGTTCATCATCTCAAGTCAGAAGTCACATATTCCATATTATTTCTTTCACTCAATCAATATCATGATGTGTTGGTGACTTCCTACTCGATTAATATTGTACTTGGTATACACTACACTTGCTCTATGTGTAGTGTATCTACTCAATGTATACTAAGTTCTCCATATATACCGACCACATAAACTTGTACATTCTTGATCTTCTATTCTTAACAGAATCATGTAATACAATCAAATCACTAACATACTGTCATAGACTCGTCAATAATTTACTCAATGAATACCATATTCATAACTTACTCATACATCTCATTTTCATGTTAATATCTCATTCTTTCACCAATATTACCTTCTTCAGATGTTTGTAACTATCATGATAAGTATAGTCAAAACTAGTTGACATCAATGACAATATAATAACTGATCTATGTCTCACATATACCTTTGTAGCTCGGTGATCATTTTCACATTTTGTTCTCCAAGTAATCAATTAGTTGTAGTATAACAATTATGACCTAATAGACCTATTGAGGTCCCTAACATGACTAATAAGACCTAATATGACCCTTATAATGCATATTATGTCCTAAGAGGTCTTAATGTGTAATAAGTATATCTCATGACCTATTAGGACCCCTTGATATTCTTATTACACATTAGGATCTCTTAGGAATATGATCATAAGGGTCCTAATAGGTCTTAAGACTTGTCCTAGGACCCATAACGACCTTTATGATACATAGTGACTCCTAATGCATCTTGGACCAATTTGGACATATTAGACCCCTAATGTTAGCCCATTTTCTTGTTATTGCAAAAATCTTAGAAAATGGTCTTCATCCTTGCAAAACCCTATAAAGTTTCCATGTCTTGCTGCAAACTTGTTTTGATCAGTGAAGAAAATATAAGATGTTTTGTGGCTTGCAAACTTAGCTAGGGATAGTTCAAGGTGTGTGTAAGCTCCAGTTCAAATTGCATGCATTTTGGTGCAAAGACCAATGAGATATGGCTATTTCAAGGTCTAAGAAATAGGTCTTTTCCATGTGCAAGGGTTTCATAAAATTTGTCTAAGTCCATAAAAACCCTACCCTTAGTCTATTTCTTCATTACCTTTTTTGGGCCACTTAAGTCTTATTTCTGCACATGCCTTTTCCTTTTCCTTTGTTCACGTGCTCTCTTAATTTCTAGCAGTTAGTGGTTTTTGTTCAGCGATTCAACAAATGAAGTGTTCGCATATTCTCCTAATCTTGGTGGTTAATGACCTAACATTCGGGAACTTGGCGAGTGGTTTAGTTTCCTTCAGTCACTGAATCTCCAAGTAATGCGGTCAAATGTGCTAGTACTCAGAGATAAAACATGGACCATTGATGCAGATTAAGATCAACGGCTGACACTAGTTCTCATAATGAAACCCAAGGTTAAGAAAATATCTAGTGAATGTGAGATGGCCTCAGTTGCGTAATCTCCGAGTATGATCATAGTTAAAATTTGGTCAAGGTTTTCTCTATATCACTGGATTGCAAGATAAAAGATGAGTTAATTCAAGAGCCTGGTGATTCAGTGATAACTATAGATGGAGGACAAGATCAATGACCAATGTTTAATCTCGAGATTTAACCAGGGTCAAGTGAAATATTGAGCGATCTCGTGAATGCTTTGTTCACATGTTCTCCTGATGAAGCCCTGATTAAGTAAAGTGTTCAGAGAATTGGAGATGGCTTCAGTCACTGAATCACCAAATCGAGCATGGGTTAAAGATGAAGGCTTGGAGTTTGAATATGGGTCATTGATGTAGATAAGATTGAGAAGTGGTCATGTATTCTCTAAATGAAACCTCAGGTCAAGAAAAGATTGTGAGATTATGTGAATGCTTTGTTCACGTGATCTCCAGACCTGACCCAGGTTAAGTAAAATGTTTCACGACCTAGCGAATGCCTTCAGTCACCAGATCTCTAGATGACTTAAGGTTAAGGGACTTGTTGTGGTTAGAGATAAATCCAATACCAAACATGTTGATGTGCTTGATTCTAATTGGTCACCAAATGGTGATGATGTGGTCAGATAATTGATTATTTGTTAATTTTTGAAGACTGTCTGATGTGTCAGGAAAGGATAGAGATCGATGACCATGTTTTAAACTTAATTTATTGATCGTTGCTACCAGAGATTTGAATTATTTAAGGGTTTTCTATGAGTAAAGGACTAGTTATTAAATGCATGGGTGACCGGTCTACTCACTTTGATCTTGTCCACTGTCACAGTATGGTCCAGAGATGATACTTGTCTGCGGAGGATGTCCATGTCACAGAGAAATGGGTGAATTAGTCATGCCAATTATGATGCAGGTGAAGTAAACAGGGAGCTAAAATGATGTAATTTCTAGTCTCTAATGTACCAGTCAAGATTTTGGCCATAAATGAAGATCAAATTGGATATAATCACTCTAGATTGTCTAGCATATCTTTTCTATAGTAATTTCTTGATTGAATACGGTTGGTGTGGTTGTTGAGAACCCTAACCCTATCCTAGTCATCTGTAGCTTGTTGCTCCTGATTTTTAGGGATCCCAAGATGACTAGTGACTACATATAGCAGCTTGTATTTTTCAAAGGATGGTGAAATTGGTAACTAAATATACATAGCTTGGATCTAGGGTTTGGTTCTAGAATTTTGCCATTTTCAATGTATTGATATTGAAACTTGTAATGATAATACACTTGAATTCCATCTCAGATTTGTGAATGTCTTCTTGTTTTGATCTTGAATTCTTATGTGTTAATGTTGCAAAGAAAGTTAATATATGGTTTACAAAGTAAATTGTGAAGTTGTTCTTGAGTTCCTTCTAGGAAGGATTAAATTCTTAAGGATAGATTCAGAGAATTCATAGTTCTTATGATAATTTGATGTTTGAATGTGAGAGTGAGAGGAATAATAAGCAAAGCACTTATTCTAGATTTAGGTGTGTTTGAGTTAATTTTTCTATTGATGTATGTTGTATTTGACTCTATGCCCTAGGATAAGACACTGATCTATTCTCAGGAAGTAGTTCTTCATCATCAATCAACTTATAAATGATAAAATCTTTCAATCAATGTGTTAAGGATATCAATCAATTGGCCCTTTTTCTTGTCAGATTTGGAGTGGGTTACAAGAGTCAGAGATATTTATTTGTCAATCATATTGTAAATCTGCAAGTAGAAAGAAAAGGAACCAACACCTAACATGACTAATAAGACCTAATAGGACCCCTTAAGACCTATTAATATCTAACGTGACTAATAAGACCTAATAGGACCTATTAATACTTAGATTAAGATCTAACGTGACTAATAAGATGTAATAGCACCCCTTAAGACCTAACATGTGACTAATAAGACCTAATAGGATTCTTTAAGACCTATTAAGATCTAACATTACTAATAAGACCTAATAGGACCCCTTAAGACTTATTAAGACCTAACATGACTAATAAGACCTAATATGACCCCTTAAGATAGTTATTATGACCTAACATGACTAATAAGACCTAATAGTTCCCCTTAAGATTTATTAAGACCTAACATGACTAATAAGACCTAATAGGACCCCTTAAGATCTAACATGACTAATAGGACCCATTAAGACTTATTAAGACCTAACATGACTAATAAGACCTAATAGGAGGTCCTTTAAGACCTATTAAGATCTAACATGACTAATAAGACCTAACATGACTAATAAGACCTAATAGGACCTCTAAAGACTTATTAAGACCTAACATGATTAATAGGGTCACTTTGTTCATATGCATCTTGAGGAGCCCCTAGGCTAGTGACCAAATTCTTGATTCCCTCCTAAATCCTATCAAAATGAGGAGCTCTACACATAATTGTCCAATTTCCTTCCAAGGTTATATTATCTAAAATCATTCTCCTCTTAACATATTGTGATATCATTTTCCCACTAAAACCAATCTGAGATTAAACTAAAGATATTTGTCTATTTCGGGGCACATTATTACTTACAATGGATGTCAACATCACTCTTCTTGAAATGGTCTTATCTTTAGTTCAATATTTCTTCCCTACATTGATCAAACCTTTCTTAAGATTTTCAATCATATTAGTTTGGATGCTAAAAACTTCTCTTTTTTTATTTTGTGTCTACACCCAACAATTTTTTATGCCCCTTGCAACTTTTTTGTGTGGGTACAAGTGAAAGAAATTGGGCTTGTTCAAGTGTTTCAAGATTATCAAATTTATTCATTATTTCCCTTGTTATCTTATTCTTTGACCTCTTCTTAGAGAGAGTTAAGGGTTGAACATTAGCAAGTGATCTCAATTTCTCCACATCAATTGTAAGTAAATTATCTAAATTTCTCTGATTAATGTTTTTCTTTACAGTTTGAGCTAGATTAATTTATAAGTTCATCCATACTTGTAGAAGCAAGTGATCTTGACCCTCTTCAACATCCATTACTTGATCTTCCATGGGGACCAATCCTAACCCTTCTCCCTTATGCATTTATTCAACTTATTTTGTCCCTCCTACTTGAGCGTCTTATTCACATTGATCTTGCTGATTGTGAGCTACATGCACATAAATGAATCAAAATAGAGAAAAATAAAAATTGAGACATAAAATTTGGGCACATGAAAAATTAGAGATTCAAACATACCTTATTTAGTTCTATGATAGTATGCCAATGAAGCTTCATGGTATTTTTGTTCTCTCCCAAGAGACCTTTTTCAAGTAGATTTTCTTTGTCTTCCCTTTATGTTTCCCATTATTATCCTTCAAAAAAATGCCCTTAAAAATATCACTTCAAAAAATTACCTTCGATAGTTTGCCTTCACAAATTCACCTTTGAGAATTCATCTTTAATCCAAGAAGTATGAATTAACTTGATTTGCAATGTTGAAAATTATGAAAAACATATATATATTTATATGCTCTCAAAAAAAAAAAATTGCGGCCCTAGTTCGAGCGAACTAGGTTTGTTAAATTTCCAGTGGGAGACGATTGGTCATAAATTCACTAGTGGGGTGTTTTTGTGAACCCCCCTTCATGCAAACCTTTTTAATCCCTTTGTGCGTCGAAGGGGGGTTCATGTGAACGGGACTAATTTGAATTTTTTTCTTAAGTGACTGAAAATTTTGCAAAACAAACACCTTTCAAGCCCTTAAATAGGGACCAAATCAAATGATCTTCAAAAAAAAAATGCCCAATGGTGCTACTCAGAAAAAGATTTTCAATAAATATGATTTTAATATATATTGAATTCATTGTGACTTTCAAATTTAAGTTTAATTAAATATAGGTTGTTTACCCATCCAACAACTTCTCTCTTCGACGCTTCAGGAAAAATAGTAAACAAGAAAAAAAATTGGAAAAATATCTAGGAAATAGGTATTTGTATTAGTTTTCCATTAAAGAAGGGAAAAATTAATTTTGATATATTAAGATCAAATTAGAGTGATCCAAGTGAACCTATGTCTAAATTATAGTTGATGTCACTTCAAAGCTTAATAAAATATAAAATATTCAACCAAAATGAACTAAACCAATTGGATCCAATAGATATTGGTGTTAAAAACCTAACCTCAAAAGAATTACGTCATTATAATTTTTGAAAAAAAAAAAATTATTCTGATCCAAGTGACTGTCACTCTTTAAAAATGTTGATTTTTCATACCAACCACTTTTTGTAGAAGGAAAAAAGGATACAAATTATTATTTTTTAAATATATATTTAGAAACTAAAAACAAAATGTTAAAAGTTACTAGTTTACATCATCTTCAAATTCCTAATAGCTTTGAAGCAATAGGTATTCTAAAGTGAGATTTTTTTTCAAAATGCTCATCTTAGTGTCAAAATTGGCCAAAAAGTGGGACACACTATTGTGGCCTGACCCTAAATTATAAATAATTTTAGGGAAAAATCTTTCAGTGTAGATGCTTGAAAGTGTGTGGAGAAAGAGTGACAGATCTATTGGTGATCAAAGTATTTGTCTGAAGGATTCAAAGAATGGATGATTAGATATTTGTGTTGTACTTCATTGGAAATGACTTTGGCATGAGATAGATGTTTCTATACCGTTCATAAAAAAAATTATTGTAGTCAGATCGACCATTTTAGTGCTCTTGTAAGATGAAAGTCTTTCTTAGGGTTGTAGCCCAAGGCATTTTAAGTAGTGAGCTCTAGGCATTGTGCCTAAATGCATGTGCATTCCATATTTATAATAAGATTGTACTTATAAGAAGGTATTAGTTTTATCATGGGTTCAAGCCTCACCATGGTTTTCACCCTAATTTGGGTTTCCACAATAAAAATCATGGTGTTATGTGTTGTGTATGTTTTATGATTTGTGCTTACTTGTTTTAGTTACCCTAGGTTGGAAAAACCCTAACATTTCATTTTAATCTTACGATGCCAAAATAAACAACCTTGATAAAAAATGCTTTGATCCTCCATTATCACCTCGAGATTATAACTCTTCCATAAAATATTTTATCAATCACCCATAAAATATTTTCCAATCATGTCAGCCATGAACATAATAAAATATAACCACCAACTGAAAAATCTTCCAATCCTATCACCATGACCAATTTGAACCACCAAATCAGCAAGAACATAATCCTATAACATCCTTAGGCATCATGAATCTTAAACAAACAATCAAATCCACCCCAGCTAACAGATTTTCCAGTATATTATGCTATCCCCCAATAACACTATCACCTTCCTCTGTAACACTTGTAAATTATTTGTAGACCTTTAGAATAAAAAACCCTTTGAATGGAAGACACATCGTAGTGTCTTAAACATATTCCTATGTGTGCAACCAAAGATCTCAACTTGTGTACATGCATGAACCAAACCTTTGTAACTCTAATACATTGGCAAACAATAAAGTAGCCAGTCACCAACTATGATTTCATAACTTACTCAAATCATCATGTCAACACATGCACCTTGACATGGACCTAGTAAAAAACATCTACATCATCCCTTGAGGTGCATGACTCCTCATCTTCAGTAACATTTCCTCACCATATATCTAAACATATTGTTCCTCTAGCAAAACTGCATAATAGACATGTTGATAGCAATGCCAACACTACAAATAATTGATAAGTAGGAGATATTTTCCACAATAGGAGATAATTGGAATAGATGACCTCCTAGGAAGTCTCGATGCTTCACCTCTATGACCATCACCTAGATCCAATGAGTGCTAAGTGTTCCATTCATTCCCATGAGAGATGGGTTCATGTGAACCACTACTCATGAAACATGGGTCAATGAGTTTGACTCAAAAAACTACACAGTTGAATCCTGATAGCAATATCACAACTACAAATAATTGTCATTGATGTAGGCTTTGATCTCAAGTTCATTGTCATAGAACTTATGTACATTACCTTAGAAATCTGATAATACTCATCATAATGAGGGATTTTTAAGAACATCTTAATGTTATATGGCCTAATATCTAGAATAGTCTCTCCAAGCTTCCCAAAGACCATTGTCTCCTTAGGCTTGTAGTTCTTATTGCAAGCCATGATCAAATCTGGTGGCTGAATGGAAATAGGGTATGATGTCATGTGTACCAACCCAAATTGGAACAAGGAGGTGGCATTTGGTGTCCTTTCATTGGGATTTTTCACTCTCTTGATAAATTCATTTAGTTCTATATGACCTATGTCGATGTTTGTGATCTCAAAGTGTTTATTTCCAGCCATGGATCCTATTATTCTCCAAAAACCCCATATTCATTATTGAAACAAAAAAAAACCTTTTTATGAAGAAACACAATGAAAGTAAAGGTTTCAAGGGTCATCGATCTCTAAACCCTTTTGGAGGTGTAAGGGTCAATGACCGCCAATACCTCAAAAGAAAGTATTTTTCTAAATTTTTGGCCTTTTTTTTAAATGTTTGCCTATATGTTGGGGGTCGAGGGTGGAATGACCCTTGACCCCATTTCAGGATTCAAGGTCATTCCACACCTAATACCCACTATTAAATAAAGAAAAGGTAGTTTTTAAGGGTTGGGGGCACCAAGACACCTAAAACCCAAAGGAGTTTCAGGGGTCTCAACACCCACTAACCCATGTGTTTTGTGGGATCTGAGGGTGTGGGAACCATCAACACTCTTAGGGGTCACCCAATTCTCACACCCTTGACACTCACATTAGTGTCATTCACATTTTTTTGTATTTGTCTTGTATTTTTCTTACAAGGGTCAAGGGTATTGGAACGTCCAACCCTTTCGAGGGTCATGGGTTTTCATACCCCGAAACTCGCATACATACTTTTTTTATCTCAAAAGTAAGGGCTTTGGTGACTTCTAGGTTTTTCAATTTTTGATTCCATGGGAATTTATTTGTTCAAATTGGTGATTTTGTTAAAAATCAATCTAACTAAAATCTAAAACAAAAAATAGACAAGATCACACAAAAAATTGAAATAAATAAAAAAATTTAAAAAAAAAACTAGGGCATAAAAGAGAAACAAAAACAATCAAAATAAAACACAAGAAACCCTACCTCAAGATTTCAAAGAAGAATGGACCCAATAGCTAAAGCTCCTAAGTTGACTTGATAAATGAAAGCAAGTATGAAAAGAAATAAAAAAACTCCTCTAGACCTCTCTTGAGCGCATGTGAGAATGAGCTTAAAAATGCTAAGGAGCGGCCTTTTATAGATTGTGTGTGCACTTTTCAAAGGTTGTGGTTTAGTGATATGGGAACCCCTAGACCCATTTTGGGGGTTGGGGGTGTTGGGAACCCTAAAAGCCTAAACTTTGAATTGCAGTTACTTCAAAAAGTCCAGTTTCATCTATCTCGCCCAGATCAGCAGACTCTGTACTTGTTGGTTTATGCCTTGCCTCCTCACCTGCTTCACAAGTTGGGTATTCAACCTATTAAGTCATGGTGGAAATATTGGACATGGTATCCTTTCACTCCTCTTATTAGCTATAAGCCTAAGATGGGATACCACTAGTTGGTGCCACATTTACCTATGGTCACCTCCCTCAACCAGTGGTGGCACTTGTAGTCCACCTAGAAATCCTAGAGCTTAAGATTCAACACTAGTTGGACCATCATTATTGAGCTAAAGATTGCACACTTTTCTTGGTGTGTTCTTTTCAAGGATTTTCCCCTAGGTTCCCGACTCAAGCATCTAGGAGTTACTAATCCTAGGTGTCCCTCTTATGGGCAACCAAAGACTTTTCTTCATATCTTCTGGTTCTGTAGATGAGCTCAACAGTATTGGAGCTGGATTAATAATTTTTTCAAACCATTTAGGCTTAAGCCTTTTCCTTGGAATGTGATTTTTTTGGGGGATTCACCTCAAATCCCCTTCAAGTACACTCAGATTTGGCATGCTTTCAAGATGGAGATTTTGTTTACTCTTTGGAAAGATAGGAATGTTGTTCTCTTCACTCACAACTTTCTTGATATTCATGTTGTGTTGTACACTAAAACATGCATATGTAATAATATGATGATGCAAATACAAGTGCAAGTGAACAAAGTTTCTCTTGAGGTGGACCAACTCCAGGAGATTTTGAACCATTGGGGCAATGCCCCATGTCTACCTTGGCTGACCGTACTCAGTCATGTGGCCATCATCATGGTCGCAGATCATCTGCTCATCAATCCCAGAGTCCTCGGTCCCAAGCTCCCTGCCGCTCTTCAGGCGGTGAGTTTGATGGTTGTTATCATTGCTCTACTTCTTCGATGTAGCATGGCACCAATTGGTCACCTCTTTCTCTTTCTCCCTCTACTGGTTGGCCCATTCTAGGAGGTTTTTCTTCTTGGCTTGATGCCACTTCTTCTAAGTGGTTTCCTCACTTGACTCTGGCTATTTTGCCTCCCAGGGCCAAGGAGGAGAAAGAAAAAGAAAAAGATGTTTCTGATGATGGGTTGTCTCTTTCTGACCCACCTATGAACCCCAAGGATGGTTGGGGTGATAATGATAAATTTGACCCACCTCCCTCAACTGGTACTGTTTTGGCTACATGAGGTGGTTTTTTTTATGAATAGTTATTTTTCCTTCCAACCAATGGCCGAGTGAACTCTTGCGGGTGATCTTCTATCCCCTGGCCCCTTTTTGTGAATATGTACTTTAATATTTTCAATTAATAGTGAAGGTTGTATTCATCAAAAAAAAAATCCAATAGGAAAATCGAAGTCTTGGGTATCATGCAACTTGAAGGCCACTACCATCTTGGAACCCTCAAAACTATGAAATCTCAAACATGGAAAGATTAATAAGGAAAAAAAATTTAAAAAATGAAGGCCAATGAGAGTTCATCATCTAAGCTCTGAAGTATCGGGATGTATTCACAATCTGACTTCCAGAAGGCTTAGATAGTGATACCTTCTAAAGCCACCTACATGAGAACACAAGGTGGAAAAATAAAAGAGGAGGTCCCCACTTGTCCAAGTGGACAAGTGGTGGATTATTTGTAAGGCACAATAGCCCCAAAGGTCACCCATTCACACCCACTTCCCAAATCAATAATTATCTTACTCTAGACATCCATAAGGGGGGGAAATAGTATTAAATAATTGTGTTCACAATCCACTTTTTATCACTTGTAGTGGAACCCATCACCTCTTATGAATATATTACAAATAATAGTGAGAATTGATATTACAAATTATTTTCTCAATACATCCTAAGTGCTTTAGGACACGTTCCAAGGATGTTAGAACCATTTCATAGGATTTACAAGGTAGATGACACCTTAGTCCTAACATTATGTTAGATTGGTAGACTTAAGAGTGGTGGCTATTAGGAGTTATGGATTTAGAATAGCCTATATCAATTGGTTTCTATTTTGGGTTTTATAATCATTACATTATGCAAGCATGGGTTTTTTCCTGACTATGGTTTTTGTAGCACTTGATTTTTGGAAAAAATTTGAAGTGTTATTTTTTCTCTTTCCTAATATATTGGAGGTGTGAGATAGTTATTTGATCGGTTATGCAAATGTCATTGTTTTTATTCCATTAGTTTTATTAGGTTGAAATATAGAGTGGAGTTATATTAATAACAATTTAATTAATAAAAATGTTCAACATCTCTTTGGTGATGGATTTTTTCGTAAAAATATTTTCTCCACATAAATTCTAGTGTTGTGCATTTATTGTCTAATTTCAAATTTATATTTTTTTTGTGACATATTAAATGTATTTCCATTCTATTTTGATGGTTAAACATACAAAACCTTATTTTTTAAGTCATATTTATTCATTATTTGCACTTTCTTTATTATAAAACTATGATTTTTCAAAGAATATTTTAAATTTGTTGTGAACATTAAAAAGAAGATAAGGTAGCAGAACAACTTACTACACTAACCTTAGGAGGGTTATACAAAACTTTTAGATTTCAATAACAATTACAAAAATTTAATAAAAATAAACATAAATAGCATGCATACCACAACATATTGATTTTTGTGGGCAAAATTATTTTGAGACAAAAACTTCTCATGAACATCACCAATGGAGATCCAAGGTAGCTCAACAACTATCAAAATCTCAAAATACATCACAATACTCATTTGTAAATGCCCTCATAAAATAGGTTTTCCTTCTAGGGAAATCAAAGTACACAAAATTTCTATTGTTAGATCTATCACCTAATGATAAACGGTCAATATTTACAATGATAAATTATACATAAAATGTGGCTTTATTAGCTATCTCTTCTATTTCTCATCCCAATATTGAATGTGTTTAGCTTAACTAAGTTATTTCATTTCAAATTTAGCAGTAGATTGAGACTTTAGTTATGAAATCATACATTCCCCTCTAATAATGAATAATATATCATCAACATATAATGAATTGTATAGAAACTTATCATATTTGTAATAAATATTGTGATATGATTTAGAACACTCAAATCTCAAGCTTAACACATACAAATCAACTTTTTGTTACCACATCCTTGGACTCTACTTGAGGCCATGCAAATATTTCTTCAATTTAGAAACCAATTTACCTTTTACCACTTAGTATTTTATCTATGCCATATAAATATCCTCCGCCAAATCACTATGAAGAAAAACCATTTTTACATCCAACTTCTCAACCTCTAAATTATATGCAATATAAATAGAGAAAAAATATAATGGATGTCATTTTTGCAACATGAGAAAATATCTCATCATAATCAACATCTGATTTCAACCAACAAGTTTTTTTCCTCTAAAAAATGGTATAAGATATCATGTATTATTCTTTTCCAAACCTATCATTTCTTTATCCATAGTAATTTTCTAGGATTCCTCACCTTTCATACCTAACACCTCTTCTACATATTTAGGTTCATCTTTGTTACTCTTCAAAGAAAAAATGCATATCCAATCATTTGGTGAATACCTTTCAAGTGGTTGTTTATGTCTTGTTGACCTTAAACCAAGCTTATTTGGAGGTTCTTCCTCCTCTTCTAAATTTTTAGAGCTAGATGAGATCTCCTCAACTTCTTGGATTTGTAGTGGTATTAATTCAACTTTCTCAGATGTAGAAGGAGATTGAATCACATCTAATATTAGGCTCACAAATATTTTATCCTTTCGCACCATAATTTTATCTAATGAAGAGATATTTCACAACCTTGTTCTCCAACTTTATTTGCTTCTCCTTTGACTCATGTTCATCTATCTCATAATCAAAAATCTAAGATGTCTCAATGAAGGCTTATGACCTAACCATGACTCTATAGGCATTTTATAAACAAGATCCAATGTAGGAGACCTATTAACCAAGTAGAAAGTAATGGCAACAAATTCAATGAAAAATATTTTTTTTAGACTAGTACCACCCAACATACTCATAGCATTCTCTATTAACATCTTGTTCATTCTTTCTACAACTCCATTATGCTATGGATAATATGGAGTTTTATTTTGAGTATGAATATCACAATCTTTACATAATCTATCAAATATCATTAAAGAAAAATTAACTTCCATTATCAGTCCTTAAATATTTTATTTTGATATCATCCTACAACTCAACCATTCCTTTAAATTCTTTAAATAAACTTAAAACTCTATATTTACTTTTAAAAATATATATCCATGTCTTTCTACTACAATTATCAATAAATGAAACATAATAAGAGGAATTTCCAATGAAAGGAACATCTACTGTAGCAAATGCATTAGAATGAATAAAATTCAAAACACCATAAGGTTTATGAGAACTCAAGTAAAATTGCATACAATTTTGTTTTCCATAAATACAATACTCACAAAAATCAATATCAAGATTACAATAATTCAAACCTTCAACAAGGTTTACATTTTTCAAGGTCTTTAGACCCTTTTGTCTAATGCAACCAAGTCTTTGGTGTCATGACATAGTCTTCTTTGTAGGTAACTTTGTTTAAGAAGAAAGATAACCTTTAGGTATCTAAAATCCTAGATCGTCTACCCAAGGTGAAAGTGTAACCTCTTTCAATGAAGTATCCATAGATTCTCTTTTCATGGAATTCCTATTACACTTTCTAGTGTATGCATCCAACTTAAACACAATGTGTCGAATCTAACACCTCTAACAATCACCAAAGAACCTCTCGACATTTTTCATCCTACGTCATAAAAGACTACGCACATGCTAACATCTATTAATTTGATAACAAATAATAAATTATGTTCTAGTCCAAGGATATGAAACATACCATGTATCGTTTTTATTATACCATCGGGAAACTTGATTCTAACTTTATTGCAACCAATAATGTCTAAATGAGAATCACCACAAAAGTACACCTCTCCATCAAATTCTTCATATTCAGATTAGTAATCTCTATTGGAAGTCATATGAAAATATGAACCTAAGTTAACTAACAATGCATCATTACCTCCATAAGTGACCAAAGACACAATGAATACATCACCAACTTCCTTATTATATATGGAATCATAACCAAAAATTTTCTTTTTCTTCTTCTTTTATTATTTGAAATTCTTAAGGAAGCATCCAATTTTACCACAATTTTGGTAAATCATATTCACTAAATATTTAGCTCAATACATCTCACCAAGTTTCTTCCATATCTTTTTTTCAAAGGACTCTTCATGGACGTTGATAAAAATAAATTCTTCCAAGAACAATCTAATTTGACACTTGTATTTATGGTCCATAATATCATATTGAGTTATTGCGGTAAGATTTGTAGGTTTAAAGATATTCTCATCAACAACCTCCCACAAATCATAATCTATTACAAATACTCCATCTTTGGCTTCCACCTCCCAAAATCATTTCTAGAAAACTTCTCTACCAATATTATCCTAGATGAACTTGCCATCTAAAAATTCCTATAAAAAGATCACTAAGTATCATCTACACAAAATCCAACTCAAATATAGATTAGTTCAAAAAACCCAACAACCCACAATTGAAACCAAAGGTGATGAAACTTTTATACCACTTGAAAGAAAGTTAAGGTAGGGAAACAACTTCCCACACTAACCTTGAGAGTAGGGCTATACAAAAAATTCTTATTTTTACAATAGTTACAAAAAAACTTAACATAAACAAATATAAATAGCATGCATACCACAACACAATAATTTAGGAGAAAAAACCCGCACTCCAAAAGTAGCACAATACATTATTCAAAAATCAAGAAATATTAAAATATATTTGTGGAGCTATCTCTTCATAATTCAATGTCACCAATGAAGATCTGTTGGCAATTTGGCTAAGTAGGATATCATGATGTTGTCATTATGGAAACATATATTCAGTATTAAGATAGCATGATCCAAGGATAAAGTTCTGGATGAGAACTTAAGGAAATTGTATAAGTATAACAATGTTTATATGTCTACACATTTATCATTTTGATCAACAAAGTTCATAGAAGTATTTTCAATGCATGCAAACTTGAGCATAGATTATATGAGTTATGTTGAAGTTACATCTAAGAGCGCAAGACTGTACGACATGTACGAACAGAGATATTAATATTTTACAAAAATAGTGTTGAGTCGACCAGAATAGAGCAGCAACTAGTAAATGATTGTTTTGAGTTAAGGGATTATTTTGTTTATCAAAATAATGACTTAAATCATTAGGGACAACATCTTAGATGTTAACCCTAAGGCAAGAAGAATTAATATTATATTTGGGAAGCATGGAAGCCGATTGGAAAACTATATTTGTGATAGCTTATGTAAAGGAAAGTATTTTGTAATGTGAAGAAGTAAGACTAATGTGAAGTTGTAAGAATGATTTTGTATTGATTTTGTATTATGTGAATTTTGTTGAATGATCAGAGCAGTGCGAATTGATAGAAATTTTTGTAAAGATCCCACAAGCTAGATTAGAATATTGAAGATATTCAGCAACAATAAAAGGTTTTTGTATTCTATCTTTTGTATTGAAGATTATCATTGTATATTTCATGTTTGGGCAGTGGGCTCATCTTGCATACATTCATATTTTTTAAATACAACTCCTAACAGGTTTGAGGCTTCTAACAAGGTCTAAGTCCTCTAATAAGGACCAAGACACTATATGGATGTAATAGACTCCTAATAGGGTCAATATCTTTAACCAAATACTTTTTATTAGTAGATCATTTGTGGGTACCATCCCCACTGGGGTTTTTCTTTGGCCAGGGTTTCCTCGATAACAAACATGGTTTTATGAGTTTCTTTATTTTATGTTTATGTTTATTATTCAATCTATTCAATTTAGTTTCTTATGCAAGTTACAAGTTAATTACATATATCCATAAGTGGGAAAAAGTAAAATTTTGTGAAATACTAATTCACCCCCCCCCCCTCTCAGTATTTCCTATTTCTAACAATTGGTATCAGATCACAGTTACTCAGAGAAGGCCTAACAGCTTGAGTAAGATCTCTATGAATATGGATCAGTTACAAAAAACCTAGAAGAAGCTCTTGGGAAGATTGATATTCTTACTAAAGAAAGAGATACTTTGAAGAAAAAATATGAAAGTGCAAAAGACTACATTGAGAAACTAAAAGACAATATAGAATATATTAAATAAAAGAAAGATCATGTAAATCAGATCAAGGATAGTGATGAAGTTTCAAAATTGAAAAAGGAAAATGAGATCCTAAAGCATGAACTAAAGATTATAGATCTAAAGTTAAGCTTGAAAGATGATAACAGTAAAATTGAATTAGATATGAAGTCTAAAAATGCAGATCTAAGGTCTAAACTTACCAAAGTAACATCTAAACTTGAGACTACAAAGTTTCAGTATGTTGAACTTGAAAAATACAATACAATTGTGAATGGGAAACTAACTCAATCCAAACAATATCTTGATAAATTGTATTCCAACAGTGAAAAGATTGATGAACAAATTTCTTATCAGAAACCTTCTTATGATAAAACTGGTCTTGGATATTTTGAAGAAAAATTCTCAAAGAAAATTAAAGAATGTAAAGAACTAGATCTAGAAATTCAACAACCTGAGAACAAAGAAGAAGAAGAAAAAAACAAAGTTGAGTCTAACCAATCTGAAGATGTACTTAAACAACCTAAGCTAGATGAATCACCTAAAGAAATGCAAAACAAATTCAAAGGTAGATGTTATACATGCAATTCATTTGGACACATGAAAATGGATTGTATAAGTAAGTAACTCAAACCTATCTTTGTTTATTGTTATAATTGTCATGGTTTTGGTCATAGAGCTATTGATTGTAAAAAACCTATGTCTAATAATAAAGATAATAGTAGAATGTTTAGAAATACTAACCCTACAGGTAAAAGACCTACTGGAGAAACAAACAATATAAGAAATGGAGTTATGTGTTATAGATGCAATAATTTTGGACATATTGCCAGAAATTGTAGATCACAGATCAGTCAATCAAGACTGAGATATAGAAACAATGTCATATTTTGTCAAATTTGTAACAACATGGGTCACATAGCAAGATATTGCAGAATGAACAACATGAGGAATCCTAATCCTAGAAGAAATATGAACTACACCAGAAGAAATATGGATAATAGAAACATTCAAAAAGGAAATAGCAGTAACATGGAAGAAGTTATATTTGTCAAAGTTGCATATCAATAAAGTGCATCCATAATATCAAGAAGTCAGTCAAGTAAAGCATTTTAAAGTAAGTTGGAATCAATTCTAAACCCATCTCAAACTGATTGAGCATCAAATTTCATTAATTAAGCATCATAATAGCATAGAATTTAGCAAAACTTGAATCAAGCCTTGTGAAGTTAATATGTGATAGTAAGTGATGTAAGGAACCTATGATTAAGAGCACATAAGATTTTGACCATGTATGGGAGCACACAAAGTGAAAGAAGTTTGTAGACAATCAGAAATAGCTTTTTGGCATGAATACACTTATGCAATTAATGTGATGACAATGTCTTGAAGGATTTGATAAAAAAAAAAAGGTTTATTGGATATCATTCATGAGTTTACAAGAGTTTTAGAGAGCTAGTCAGTGAAGATTGAAAGTAGTTTGAAGGATTTAGAGACAAATTTTTGCTAGATCTACGCAGAAGCCCTAAATTGTGATACTAAGGTATTTTACTAAGAACTTACTAGTAAACAAACTATTTTTTAGTGCAATCATGGATGTATCCCTAGTTCACAACATTAAGGATACCCCTAGACATAAGGTGAGAAAGAAGCCAGTAGAACCTGTTGAGGATGATCCTAGTTTAGCTTTATCATCTACACCAGATAAATTATTGCATTTAGAAGATGTAAAAGGCTATTTGAAGTGAAAATTTGAGACTGTAGGAGATAGTAACATGGCTGAATAATATGATAAAATCTACAACCGGGACATGACTTATAAGGAAGGGCATAGTCATTTAGGTCAACTGGATTATATCAAGCATATATTTCACTATCAGTATCAGAATGATGAATGAAATAAGATTATTTTGATAAGAACATGATGGAAAGTTTTGCTTGGATGATAGAGTGATAGATATCACAGTTGATTTAATTCATGAAGTAATGGATATATTAATAAAGGTGAAATTCCACTAAATGAGAAGAATGTGAAGAAAATAGTCCTGGATAATACTAAGTTTTTATACAATGGAAGAGGTATTGTAATAAGTAAAATTCAGGAAAATGATCTTAGATATCTTTGCAAGATAATGGCTACCAAGCTATGTGCTAGTGATGGGGAGGTTAGGATAGACTAGCTAGTCTATGCCCCTGATCCTCAACTGGATCCTGGTGTTCTCCTGACACCTAGAATGGTCTATAGGATACCTTACTCATCCAAGGATCCCTTGACCTGTCCTAACCTAACCACCAAGTTTAGCTACTTCTTCTTGCATCATTACAAGCTTTGATTTCTAGCTTCATCCCTTACATAGGCTCATAAGGGTCTTTTTGGGGTTTAGTTCCCTTCCCAAGCTCTAATAGAGAAATTGATGAGTTCCAAGGTGTTTTTGGGACATATGACACATCTTCAATGCATTAGCAAGGTTGGGTTATCACCTGATTTCACACTTCCTTCCCAAAACAGGGCTACAAGGAAGAGGCCTAATTAGCCCTCCTTCTAGTTTTATAAGATCTTTGACACCTTCACTTCACAGTACCAATGCTAGACCTCTAAAGTAACCTTTATTCATTTGCATTACCCTCAAGGATTTTTGGGGTTTCAAGCCATCAACAGGCCGTACATTGCCTGAACCAAGACTAAGGGTTTTAAGGGCTATTTGGGTCTCTTAGGGTCACAATGTTATTAAATCTGCAATAGCACCACTCTAGGCTTATTTAGGACCTCTCCTCCACAACACTAAGCTTGCATACATGTTTCTTGCCTTCCTCTAAAGGGATTCCTCTGAAACTCACTCCTCTATTAGCATGAGCTTCTACACTGTTGACTGTTCCTAGCCGGGCTCTACTTAGCTCGCCTAGGGCTTGCTCAAGCAATTGCTTCCACTTCCATGTTGGGGCCCTGCTTGCATATATTTATATGGTAGGAGTTGTGCTTTTAGATTCCAAGGTTCCATGCTATGGCCATAGTAGAAATAAAAGCTACAGCCCTAAATGCTCATGACTCTCCAAACTGGCAGAGCACTGGAAAATGAAAAGAAAATAACAAAATGCACACAAAAACTTGAAAGAATCTAATCTAAATCACACACATGGAAGAAAAAACACTATAGACAATACTCCATGCAACAAATTCACAAACTTCCTTCTATTTTCTTCAAAACATGTTAAAAAATAGTGACTGTCACTCCAATTTATGGTTCAGACTGGTGTTTCCGTACTGTAGCCATACAATAACATTTCCAACCCTTGAATTAGGGTTCCTCAAGTCTTAAATAGCCTTCTCTTTGGGATGTGTGTTGTGTTAGGTCTTATTAGCCACTTAGGAAAGGTGAGGCTATCACAAAGATAAGTTACTTAGCAACTTTGGAAAAGTTGCTGACAACTTTTGAGCAACTTTTTGTTGCTCAAACAACTTTTTCTTTCATACTCCAATGACCAATATTTAGGCCCTCCTAAAGCACACATGTGTTCAAACCTCAACCAAACACCTATCCCTAAATTACTACTATCATATCAGATCAATAACCTCGGGATGACACCATGCCCTGAGTCATTGTGCCATTTACATTAATAACCAACTGAACTACTAGGTCCTAGCCTAGACCTAGACACACCACACACTAAGCCAAGCTCTTATTCTACTTACATACTTCCCTTAAGAAGTTTCAACACAACAAAAATAGTTGGTGGGAGCCCTTGAAAGGGTGCTCCTACACCATACTCCCCCTTAGCACAAACTAAGGTACTTTGGGGTCAAGAAGAGCCAAGTCAATACCAAACTTCTTGAACTATCATTCCTTAATCTAGGTGGCTTCAAATTTAGGCCGATCCATCCATTTGATCAAATGCTCCATGTATACTTGATGTCGGGTAGTCTTCTTCACTCTAGATTCTAAGACCTTCTCTGCGTTGGTTGGCTTCTTCTTGGGCATTGCATTGGTGTCCATGTCTTGCAACACCTTTGGTGGATCCCTTCCTTGCTGACTAATATCTCCTTTGAACATGACCAGGTCTGCAACATTAAATACTGGTGAGATGGCTAAGTCTGATGGCAAGTCCACTTTGTAGGCATTCTCTCCATATTTGACTAGAATTTTACATGGGCCTACTCTCCTCATTTGTAACTTGGTGGGCATGCCCTTTTTCATCCTTTCTTTGCTAAGATGGACCATGACATAGTTCCCAATCTAAAACTATACTTCTTTCCTCTTTTCATCCATTTTAGCTTTGAGTCTTTGAGTGGATTCCACAATGGACGTCTTCACTTGCTCTTGAACCTCCTTGATGGTTTGAGTGAAATCTTTAGCTTGTCCACTCTTCAACTCCATAGAACCTAAATCCCTCAACTCACACACTCCTCTAGGGTGTCTTCCATATACTATCTAAAAAGGACTTCTTCCTATTGTCCTATTTACACTGTCATTGTAAGCATATTCAGCCTGAGATATAACAAGATCCCAAGTCTACCCATACTCCTTTGTCAAACACCTTAGCAAGTTGTGAAGCACCCTATTGATGACTTCAGTTTGACCATCAGTTTGAGGGTGGTATGCTGAACTGAAAGAGAGATTAGTTCCTAACCTTTTCCATAAGGTTTTCCAAAAGTGACCCATGAACTTGCTATCCCTATCTGACACAATACTCAAAGGGATTCCATGGATCCTAACTATCTCTTTGGAGAAGAGATGTGCTACATAGCTTGCATCATGAGTAGTTCTACATGGAATGAAATGACTCATTTTAGAGAACCTATCTACTACAACATAGATGCTATCCATACCTGATTTGGTTTTAGGGAGTCCAATGACAAAGTCCATACTTACACACTCCCAAGTCCTATTTGGAATTAGCAAAGGTTGCTTGAACCTCCTTTAGCTCTTTGACATACTCTACATTGCTCTACATACCTTCTCACATCCCTTGCTAGCTTAGGCCAAAAATAGTATCTTTGTACTAACTCCAATGCCTTATTTATGCCAAAATGTCCACTTAGACTACCATTATGCTTCTCTTGAATCAAATTTTCCCTCATGGATCCTCTAGGTACACATAGCTGATTACCTTTGAATAACAATCCATTCTGAAGGGTATAATCTGCAAACTCACCATGGAAATGGTTCTCAAACTCTTGGCACACCTTGTAGGCTTTTTATAAGTCTTCATCCTCCTCATATAAGTCTTTAAAACTTGCTATTCCAATGCTTTGCAGTTGTACTTCTTGGACAGTCAAAAGCTTTCTACTCAAGGCATCTGCTACCTTGTTGAGCTACCCCTTCTTGAGTTTGATTGTGAAGGTAAAGGATTGGAGATATTCCATCCACTTCAAATGCATGTTGCTAAGCTTCTCTTGAGTTTTTATATAGCTTAAAGCTTGATTATCAGTAAATACAACAAATTATTTTGGCAAGAGGTAATGCTGCCACTTCTTGAGAGATTGTACCAATGCATACAAATCCAAGTCATAAGCTGGATACTTCTTCTTTGCCTCATTGAGTTTTACACTAAATAATGCCATAGGCCTTCCTTCTTGACTCAATACACCCCCTACTGCTACTCCACTTGCATCACATTCAATGGTAAACAACTTGTCAAAAGTAGGTAACAGTAAGATAGGTTTGGTAGCTACCTCTTGCTTCAATGTTTGAAATGATTTCTCAGTTGCCTCAGTCCATTTGAATCTAGTTTTGGGTCCTCCTTTGATGGTGTCAAGCACTAGTGCACATATCCCACTAAAGTTCCTCACAAACTTTCTATAAAATTGTGCCAAGCCATGAAAACTTCTAACTTCAGTCCCTGTTTTAGGGGTAGGCCAATTTAAGATTGCCTCCACCTTGCTTGGGTCCATTTTCAAAGTACCCTTGGACACCACAAATCCTAGGTAAACTAACTCTTTCTACATGAACTCACACTTTTCTAGGTTGATGGCTAAGTGCTCTTCATGGAGTCTCTTCATGACCAACTTCAAATGCTCAAGGTGCTCTGCTTTTGTTTTGCTATAGATGAGTATATCATCTAGATACACCACTCCAAATCTACTTGTGAAGTCCTTCAAGACCTCATTCATTAACCTCATGAATGTGCTTGGGGAATTGGTAAGCCCAAATGGCATCACAAGCCATTCATACAAACCATTTGTGGTTTTAAAAGTGGTCTTCCATTCATCACCCTCCTTAATTCTAATTTGGTGATAACCACTCTTTAAATCCAACTTAGTGAAGTACATAGCACCTCCTAAGCAATCCATCAAATCTTCTATCCTTGGAATTGGGAACCTATATCTAATAGTGATCCTGTTGATAGCCCTTGATTCTATGCAAAGTCTCCATTTTCCTCCTTTCTTGGATGCTAGTACCACTGGGATTGCACATGGACTAATACTCTTCTTGATCAGCCCCTGATCCAATAGTTCTTGCACTTGTCTTGCCACTTCCTTATTCTAGTCCGGGGTAAGCTTGTAGGCTGCTTTGTTAGGCAGAGATGCATCGGGTACAAAATCTATTTGATGACTTATGGCCCTTCTTGGAGGTAGTGTTGTAGGGGTTCCATCACTCACAATATCTCTAAATTCTTCCAACATTTTCTACACTTCTAAAGGTGCCTCTACCTACAACTTCTTGTCATCCTCCTTTGGCTTCACCATGATAGCACATCCTATGGTCTCCTCATCATGTAATGCATGTAGGAACTCCTTACCACTGCTAAGCAACACACCAGGTGTCTTAGAAGTCCCCTCTTCATTCTCTATTATGGACTAAATCTTAAAAGTCCTCCCATCCTTCTTGAAAGCAATGGAGATTTCTTCTCCATCATAGATCACCTTCCTATCAAACTACCAAGGTCTTCCCAATAGAAGATGACATGTATCCATGGGCAAGACATCACAAAGCACTTTGTCTTTATAGCCTCCAATTGAAAACTCCACCCATGCCTTCTCATTAACTTGCACACTTTGCTCTTGGTTCAACCAAGTCACCTTATATGGGTTTGTATGGGGAACCTTTATGAGTTTGAGTTTCTTTACTGCTTCCTCTGCTATGATGTTATTAGTGGACCCTGAATCCACAATAACTTTGCAAAATTTGTCTTGTATCTTGCATCTAACTCTAAAAAGATCCCTTCTCTGCTTGGGTTCACCTTGGTTAGGTTGTCTTATGAGCACTCTCCTGAACATCAAGTTCTCACCCATTTCTGATTCTAACTTGCTGACCTCATTGGTACATGAGCTGCTGCTATCTTTTTGGGTATAGGCTACCCTCTTTTCATTGCTTAAGGTTGATGGCTTATTAGGACACCTATAGGTAGGGTGTCCAAGTTGTCCACATTGATAGCATTTCATTGTGGAAAAGTAGGAGCTGGTTCTTCCTGCTCCTCTTCCTCTATTTCCTTGAGAACCTCTTCCTCTACCAAAAGATCCTCTTATACTAATTTCTGAACTTCGTTCCAAAAGTCTGCTCTCCCCTTGTCTTCTAGAGTCACCACCTCTTCCACTAGAACCTCCTCTTTGACCCCCTCTAGAGTCTCTACCTCTTCCCCTATTCTTTGCATTAGGTTCTTGCTTTCTTCTTTGTTTATCTTCAAGCTTTTGTGCCATATGCTGACATCCAAGTACTGTGGTGGGAGTGAACAAACTCATCTCCTCTACTATGCTCCACTTCAAACCACTAAGGTACCTTGCCACTTTGATACTCTCCTCTTCTTTGATCTTAGATCTCAAGCTCAACTTATGAAACTCTTTAGTGTAGGTGGCTACATCCATCTCTTTTTGTCTGAGGTTCAATCTCCTCCTATGATGTTGGATTTCATAATCTGCTGGTAGGTATGCTTCCCTAACTTTGTTGACCATTGCTTTCCAATTAGAGATTGGGATCTTTCCCTCTTTCTCTCTTTCATCTTGCAAGTAGTTCTACCAGGTTAAAGCTTGTCCTCTCAACCTTGATTTGGCCACTTTTACCTTTTGTGCCTTTGAGATCTCTTCACATTTGAAGTGATTCTCCATGCCTTCAATCCATTGCATCACAAGCTCTGTATCCATCCCGCCAGTCAATAATGGGACACCTTCAAGGCTTTAAGAAATTGCTCATCTTGGGTTGGAGGATCAAGTGTAGGTACATCATCATCAATGGTTTTCTCTTTCCCTTTGGCATCCTTCTCCTCCATCCTATCTTTCACCTTATCTACCTTTGCTTGGACATCATCCAAGAGTTGTTCCATCTAATACAATCTTTCTTGCAAGAGTCTATTAGATTCATCTTGATCTTCCACCTTCTTAGCAAGCTCTACATTAGTCACCATTTTCTTCTTATGTGATGATCCAACTGATTCTTCTAATGGTTGAAACATCCACTATCCACTTCCCAAGCCTTAAGAGGCTCTGATACCAATCTAATGGGGAGGTTAGGATAGACTAGCTAGTCTATGCCCCCGATCCATAACTAGATCTTGGTGTTATCCTAACACCTAGAATGGTCTATAGGATACCTTACTCATCCAAGGATCCCCTGACCTACCCTAACCTGACCACCAAGTTTAGCTACTTCTTCTTGCATCATTACAAGCTTTTATTTCTAGCTTCATCCCTTACATAGGCCCATAAGGGTCTTTTTGGGGTTCAGTTCCCTTCCCAAGCTCTAATAGAGAAATTGATGAGTTCCAAGGTTTTTTTGGGACATTTGACACATCTTCAATGCATTATCAAGGTTGGGTTATCACCCAATTTCACACTTCCTTCCCAAAATAGGGCTACAAGGAAGAGGCCTAATTAGCCCTCCTTCTGGTTTTATAGGATCTTTGACACCTTCACTTCATAGTACCAATGCTAGACCTCTAAAGTAACCTTTATTCATTTGCATCACCCTCAAGGATTTTTTGGGTTTCAAGCCATCAACAGGTCGTACATCGCCTGAACCAAGACTGAGGGTTTTAAGGGCTATTTGGGTCTCTCAGGGTCATAATGTTATTAAGTCTGCAAAAACACCACTCTAGGCTTGTTGAAGACCTCTCCTCCACAACACTAAGCCTTAATACATGTGTCTTTCCTCCCTCCAAAGGGCTTCCTCTGAAACTCACTCCTCTGACAACAAGAGCTTCTACACTGTTGACTGTTCCTAGTCGGGCTCTACTTAGCTCGCCTAGGGCTTGCTCAAGCAATTGCTTCCACCTACATGCTGGGGCCCTACTTGCATATATTTATAGGGTAGGGTCTATTATTTTAGATTCCAAGGTTCCATGCTATGGCCATGGTGGAAACAAAAGCTACAGCCCTAAATTCTCATTACTCTCCAAACTAGCAGAGCACTGGCAAATGAAAAGAAAATAACAAAATTCACACAAAAACCTTAAAGAATCTAAGCTAAATCACACACATGGAAGAAAAAACACTATAGACAATACTCCATGCAAAAAATTCACAATCTTCCTTCTATTTTCTTCAAAACATGTTAAAAAATAGTGTCTATCACTCCAATTCGTGGTTCAGACTAGTGTTTCCATACTGTAGCTGTACAATAACATTGCCAACCCTTGAATTAGGGTTCCTTAGGTCTTAAATAGCCTTCTCCTTGCGATGTGCATTATGTTAGGTCTTATTATCCACTTAGGCAAGGTGAGGCTATCACAAAGACAAGATGCTTAGCAACTTTGGAAAAGTTGCTAACAACTTTTGAGCAACTTTTTGTTGCTCAAACAACTTTTGCTCTCATACTCTAATGACCAATATTTAGGCCCTCCTAAAGTACACATGTGCTCAAACCTCAACCAAACACCTATCCCTAAATTCCTACTATCATAGTAGATCAATGACCTTAGGATGACATCATGCCTTGAGTCATTGTGCCATTTACATTAATAACCAGCTAAACTACTAGGTCCTAACCTAGACCTAGACACACCACACACTGAGCCAAGCTCTTATTCTACTTACATACTTCCCTTAAGAAGTTTCAACACAACAAAAATAGTTGGTGGGAGCCCTTGAAAGGGTGCCCCTACACTAGCTAGTTCTAGAGAAGATGAAATAGCAGCAAGTATGGTACAATAAATCTATCTTATGTGTGTTGAGAAAGTTGATGTTGATATGAGTGAAATTATGAGGATATAACTAATTGAAAACCTTGAGAAGATCAAGAAGACAAAGAATTCACAATTTATATTTTCATCCTTAATCTCCTATATGTCTTTATACCTTTTAGGAATATTTCCTTATACTATAAGATTTGATTGGAATGGTGAGAGATGTACAATGGAAAGAATTAAAAAAGTGTATCTTAGACACCCTATTGATAAAGTAAATGAGAGTGCAACACTAGTTATCTAGACTTTTCAGAATGAAATGAGGGAAAATATCAATAATTCCACCCTCTATGGTTAAGAAATACAAAAGTGAGTTATGCTTTTTGGTAGATACAGACTTTACATAGATTGAAGTGGTAGAACCAAGAGTTGAATTTATAGATCATGTAGATTATGAAGTGTCTGAAGAGGCAATTGAAGGTTATGCAACCAGAATTCTTAAATGCAAAATAGATTCCAAAAGTCCTAGATTTGTAACATTTGAGGAAATTTCAAGCACAACACATCAAACCCAGTTATAGAAGTCAACTAAGAAAAGAGTAGACACGACTATTAAGAAGATATTAAAGGAAATAGGAATGACTGAAGATAAGTTTAATATTGCAAAATAGACATGATGTAGGAGCATCTTGGGTCCTTGGCAGTCCCATGTAACCAAAAACAAGTTTGAGTTTTTTGTGTTTCTTAGTTCCTTCTCTAACCAAGTTGGCTCGGTAGTTGCTCAGGTTCCTTCTTTAACTAAGTTAGTCAGTTAATTCCCTGGCGTTTGGTTATCCTGGCTTACCGAGTTGTTTTTTTCAATTTTCTATTGAGGCCAACTTGTGCATTTAATTGTGGTCACAAATTTAATGTTGGTATCAATCATTGGGAAGCATGTGGACCTAGATCTGGTCATTCCTTCCATTAATGGTGGATTTGAAGGCCAACTTGTTTTGGTAGCCTCTTGTATATGATGTAGTTTTTGGTTGTAGTTTTAGGAGATAAGTTTTGGTAGTAGTTAGGAGTTAGAAGATTGAAGGTAGTTTCTAAATTCTCGCATGTTGGAGGACTGTTGTAATTGAATATATGGCCCTAACTGGGAAGGCCTTATAGCC
This sequence comes from Chamaecyparis obtusa, assembly GCA_027943335.1. Lineage (NCBI taxonomy): Eukaryota > Viridiplantae > Streptophyta > Pinopsida > Cupressales > Cupressaceae > Chamaecyparis > Chamaecyparis obtusa. The sequence continues at coordinate 299,382 of BSBK01003249.1, forward strand.
TGGCATGTATGAATGAATTTGATGAATAAAAGGATTTATTCTGCATTCTCTCTCTCATTTATTGTGTAATTGCTTCTATGTGTGATCTCTACAAGGTATATTTCAATTAGGGTGTGACTTTGGCCCCTCTCCCACCCCTACCTTATGTCAGGTGGTATCAGAATGAAGGTTGAGATCTGGATCTAGATTTGTGAATCTAGGTTTGAGGGTTCCTTCTTATCAAACCCTAGTTGATATTGGTTGTGGGGTGACAGATTTTGATCTAGCCTATAATTGCAGAGGGTTTCAAGATGGTTCATGGGAGGTGAGATGCAAATCCAGGATTGGTAGACATGTTGAGACAACTTTCTGCTAGATTAGAAGCTATTGAGATAGCCTAGCGTAGAGGAAGACATCTTGAAGATATTAGTGATGAAAAAATTAAAGAAGAACAAGGTGATGTAGAACCTGCACCTATGATGGATCAAGGTGAGGAAATATTGTTTAAGGATTTGACAAATCTGAAGTCTACACCACATTTCAATCCTTCTGAGTACAATGGAAAACTAGATTCAGATTAATTGGTGGATTGGATCACCAAGATGGAAAAGTACTTTGAATATGAAAATGTTCCTAAGGAAAAGAAGGTGAAAATTGCAAGCACAAAGTTGAAGAGTCATGCATCCTTGTGGTGGTAGCATCTACAATTGGACATAAAAAGGAAAGGCAAGGATAAAATCAAGGTATGGAATAAGATGGCAAATAAGTTGAAAGGAAAGTTTTTACCTTGTGATTATCAGATTAACCTAGTTAGGTGAATACAAAGTTTGAGATAGAAAGATAGCTCAGTAAAAGATTATACTGAGGAATTATATAGGTTAGATATTAGATGTGGACATGATGAATATGAAGTGGAAATAATTTCTAGGTACCTGAATGGATTAAGAGTTTCCATCCAAGAAGAAATTAGTTTAGTTAAATTGGAAAACATTGAGGATGCTTATCAGTTTTCCTTGAAAGCTAAGGAGAAATTGAACATGAGACATGACAAAAGACAAAGAGGAAGAGGTGGTAGATTCCCTAGAGGAAGAGGTAGATCCTATGGTGAAAAAAATAGATCTGTTCCAAAAAAGACAAATATGGATAAAAGCAAGACCGAGTGGAAAGGTGAAAGTTCAGCTAAAGGAAGAGGCAATAAATACCAAGGTGGTTATAACAGAGGTGGATTTTGAGGAACTTGTTACAATTGTGGAGAAGAAGGACATAGATCATTTGAGTGTACGCATGCAAGTAAGAAGGTCGATAGAAGTAGAAATGATTTGGTGCAAGAAGATTCACTGAATGAACCTGAGAAGGAAAAGAACTTGATGGTAAGGAGAGCACTTTGAAGTTAAAGTAATAAGGAAGATCTGGTAAGGAAAAGTTTGTTGAAGACCATATGTAGAGTTTTTGATGAAATGTGGAAGGTGATCATTGATAGTGGAAGCTCAGAGAATTTGGCATATAAGGAAATGGTTGCAAAGTTGCAGTTGGAAAGGTTGGAACACTCGAAGCCCTATCAAATTTCATGGATCAAGGATGAGCATACACTCTTGGTAAGTGAACAATGTTATGTGAATTTGAAAATTGGAAAGTATTATGATAAGGTTTTATGTGATATCATGCATATGGATTGTTGTCATATTTTTTTGGGTAGACCTTGGTAATATGATAGACATGCTATATATGATGGAAGATTGCATAAATATGCTATTTGGGCTGATGGGAGAGGATAAATATTGTTACCTTTGATTGAAGAACCTATTAGTAGTGTTTGTACATCTGTGAAAGTTTTCTTGATGGAAGGAAGAAATTTTGTTAAGGATTTAAAGAAGAATGATGTATGTTTTAGTGTGATTCCTAACCAACCGACTAAGAAAATAGTGGATAGTATACCTGAAGAGATTGATAAGATACTCATCAAGTATAAGGAGACCATTTCTTATAATGTACCTGATGGTTTTCCACTAAAGAGAAGCATTGATCATTGTATGGATCTTATCCATGGAGTTAGTGTACCAAATAAGGCACCACATCAGTTGACACCTACTGAGAATCTGGAATTGAACCGATAGATTCAAGAATTGTTGTAGAAAGGTTTGATCCAAGAAAGTTTGAGTCCTTCTATAGTACTAGTTGTATTGGAACCTACGAAGAATGGATAATGGTGAATGTGTATGGATTCTTGAGAAATCAAGAAGATAACAATGAAATATAGGTTTACTATACTGAGAATTGATGACATAATAGATAATTTGACTGGAGCAAAGTATTTTACCAAAATTGATTTGAAAAGTGGATATCATCAAATCAAAATCAGAGAAGGTGATGAGTGGAAGACTACTTTTAAGACAAGAGAAGGTTTGTATGAGTGGTTGGTTATGCCTTTTGGTTTAACTAATGTACTGAGTACTTTTATGAGATTGATGAATGAAGTTTTGAAGAAATTCTTAGCTAAATTTATGATTGTATACCTAGATGATATTTTGATATTCAATAAGACTGGAGAAGAGCATTTGTTTCATGTTAAACAAGTATTGCAAAGATTGAAAGAAGAAAAGTTGTTGATTAACCTGAAAAAGTGTTCTTTCATGAAAGAGGGGATTGTGTATTTGGGATTTGTGATTTTAGCTGATGGTCTGAAAATGGATCTTGAAAAGATTGAAGCTAATTTGAATTGGCCTACACCTGATAATGCTAGTGAGGTAAGATCATTTCATGGTTTAGCAAGTTTTTACTGAAAGTTCATTAGGAATTTTAGTTCAATTTGTAATGCTATGACTAAGACTATGAGAGGAGATAAAAGAGAATTCAAGTGGAAACATGGAGCTAATAAAAGTTTTGAGACTCTGAAATAGAAGGTTGTTGAATTTCCTGTGTTAGCATTGCCTAATTTCAATAAGGTATTTCAAGTTGAATGTGATGCAAGTGGTAGTGCAATAGGATCTATGTTGAGTCAAGAAGGTAAACCTTTTGCTTTCTTTAGTGAAAAGTTGAATGATGCAAAAAGGAAATATTCTATGTATGATCAAGAATTCTATGCTATTGTTGAAGCCCTAAAGAAATGGAGACATTATTTGATATCGAGTGAATTTGTGTTGTATATTGATTATAAGGCTTTATAGTATCTGGGTAGTCAGAATAAGTTGAATCAGAGACATATAAAATGGGTTGAATATTTGTAGAGTTATACATTTGTGATAAAACATAAGAGTGGAGTCACTAACTGAGTTTTTGATGCATTGAGTAGAAGAAGATCTTTGATGACCGAGATGAAAATTGAAGTTCTTGGTTTTGATGATATGAAAGTATTGTATGAAACTGATCCTGATTTTTCTAAGTCATGGAGGAAGTGCAAAGCACCCATTCAAGATCAACTGAGTACTAAATGGGAAGACTATTTCATTTAAGAAGGTATGTTGTTTAAAGGTATTCATTTGTGTATACTGAGAGGATCAATGAGAACTAATTTGATAAAGGAGAAACATAGTAGTGGTTTGGCTGGATATTTTGGCATTGACAAAACATTGAATTTTCTTAAGGCGAAATACTTTTGGCCACAGTTGTATAAGGATGTTCAAAAATTTGTGAAAAGTTGTGGAATTTGTCAAGTTGCAAAGGGAGTAAGTCAGAATACTGGATTGTATATACCGATTTCTGTTCCTGAGAAACCTTGGATTGATATCAGTATAGATTTTGTTCTTGGCTTATTGAAGACAGTAAGAGGTAATGATTCTATATTTGTTGTTGTGGGTAGATTTTCTAAGATGGCACATTTTATACCCTATAGAAAGACATCAGATGCAGTGCATATAGAATATCTTTTCTTTAAGGAAATTTTCAGATTACATGGATTACCGATGAGTATCATCTCTAACCAAGACAGTAAATTTGTTGGATACTTTTGGAAGACTCTTCGAAAAAATCTGGGCACCGAGTTGAGATATAGTTCTATATTTCACCCACATACTGATGGACAAACAAAGGTTGTGAATAGAAGCTTGGGTAATCTTTTGAGATGCTTAGTTAGAGATACACTAAGTAATTGGGATTCTATGTTGGCACAAGCAGAGTTTGCATATAATAATTCAGTGAATAGGAGTACGGAAAAACACCTTTTGAGATTGTAAATGGCATACAACCGAGAGGTATATCAGATTTGAAGGATATTGTTGGTGAAGAAAAGAGAAGTGTTGAAGGAGTAAAGTTTGTTGAGTTCATGAAGACATTTCATGAAGAAGTGAAACATAAATTGGAGAAAAGTAATCAGAAATATAAAGACAGAGCATATAGATCAAGAAGACATAAGACTTTTGCAATTGGGGAAGAAGTAATTGTACACTTGAAGAAAGGCAAATTTCCTATTGGAACTATGGGAAGCTGAAAATGAAGAAGTTTGGTCCTTGCAAGATATTGAGGAGATTTGACAATGGAAATGCTTATGAGATTGAATTACCTGATGACATGGATATATCACCTATATTCAACATTGTAGATTTGTATGAGTACCATGAATCAGATGAAGAATTGACAGTATCGAATGATTATCCTAAGAGACAAACAGAAGAAGTTGAGTAGATATTGGAACAAAGAGTTGGCAGAAGCACAAGAGGAAGATAGTATATGGAATATCTAGTAAAGTGGAAGAACATACTGATCGAAGATAGTTCATGGATTTCACAATCTGAGTTGGATTCAACTCAAGTTGTACCTACTACATGATTTGGAGAATCATTTCAAACAACCCTACGTGTTTGATGCAGGAGCATCTCGAGTCCTTAGCAATCCTATGTCACCAAAAACAATTTTGAGTTTTTTGTGTTGCTCGGTTCCTTCTTTGATTGAGCTAGCTCAGTAGTTGCTCACATTCCTTCTTTAACTAAGTTGGTCAATTAATTCCCTGGTGCTTGGTTATCCTAGCTTACTGAGTTGTTTTTTTTAGTTTTCTATTGAGGCTGACTTGTCATTTAATTCTGGTCATGGATTTAATGTTGGTATTGATCATTGGGAAGTGTGTGGACCTAGATCTAGTCATTCCTTCCACTAATGGTGGATCTAAAGGCCAACTTATTTTGGTAGCCTCTTGTATATAATGTAGTCATTGGTTATAGTTTTAGGAGACAAGTTTGGTAGCAATTAGGAGTTATAAGATTAAAGGTAGTTTCTGAATCATCGCAAGTTGGAGGAGTGTTGTAATTGAATATCTGACCCTAATCGGGAAGGCCTTATAGCCCGGCATGTATGAATCAATTTGATGAATAAAAGGATCTATTCTGCATTCTCTCTCTCATTTTTTGTGTAATTTCTTTTGTGTGTGATCTCTGCAAGGTAGATTTGGATTAGGATGTGGCTTTGGCCCCTCTTCCACCCCTGCCTTGCATCAAGATAACAACTATGAGAGATATTGGTCAAAAGGAAGTATTAATTGTACCACCTTTGGTAGCCAAAGAAATCTCTATACTAGATATGTAGAATATTGATGAAGATGTCACTTAGCTTAGTAAAATGAGTATATCATTTGATAAGCCACCAACAGCGACGACAAGAAAATATAAAAGATCTACCTCCACTACACTTGCTAAGAGATTAAAAGAAATGGCTAGTGGACCAAGAAAAAGGTAGAAAACTATTTTTACTTGTGTGGAAAGAAAAATGGTACAAGAAGAAGATTCCACACCTATCAAGAAGATGAGAGGTCAAGTGCAAATCTAGTCACAAGGAGAAGAAGAGGCAGGCAACAGCAAGAAGAAATGGAAGCCTAAGATTGAAAAAGTGAATCCTTTAATCACTAATTATGGATATTTCACCAAATTGAACAAATACTATTATATTTACAACAATTTTGAGAAGTTAAATCTTAAGAATGAAGTTGTTAGACACATGATCCTTGAAGATAAGAAATTTGAAAATATCAAAGATAAAATACCAAGTGATTTATATGAAAAACTGATAAAGAGGAACAAAAGAGCAATTGAAGAAGATAAAAGTATAAGAGAGAGATTTGTAAGAAAACTCTATGAAATTAAGAATGAAGACCACTTCAAGGAGATAATAAAGAGTCTTGGCACCCATCTAAGGATAAAAAGAATAATTATTCTAATCATGGGAGGAAACTATAAGGAAGTTAATAGAGAAATAGAAGAAGCAGTTATAAAAGTGATGACATTAGTACCAGGAGAAACCTTAAGTGATTCAGAACAAGACACCCTAATCTCAGAAGTAGCTACACAAATGAAAGAGATGCCACCTCTCAAAGAGACCATAGTTATCCCACCAAATATATTAATTGATGATGAAACCATGCAAGTAGAAGGCACTAGTATCACCATTGATAGAGAAGGAGATCCTTTTGAAGACCAAGGAGAGGATGTTGGGAATTTGGGAGAGATGGTGAATGAGGAAGAAGATAAGGGAGAAGTTCAAGAAGAAGAAACAGAGGCATTAGAAGAGACACCAACAAAAATTAATGTAGAATTACAAAGGAAATGGAAATTAGTTGAGCAAGAAGTCACTTTAACCTTACCAAGGTTGAAGCATGTTGAAACTAAACAAGCAGTGCAACAAGAATAGGGAAAAGAAAAAGAAGTGAAGCCTACTGAGATTATACCGCAGCACATTCAATTAGACACACCATAGAAGGCCACAGTAGCAAGTTCATCAAAGTTTCCTATTGAATCAATGCTAGCAAATTTGGGAGCTGAAGTTGATGATGATGATCAAATAGAGTTGATCTCATCTTTGAACAAGATCATTGGAAAGAACAAGAAAGTAAAGAGCTTGGAGGGATCACTACTTGAGATAACAAATAAGCTTTAAAATGTTATATCTACACATATTAGTGAAGTTGATCCACAAGCTAAGGAAAAAGAAGTAATTAAAGATTTTCATAGTGAATTCACCACATTATCAGACATTGCATTAGTGAAAGCACAAACACTTCATGATACACAGTTATTTCAATCCACTTGTCAGAAAATTAAGAATGATTTAGATAAGATTGATGTTTTCATAAAGGAGTTGAGAAAATGTTTGGAGAAAGGAAGAGCATTGTATGTTTAGTGTGCCCTCTCACACAATCATATCTTAGACATTATAGAGAAGTTGAATAATAAAGAAGTAGAACTACAAGTCACAGTAAATGAGTTACAAAATCCTAGCATGAAGATCACTGATATTGAGAAGAAAGTTAGTAAGGTACATGATGAGATAAGCTTATTAGAGAATGAAAAAGAAAGAAATTTGAAGAGATTTGCACTACTTAGAGAGAATTTAACTTTGAAGATCAGTAATATGCAGAATCAACTGGTCTTTCCTCAAAGACATCATATGGTAAATTTTCTTATCCAAATCTTAGAGCAGTTGAGATAGCATCTTATGGGCTATGAAGACTACTACATGTATTAGACTCCGTTAAGGCTACAGGGGATAAAGAGATTGCAAATTTGAAGGAAAACTTTACAGATTGCATCCCAAGCCTTCCACCTCTACAAAATTGAAGACAAAAAGGTATATCAAAAATTTTGACCTGTATATATATATACATATTTTGACACCTTTGTCATTGTTGTCAAAGGGGGAGTAATAGTATGAGAAAATTTCTTGTATATTTAAGGTATAGATATATGCGGAAAGGATATAGTATAGTCAAAGGGGGATTATTCCTATGATGGAATGAGATAAGTAAGTATGCCTGATCCATAGAATTTTACAAATCTTGTAACATTGGCCATGTAACACATTGTTATAGACTGTTGCAAGTTTGTTTTTGAAGGTTTTTTTGTAAAGTTTTTGGGACTTAGCCAATTTTCCCATATGTTGCCATCAATGAAAAAGGGGGAGATTGTTGGCAATTTGGATAAGTAGGATATCATGATGTTTTCATTGTGGCAACATATATTCAGTATTAAGATAGCATGATCCAAGGATAAAGTTTTGGATGAGAACTTAAGGAAATTGTCTAAGTATAACAATGTTTATCTATATACATAGAGACCATTTTGATCAGTGAAGTTCATAGAAGTATTTTCAGTGCATACGAACTTGAGCACATATTATATGAGGTATGTTGAAGCTACATCTAAGAGTGAAATATTTTACGACATGTACGGACAAAGATATTAATATTTTACAGAAATAGTGTTGAACCGACTAGAACAGAGAAGCGACTAGTAAATGATTATTTTGAGTTAAGGGATTATTTTTTTTATTAATTAAAATAATGACTTAACTAATTAGGGATGACATCCTAGATGTTAACCCTAAGGAAGAAAGAATTAATATTATGTTTTGGAAGCATGGAAGCCGACTGGAAAGCTATATTTTTTATAGCTTGTATAAAGGAAAGTATTTTATAATGCAAAGAATTAAGACTAATACAAAGTTGTATGAACAATTTTGTATTGATGTTTTATTATGTGAAATCTGATGTATGATCAAAGCAATGCAAATTGATAGCAAGTTTTGTAAAGATCCTACAAGCTAGATCAAAATATTGAAGATATTCAGCAACAGTAAAAGGTTTTTGTATTCTATCTTTTGTATTGAAGATTATCATTGAATATTTCATGTTTGGGAAATGGGCTCATCTTGCATACATTCATATTTTTTAATTCCAACTCCTAACAGGGTCAATATCTTTAACCAAATACTTTTGATTAGTGGATCATTTTTGGGTACCATCCCCATCGGGGTTTTCCCTTGGTCAGGGTTTCCTCGAGAACAAACATGGTGTTATGAGCTCCTTTATTTTATGGTTGTATTTATTATTTGGTTTATTCAGTTTAGTTTCTTATGTAAGTTACAAGTTAATTACATATATCCATAAGTGGGAAAGAGTAAAAGTTTGTGAAATATTGATTCACCTCCCATCTTGGTATTTCCTATTTCTAACAAGATCTAGAGGTAGATCAACAACTGCCAAACTCTCAAATTCATTAGAATACTCAACTTATAATACCCTCAAATTTAGGGTTGAATACGTCACAATACTCAACTTACAATGCCCTCATAAAATAGGGTTTTCTTCTAGGGAAAGAAAAGGACATATAATATAATATATGTGCAACCTAATAATAAGTGGTAAATATTTATAATGATAAATTATAGATAAAATATAATTATTAACTATTGAACAATCTAGATGCACTTCTGCAAGCTATAGAACACACCAACAAGAAAAAATTGCAAGTGTGTATCCAAATTTAGACCACATCAGTAACATTTTATTAATCCAAGGTTGAGACACTATTTTTCCTTACAAATATAGATTAAAACTATTTGTATAATTTTATATAAGAGATAATAGAAGTAAATATACAAAACTTAACAAGATATACAACAATAATAATCTTGTGTTCCAGTAGTTGTCCCACTATGACATGTGAATGCTTCTCCAATCACTTAACATCATTTGTTTTTGCTTTAATTGTCCCTAATGACCCTCACTATGAGTAACAATACAAATATGGCATAACCCATACCTAATGAGAATGAGAAGTATTAGAAACATAAAGAGGGATCTTTCAACAAAGAACACTAAATTTGAAAATGAATGAAAAGGTTTGAAAACAAACTCTCTTTTAATATGGGGAAGTAATCCACTAATAGATAAATATTATATAATGTGAAATTCATATTAGTAACCACAACTTGAAAATATCAACATATGATACTCAAATTAATTTTGTTCTTCTTTCTTGCATTGGTTGATTTGATTAATGTTTATCTTAGGCTTGGTGTTTTAGTGAAAATTAAGCACTATCCAAATCCATAAAAGTTATGGAAGCACGAGGTAGTGAATAAAACTATGTGAATGAATGACTATTGAAGCTTATTTGAAATAGTCTAGCAATGGATTTATTTGTGAAAATATCTTAATCATATATTTTGGAAACTCGTTAGGTGATACAATAAATCAAATCTTCCATATCACTTTTGTAAACATGGTGTTATGAATCCATTTGGTTAATCATATCTTAAATGTTAGGTTGCAAAGGATTATGGGATATCTCATTAATATAATATTTCTTATAAATATTTGCTTGGTGTCAACATAATTTTTAGATGATCAATTATACACATGTTACAACTTTGATAATGTAGAAGTTTATTATAAATATATCTTGTGACCATGTATAATATTATGTGTAACTATAAGAAGGATGTAGAAGATGTATCATCAACTCGTGACACTTTATGTTTGCATATATTGAGTAGAAATTCTAAAAGATCTTCATGTTTCTCTTCATATTTACGCATGTCTAATAGATGTTCAAAATGAGTACTTAAATTATTCAACATTAACTCAAAGGTTTATTATAAGAAATCAAAAAAAGAGCCAAATGTGAGCTATTATAGAAATAAAATATTGGTACATTGATAGAATATATTGAAAAATTGTACAATCCATTGAGGAAGGGTCACTACAAAATGAAGAATGAAATGCATGAGTAAAAAATTCTCTAGATCCATGAGTAAAATTACCCATTTTAAATAATGGAATGTTGTATAATATGTACGACATCAATCAAGCCATTATTTGGATCCACCAATAAACATGTCACCACATGTTTTCACTTTAAGGTATCATTATCATGTATATGAGACTACCTTTGTAGATATTTATTTTACTAAGTACTCTACAATTAGTATTTTAAATGGAATCACACCATAGATCAAAGAATAATGAAGTAAAAAAAAATTGTCCTCATCAATAGAAGAATAATCACTATGCTTCTTGCTTAATATATCATCAATACACTAAAAGAGAAAAGATGGAGAAGAAGGACATACAACTTGATACAATGGTAAAATATGTGTATTTACATTACTAGATTCCTCATATAGTAATCATCAAATAAATATGAGTCCAAGTGAATACAAATAGGAGTATCATGACATGCTAAAATAATATAATCGTTGAGACTCAACAATATCATAATGAAGGAAGATCTAACCTCATTTGTGAAACAAAAAGTTCTTAAAGATAATGCATAATGGTGTTCATGAGAGGAATAGTCAATAGCTATGGGAAAGACATGGTCAAGATGAAGTTTATAAACAACTGAAGTGAGTGTATCCAAACTAAAAGGAAAAGAACCTGCAATGAAGTCTACAAAAGAGAGAAATTTATATACATGATGGAATAAAACCTCCATTAAGAAGACCCCACATTTTTAGGATAGAAAGACATGAGAACATGGATGGGTCAAATTTCATAAAATTTAGGAACATGTCACAACCAAAAAATTAAGGTTTATATAATTTCACAAATTTTATACACAAATATATCACTTGCATACTAGCTATTATATAAAGGATAATGAGATCAAAACAAGCTTTAAACAAAAAGGAAAAGTACAACAAAGTAAAACTCAAAATAAATGAAATAAGTCCAAGATATACAATTTTCACCATTACAAAATTATAAGTGTTATTAGTAATTTCATTTATAGATTACAAATAAATAAAAAAGATTTTAAAAAATAAATAAATAAGTGTCACGTAGTGGCCAATACTTGCCTTTGTAGTATTGTAATAGTAGTATTTTTTGTGTAGTTGGTAGATAGATAATATATAATGATTTATGTATTTGTTTAGATATAAATTAGTGCTAGTAATCACACCTTGGTGTGGAAACTCAATTAGGAAAAAAATTGGTTGATTTTTTCATGTATTTGTGTAGTTCATGAAATTAATTGGTAGACCATTTATCAAATGACCATGTGTGTGCAATTAAAGGTCTAATGGAGAAGTAAATAATTTTAAATCAACTATGCATCAACTTATAGGGATCTAAACATGACTAAGACAAAACCTCTAAATTAGAAATATAATAAAGCTCCATTACAAAGAGAGAGAGAGGGGGAGGGAGACAGAGAGATAAGTAGTGAGAAGTAGATATATATATGGATATAGGGAGAGAGAATAGACAAGAGAGAGGGAGAGAGAAGAGGAGGGAAAGAGAGAAGAAGGGGGAAGAGGGAAAGATAGCTCTATATATATATATATATATATATAGAGAGAGAGAGAGAGAGAGGTAAAAATGGTGATGGGAAATAAAAAGAGATGTATATAGAAGAGGGAGCTTTATGGAGAGGGATAAATTTATATAGATAAAGATAGGAAGAGAGAAGCAAGGAGTGTGTTTGTATATAAAGAGATGGAGAGGGAGGGAGAGAAATAGAGTGAAGATACATGAGTAGAGAGATATATAAAGCGGGAGAGATTGGGATAGAAAGGAGAGATGGGGAAATATAGCTTGAGAGAGGAGGGGGTAAAAATAGAGATACAATGATGGAGATATAAAAAGATAAATATATAGGAAGTGGTATTGAGAGAGAGGTGGAGAGGGATACATATGCAAAGAGAGAGTTGGAGATATGGGATAAAAAAGAGAGATATATAAGTAATGAGATACAGATAGAAATGGAAAGAAAGAGATAAGGAAATAGAGATATAGTGCATAAGAGTGAGAGATAAAGGAGGTGATAGAGACAATTAACAGAGAGAGAGATTGAGAGAGGTATTAGTTTAGTATATTAGGTTATTTTTAATATGAATGATATAATCTATATTATATTAAGTTATTTATTTATTAATATATTAATGGGTTGGGCACCTAGATCGATTAGCAAGAGCTTCCTATGCTAAAGCATGAGGTCACAAGGTCTAGTCTCCCCCAACCCATGTGGTAAGGACATGTTGTGTTGAGTAAACTTTTTTAATTTAGATATTTTTCAAATTAGATATTTGAACATTCAAATATATTAAATTTGAAGTGTGTCGTGTAAACTTTTTCAAAATAGATATTTTTTAAATTATTGGATGCACATAACAATTTATGCCTAAACTTAATTGAATTAGAATAAATTATTGATGATAAAAATAATCTAATTATTTATTATAATTGTGTAAAATAGAATATAGAAGATTATCTCTTCTATGTTTTAATTTTATTTTATTTTTTTAAAAGTGTAAATCTAAATCCCTATAAAATAGTTACTTGATTTTATTAACTATATTTTGACATATAAAATCTGATGAAAAAAATTTAAAAAATTATTTTTTTAATTTATAACAATATATTTTATCAATATAAAGAAAGTATTACATCATAAGTTTACGAGTGTCTTATACCCATTCAGGGTCATCCCTTATCTAAGTTTATTGGATTCTTAAGCTCCGATAGCAACACCTACCTCCCTATTTCCTAATTGGTATATCACCTTACATATCATCATTCCTATGAACTTTAATAATTACTACAATCTTGTATTTCCTTGTGTTGGCTCTTTCCTCACAGTTCACACGTTCGGGAGCCGTCACCTTTCCCTCACTTCACCTTGACATTTTTGGAAATCCTGCACTATCAAACCACCATATCCATTCTAAAATTTGCACATTTTTCAGAAAGTCCATTTCACAGATTAATCAAAATCCTGCATTTCACACCATTAGAGCTTTGTAGCTATTTTTACAAAAATCCTAGATTTTCATTCAAATCTTCATATCTTGTTGCACTTTCACTATCCTCTTTAGAAAATCCCAAGAAGCCCTAGTGCTTCCCGAAACCTCTCTTTTCTTTCTTCATCATTCCTAAGAAAATTTTGCATCTTCCACCCATATCACCAAAAAGTAAATATTTGTATCCTTTAACAAAAATGCTTCCTTCCTTCATCACAAATATTTAAATGGTCGGATCCTAGTCAATATCCAAGGGCCTCACATTCTGTCTCCCATGCCTATTATTTGAATTCTTCTTCTTTCGGATGGGGTTCTCAAACACTCTTATTACTCGATCAATTTCCACTTCATAGGCTCAAATAGCTTCCTTCATTTTTTCCCATTCCCTTGCCTTCTTTTCCTTATATGCAACTTTGTTTACTTTTCCCCACCAACGCAAAAAGGGAACCAAACCATAATTTTTTTATTCTTCATTATCTTCAAAACACTCAGATATATCTGACCCTATCCCTAGCACAATCCACTCTAGCATTGATTCCATACTAATAGCATATCCTCCCCAAATAAAAATTTGGAAATCCTACTCACTTCACCTATCTCCTCTCCTATTTCTAGAGCCCAAGCAATCACCATTGAGATCACATCAACATTTAGACATCATTTCCACTTCCTTTCTTGGAATTGACTACCCAACAGCTTCAAAACATTCTCCAACACCCCTGTCATTTTGATTTTGACCAGACTAGAGATTCACTCTTTGCTAACCGGACCTTTAAAAACTTTATGTCGTTTATGGTGTCAATAGAAAAAATTTCCTCCATCGCTTACACCTTTCTAAAAAAAATAGCTTTGCACAATCTTCTTTATAGTACCCTAATCAAGACTACCTCGCCATTGAATCAAGAATTAGAAAAATTGTTATAAATAAGGCTACTGCCACTCTCCATTTAAAGCCTCTTCAAAGGTCACATCAATTAATTCATATGACTTCACCTCTTCATCCGATAAAAGTGTTTGGCATCCATCTTTTAATTTCTTTCAAATACATGAAACTACCACTCACATTCGATCATCATCACTTAACTAATCACTAATTAGGGTTTATACTAAAGTCGTTAAGCTCCTCAAAATATATATCATTAGCCTTTTCCATTTTTTTTTCCCACTTAGATAACACATTAGCTTCCATGTTTCCCCCTCTCCTTATATGACTATTTCTGAAGTCATGAAAAGACAATAGTAAGGAGTTTATTTCCACGATAAAATTTTGCAAATGCCATGAGTGGGTGTTTCCATTCCCTATGGCATTCACAATTATTTGTGGATCCCCTTCTAAATGGATCTTTTGTGCATTCAATCTCATGCCTACCTAAAGTGCAAGTAACTTCGCCCTTTCTTCTGCCTCATTATTGGTTTCATCATTCAATTTTTGAGCTACAAAAGCCATAGTGCTTCCTTTCCAATATCTTAAAATAACTCCTACCCCAGATGGCCCTAGATTTTCTTTTGCAGCCCCATCAAAAATTCACCTTAATCTAATCAAGCTCAAGCCTAGCCTAAACAACTAGCTTCAATTTGCAGACTGACCCATGTGTCTTCCTAATTACATTTCCAAGTCTGATTTTTATTCATGCCCATCTAGCATGAATCCTCCTATCCTCTAATGAGTAGGGTAAACTTATATTTTGATTCATTGTTTCCACTCTAATTACCTCTTCTATTGCACTATTAATTCTCAACTTGACTTTCTCTAAAGATTTCATCCTTCCTTGAAAGATCCTTATATTCCATTCTTTCCATAAATTCCATATAATAATTAAAGGGAATGCCTTCCAAATTGAAGACAAACTATATCTTTGTTGGGGTAAAGGCCAACTTTCAAAAGATTCCTTAATCCTATTCTGCATAAGGCCACTCCAATTCAATTTTGAGATGATGATAGACCAACACTCCTTAGAAAAGGGGCATTTCAGCAATAAATGATCAAGATCTTCAAAAGTTGCATTGCACATCAAACATTTTTCAGGACCATAGAGACCAAATTTTTTTCTCCTTTCCCCTATAAGGATTCTCCCATGAACTTCTAACCAAGAAAAAGATCTTTCTTTTGGAAGGCATTCCTTACTCCAAAAAAATTAGGTAGGCCAATCTACAAGGGTTGCATCATTCTCTAATGTCATATATCCTAGTTTGACAAAGTAAACTCTACTCTTTGTTGCACACCATATAATTCTATCTTCCTTCTTTGTCCTCACAAATTCTCTAGAGAGGAGTAAGGAATTCATCATCCTAAGTTGTTGATCAAGTAATCCCAAATTATCCACATGTTCCCATCCCCATTGCTGACCCACTAGGGATTTTTTAACCTCTAAATAATTAGACACATTTTCACCCCATCTTTCAATGAAAAAATCCATCAACGGTGCAGAATCTGCATTTTCCTTGAGGTCTTCATGTCCATTCTATGAATCCCACCAAAAGGAGGCATAAAAACCATTGCCTACTTGACATGAGATGGGCTATGTAATAACCTTTCTACAATCCAAAAGAAAGTTCCATAATGCAGAGCCTTTAGGAGGATTCTATATAGTAAAGATTATTTCATTGATTTGAGAATATAGATATTTTTCCTTTAAAACTTTGACCCACAACCTTTCCAAAGAAGAGTACATATTCCACACTAATTTTGCACCCAGAGCCAAATTCATTTTATGTAAGTTTTGAAACCCTACACCACCGCACCTCTTTTTCTTGCAAACTTTATCCCACGATATCAAAGACCATATCTCATCATCCTTAGCCCCATTCCAAAAGAATTTCCTCATTCTTTTCCCTATCTAACTTAAGATCTTCTTAGGAATTTTTAAACAACTTGTAGAATAAATAGGAATGGCAGAAATGAAAAATTGCAATAAAAGAATCCTCCCAGCAAAATTTATCCACCTACTTTTTCATCCCTCTATCCTTTTGACGCAATTGTCCATTAGATCTTTCCATAAATGTGATTTACAAGCACCTTCAAATATAAGAATAGCTAGATACTTTCCAAGCAGTCTCCCAGCCTTAATATCTAAAATTATACATAACTATCTTTGCAGATCCATTATGGTGTTAAAAAAATACACAGCAGATTTTCTCCAGTTCACACATTGCCCTGAGGCTTCACCACATTTATCTAATGTTGACTTTATGACCCTTAATTCTTAGACAGTGGCTTCCCCCATCAAATAGTTATCATCTACAAATTGAAGGTGAGATAATAGATCAATACCCTCTACAACACCAATGCCCTTACATTGCCCCGCCTCTCTCTTACTTAAGATCAGTCTCCCCAACACCTCGGCCAAGATGATGAAAAGAAAAGGGAAAATAGGATCCCCTTTCCTTATGCCTTTGATTGTGTCAAAAAATCCCTGAGGACTACCATTAACCAAGATAAGATAGTCTAGGGGCTCTTATACAACTTTCAATCCATTTTAACTAGCCTTCAAAAAAACTAGACTTTCTCAATACTTGTAGCAAAAAGGATCTATTGACATTATCATAAGATTTTATTGTATCTAGATTTATCATCATTTTTTTAGTCCTATCCATCCTTTCCAAGTGCATTTCCTCATGAGAATTAATGATACCTTCAAAGATTGATCTATTGGGAGCAAAATCACTTGGTTTCAGGGAGATGATAGTTGTTAATCTCTATTGAGCATTTTAGGTTGTCATTAGTATCAAAGGACAGTAAACAGGTTGGTCAATTATTTACATTGAGATAGTCGGTAACTAGAAGTAAGACAAAGTAGTTGGTAAAGCCTTACACCGAGCATCACACAGCTGACCAAGCACCAGCAACACTGACACCGATAATTAGTAAACACTGAGAATCATAGTATACACCGAGCAGATTATACAGTGTTTATCGATGATCACAGAAAATGGCATAGTAATAAAAAAATGGCACATTATTCTATGCAAATGGTTATAACAGATCGTAAAATGGTTTACCAAGATCGAGGAGCATTTATTGTAAAAGATATTCATTAAATGCAATTATTATCTTATTTGTATTAGTTGATCTAGGTTATTTTGCACCATAAATCTTAGGGTTATGATTTTCTTTTGTAACCTAATTTTTGCTTAAGCAGCAAAATAGAACACTATATATTGTATATATTCACACCATTTTATAAGGTTGTTGAACTGATATATATGAATCACGGAGCACTTGAAGAAATTTCCTCAAGACAATCAGTTTACCAAGTAGAACAAAGTACAGAGGTTTTCATACTAAGTAGAATTAGATAAGGTAACTGAGAAGCTCAAAGCAGAGAACCATCACCAATAAGGTGATATTTTGATAAGAACTTATAGATCTATTTCAAACAATTGATTTGTCAACTACCAGATAGTTTACCTATTACTTTCTGACAATTGTGATAGAGTTTTGATAAATCTCTTAACTGAGTAGACTTAACAGTCTTTGTATAAATCTCTTAACCGAGTACACACTTCATATAGTGTTGTTAAATCCTATAACTAGGTAGATCTAGCTGATCTAATATGTTACTCCTAACAGGGTAAGATCACCAAAAGTGATCAAAACTTGTAGCCTTAACAGGCAAACCTTTTCTATCTGCAATAGTGAAGAATTTGTGGTTGTCATCCCCACCGCAGTTTTTACCTTCTAACAAGGGTTTCTGCGTTACCAAAATACTTGTGTTATGTGATTTTCATATTGATTTCATGATTTTTTACTTTCTTAAGTTAACTAGATAATTGATTTATGCAATTAGATTCAAGCTATTTTGATCAATTATCACAGTATTCAGTTATAGATCAGAAAGGTTTTGCAACTAAATTTTTGAAGGTACTGATTCACCCCTCCCCTCTCAGTACCTATCTCTCCTAATTCCAAAAATTGGTATCAGAGCACAGTTCTCTTGTTGAACAATTTAACCACTGAAGAGAAAAGATCTAAGTCATGGAGAGATACAATCTTGACAAGACCATTGAGAATCAGAAGATACAAATGCAGATGTTTGTGGAACAATATAAACAAGCCAAGGAAGAACTGAAGAAATTACTGGTTGAAAGAAAGAACCTTGCAATTCGGCAGAATGAAATAAGTTATCATGAAGAACCTATTGATGACATGTTTGATCATATTGGATCAAGCTCTAGAAGCATCTTTGTCAGATCCGAAAGCATAATCTCTGAGTTATCTAAAAAGAATCAGCATCTATCCGAGCAAGTGAAAGCACTTCAAATCGGTCATGAATCTCAAATGGTGAGAATGGTGGAAATCATGAACAATGGTAGACAAGCTGAACAAGATCATAATCTGGCTATTAAAGACCAAATACTGATGACTGAACAACTTCAAGCAAAAGAAAGTGAAATTCAGAGACTCACTGATTGTCACTTCCAAATATCAAATCAGATGATGACAGTTAATCAAGAAATGAACCGAGTAAATGGAGAATTATCAAGAAGACTTGAAGATGTTTCAATACTTAGAGAAGATAATGAAAAATTGAGAAATGAAATAAAAACACAAACTCAACACAATGAGATGATGAAGATAGCTGACGACAACTCTAAAAAGATTGATGATTTTCTGACTAATCAGAGGAGATTCGGAAGCAGAACTGGTATAGGCTACACCGGTGAAGGAGAATCATCACAATAAGCTGAAGAAGTCAACAATAATCAAAGTCAAAAACCTAAAGTGTTGACATGTTACCACTATGGAAAACTAGGACATACATCTAATGTGTGCAGAAGCAAAGCACAAGGTAAACCTCTTGTCATTCCTAAGTTCAATGGATATTGCTATTACTATGGTAAGTTTGGACATCCAGCTTACGAATGCAGAGAAAAGAAGAATGACATTGCTAATAATACTACTGAGGAGAAAATATGCTATACTTGTAATAAGTATGGACACACTGCAAGGGACTGTAAGGTGAAAATGAAACAAGTCTGGACACCTAAAGAGAAACTACAATGAAAGCCTTATCAACTAAAGAGACAAGGTAACTCATATGTTTGGGATTATAATACATGGACTAATTGTACTACATGTGGTCGGTATGGACATATTGTAGAAAACTATTACAGAAAGAGTTGGATTGGACAATCAAGTAACTGGACAAATGTAGGAATGGCATGTATGCACTGTCACAAGGTCGGTCATGTAAGCAAGAACTATAGAGACCGAGCACCTGATGAAAACCATATACTTGAGAGTGGATATAACATTGTATAAATTACAAAGTTAAGGAACACAATGTGGAAGAAGGCATCTAATGAGAATGTTGAGTCAAGTAACACTGTCGGTGAAACCTCATCCACTGGATTGCGTGACATCGGTACCTCCACTTAAGATGACAAAGGTATGTATGGAACTGACATTTCAAATGATCACATTTTACATACAGTTCCTTATATATGATGTATAAATACCAAATCTACATGAATGAAGATGCACTATGGTTTATATATTATAAGTTTGCAAATGTCATCTAGTCGGTAAAAGGAGAAACATGAGTTGGTTACCCGTCGGTAATCACTATACAAGGTTAATTGACAACAATTCAAACTGATGAAGAAAATCTATGTTAACTAAGCAAAAGATATTGAAGACATTACCGAGCTGACAGTCTTCTCATATTGAAAGTTAGGCCACGCATTTTATGCATCAAAGTTTGAGCGGGAATATCAAAAAACCCTATATATACGCGGAAACAGAGTTCATTGTTACATTGTGATTTTGAAGAAAGGAGATTTTACAGAGAAGAGTTTGAGCTAACAATTTTTAGAATAGATTCAAAGCTACTGTAGATAGAACTGACGACATTTCTTCAACAAAAACTAGTAAGTTCATCCACCTATCGAACACTGGTTATCTTTTTTCTTGCCAAAACCCTAGAAACAATTTATGGCATCATCTTCGACCAAAAGAAAATCACAAAACATTGAGGAGGAAGTGGAATTAATTGTTAGGGCACACTTTGCCAAGGAGAAATTCAAACCTCATCCTAAGGTCGCAGCACAAACGGATGATATGGGTGCATTTTCTAGTATTCCTGATAAGGTTTTGTTAACAAAAGATGTTAGAGCTTACATTCACTACAAGATCAGTGAAGTATGTGACTTTGAGACCATAGTAGCATATCAGCAAGTCTGTGGACCAGATGGTAAGATCAAATCTGAATATAAGAAGATTGAGGAGTCAAGGTTACGGTGTTTCACATACTTCCCGCAATCATTTCACAACGACTGGATAAGAATCATGCTAAGCAGATTTCATGATGGAAAATTTTGGCTAGACAAACCGATTGAGGTCACCAAGAAGATTATTAGTAGGGTTACTGGGTACCCTACAACTGACAAAGCCAAAGCATTTTGAAGTTCATCTCATCTTGACGTAGAAAAGAACACTAGAGCTCAATGGGATGGTAGGGCACTAAAGATTTCAACTATCAAAGATCCAACGGTAAAATTTGCAGCTCATGTCATCAGGTACAAGATATTTCAATCAAGTAGACCAAATAGTGTACCCTGCAGTGTTGTGGACATGGCTTACAAAATTGTGAAGAAAGATCACCAAGTTGATCTTGTCGAGCTACTACTACACCAACTGTATGACAACATGAAGACAATAAAAGCAAATAAGTCAAATACATGTAAGTATGGATCACTGCTTGTCTATACATTCCTCTATTTGCAAAAATATGTACCGGGTATTGGAAAAGTTAACTAGCAATCAGACAAACCAATAACTACTCAAATCGATGATATGATGAGAATTCTAGGAGACAATGTGAACAAGGAGTTCCATGCATATTTCAAGGAATTTCAAACAAGAATGCAACAAAGAAGCAGAATTCCAAAAGAATTAGTGAGCAAATTTGAAGATGACATATGCTTTGTGGTAAGCACAAACCACTCAATGATAAAGGCAGTAGAACTGAGAACAAAATGGCTAGCACCAATGGGTTATGAAATGAATCATGATTTTTCTCTGAAATCTATCAATGCATTGCTAGCATTACCAATTAACATCACTGCTAGTAGGTTTGGAGTGTATGAAGAAGCTAAGTCTAGAATTACAATGGACATTGAGATCAGTAAAATGTCAAGAAGGGCAAAGAAAATGAAAAAGGATCTCACAGCAAAATATGGAACTACATATGACTCACATAAGGAGTCACCAGTTGATGAAGCAACCAAAGATCAGTTACAGTTAGCTGACAAACCCTATGATAGTGAGGAGACCGAGTCAAACAAAGAAAGGATAATACACTGATTCCTCCCACCAATGATGAAGAAAAAACTCAACTACCCACAACTGATGAACAAGATATTCAGCTACCAAAACTTGAAGGAATGAGGACACATTTAGCAACTATAGCACAATCAACCAAGTAGAAAGATGAAGCATTAAAAGTAGAAAAAAGGAGAGCAGCTACACCGATGAAGAAATACATCAAGAGAAAGAACAAGAAATTAGCTGAACCACCGAAGAAAAAGAGGAAATACATAAGGAGTAAGGAAGATATAGAGGAAACTGACACTAAAAATGACCCTGATCAATTTAAGCTAGTTCGTAATAGGGATAGTACCATAGAAGAAATAATTGAAGATATTATTGAGAATGGAAATCTTAATGATCTAGGCATAGGAAAATTTAACATGTCAATTGAGGACAAGACAAAGATAGAACATGCTATTGTTCAAATGATGATCAAGTTCAAAAGAGTACCAATGGAATTTGCATGTCAACTACTGAAGGAACTTGATGACAAAATAAGTGAAAGATGGGCTATTGCACTAGACACGGAGAAAAGAAAAAGAGAACGATCTCTAGGCCATGCAGCCACACACTTTAGCTATGTTGAGGTAAGTGAATACATGACAAGGTATCAGCCTAGATTTTCAGTCAAGAATAGAGCTATGTAGATTATGGATGAGAATGTAGATGATATGGATGTTGTATGTGACTCTCTATGGACATCAATTTTGAAAGCAAAAGAGAAAGCTGAAGGAAGCATTCCTAAAACTATCTAAAAAGAGACATAGTTCAAAAGGTAAAAGTATTTTCATTGATGATAATAAAGGTAAGAAAATAGAAGACACTGGTATATCAGTTATCAAGGTAATTGATATCACCGAGAAAAAGAAAGAAATCAAAATTTCACAGGATGCACCAGATCAAGCTAAGATCCACTTGCAAAAGAAAACCGATGATGATGCACTCATTGAGGAAATCACTAACGGTGATCCTGATGATAAGGATGACGAAGATGTAATAATTACACAATACAAAGATGAAGCATTAAACACTGACAATGTGTGTACATCTCTACTGAGTGAACTACCTATACTTGCAGAGGTCATTGAAATAATTTCACAAGTACAACCCGATGTCTCTCATCCTGAGCCAACCAAAGATAAGTGAGATTCAAGCACCTGAGCAACCTACAGATATAAATGAGCCTGTCAAACCAGAGGGATAGTCTATAGAATAGAAGGAACCTAAGGAAACCAATTCAACCGAGGTGAACCCACCTAACACTACCACCAAGACTCCCACTCAATCTACTAAGGAGCATAAGAAGGATGATATAGTGTCAACTGGTAAGGATACTCCGAGGAGTGAAGAAAAAGCTATTGTCATAAGTGAAAAGAAGTCACCTCTAGCCCCAAAGAAGAAAAAGAAGAACACCAAAGGGCCGGTCACCATTGATGAAGTTATCATTATACCAGAATGTGACCCAAGAACTCTAAGCCCTGAGGAACTAAGTCGGTATGGGGAGTTATGTTCGAGGAAAGTGGCACAAGAAAAATTGAGGCAAGAACAAAAATGTAAAGAAGTGTTAAATGATGTAAGGGATATTATACAACAGATAGTATCAAAAACAAACATTGATGAGAATAATCCCATTTTAGATCAACTTGCCACCCTCGCCGACAAAATCAATGCCCCTGATACAGATACAGACAAAAGAATAGAAGAACAGGCAGAGTCAAAGATTCAAATCAAATTGGTAGAAAGGATTAGCACTGAAGTGGAACTAAACAAGATAAAATTATCTGAGGTCATTACCGAGGTAAAATCTGCCACCTAGATAATCTGTCAACTACTAATAAAGCTTTGTACTATAGACACCTTCACTGTAGAATTCAGTGAAAAGATAAAAGGTTTAGAAGAAGAAATCAAGTTGAGTACACAAGTAGCTATGACCGAGCCAACTGCTTTCTTAAAGCACATTAACCAAGTTTAGGAACTCCAACGGCTGATAGAAGACTTAAGGAAATAGGAAGCACACATCACCGATCAGGTTACAGAGTTGCAAAAAGAACTCACTCCTTACTTGGAGATTTTTGAAACACATACTATCAAAGCTGAGCAACTTGTGGCAACACCATAGATTTCGGTGTTGGAAAATATCTTTGACATGCATGCACAAGTCGGTCTTGAGAAAATTTCTCTTACCAACTTGAAAGAGGAATGGGAAAACCTCTTGGAGTTTGTGAAGAAAACCCATCAGAACATTTTTTATAAGATGTAAGTATACATTACATATTTTTTTTGGGTATTTGGCATTATTATCAAAAAGGGGGAAAACATGTATATGCCAAATAGTATTTTTTGATATGTATATTACATAATACCAGGAGCATGCACCGAGGGGGAGTACTTTTGTACTTAGAAGTTTTTTAGTGGATATGTATATGGAAGAGATATAAGGGATATATAGAAACATTTTGTCTATATACATTATGAATTTTTGATACTAATGCCAAAGGGGGAGATTGTTAATCTCGATTGAGCATTTTAGGTTGTCATTAGTATCAAAGGACAGTAAACAAGTTAGTCAGTTATTTACATTGAGACTATCGGTAACTAGAAGTAAGACAGAGCATTCGGTAAAGCCTTACACCAAGTATCACATAGTTGACCGAGCACCAATGACACCGACACCGACGGTCAGTAAACACTGAGCATCGCAGTATACACCGAGTAGATTATACAGTGTTTACCGATGATCACAGAAAATGGCATAGTAATCAGAAATGGCACATTATTCTATGCAAATGGTTATAACAGATCGTAAAATGGTTTACCAAGATCAAGGAGCATTTAATGTAAAAGATATTCATTAAATGCAATTATTATCTCATTTGTATTAGTTTGTCTAGGTTATTTTGCACCGTAGATCTTAGGGTTGTGATTTTCTTTTGTAACCTAATTTTTTCTTATGCGGCAAAATAGAACACTATATATTGTATATGTTCACACCATTTTATAAGGTTGTTGAACTGATATATATGAATCACGGAGCACTTGAAGAAATTGCCTATCTTCAAGACAATTAGTTTACCGAGCAGAATAGAGTACAAAGGTTTTCATACTAAGCAGAATCAGACAAGGCAACCGAGTAGATCAGAGCAGAGAACCATCATAGATAAGGTGATATTTTGATAAGAACTTATAGATCTATTTCAAACAATTGAGTTGTCAACTACTAGATAGTTTACCTATTACTTTCTGACAATTGTGATAGAGTTTTGATAAATCTCTTAACTGAGTAGACTTAACAATCTTTGTATAAATCTCTTAACCAAGTACACACTTCATATAGTGTTGTTAAATCCTATAACTAGGTAGATCTAGCTGATCTAATACGTTACTCCTAATAGGGTAAGATCACCAAAAGTGATCAAAACTTGTAGCCTTAATAGGCAAACCTTTTCTATCTTCAGTAGTGAAGAATTTGTGGGTGTCATCCCCACCGCAGTTTTTACCTTCTAAAAAGGCTTTCTGCATTACCAAAATACTTGTGTTATGTGATTTTCATATTGATTTCATGATTGTTTACTTTCTTAAGTTAACTAGATGATTGATTTATGCAATTAGATTCAACTTATTTTGATCAGTTATCACAGTATTCAGTTATAGATCATAAAGGTTTTGCAACTAAAGTTTTGAAGGCACTGATTCACCCCTCCCCTCTCAGTACCTATCTCTCCTAATTCCAATAGATAGTATAAATAACTAATTTGAGTCTATTTTCCATCACTTTAACAATAATCTTATAAGTTGTATTACATAGATAAATGGACATAAAGTCATCAAAGGTGGACCTATCATCCTTTTTAGGAATCAGTGCTATAAAAAAGGATGGCAAGAAAACCATCGGTCTCAGTGCCTTATCACCACCCAAACCAAAGATTTCCTTTCTAATCTCATCCTTATGATTGGTTACATAAGGGCCTTATTTTGAGCCTCAGAGATGCAACTTGGAATATGATATAATAATTCCTTAGATCCAACTAAATTACCAGAGTCACTAGTAAAGATGTTTGCAAAAAATATCACCGCTTCCCTATTCACCTCCACAACCTCCATAAGTAAGTTTCCTTGACCATCTTGGATTGTAAATATCCTATTCTAGGATCTTTTTAACTTCACAAACTTATGAAAGAATTTAGTATGAACCTATCACCCTCTTTTAGCCAAGTTTCCCTTGATTTCTACTTCCAAAACATTTCCTCCCTAGATAATAATTTGTCATATTCCTTAGTCAGCACTTTCTCAATGGCATAATCCACCTTATCCATACTCTTTGCAATAATCTTTGATTTCAAATTAGCAAACCTTTTCTCAAGTTTAAATTTTTCATTGAAAATGTTTCTGAATTATTCTCTATTCCAAATCTTCAATTGATCTTTTAGATAATGTAATTTCTTGAAAAGGATAAAGGATTTGTTACCTTTCCATATGGGTTCTTCTTTCCACCATTGGGCCACTTTCTCCATGAAATCAACAACTCTAAACCACATTGTTTCAAACTTAAAAAGGGATCATTCTCGGGTTGATTCCTCATTAATGTTGTAACAAATTAGATAATGATTAGAACCCAAGATTGGAAGGAACTCAACACTATATAACCAATCTTGTCTATCCCAATGACCATCCATAAGAAATTTGTCCAATTTTTTAGCAATGTTCAAAAACCCACTCCACCTCTTAGTCCAGGTGAAGTCACCATTCCTCATTTCGATCTCCATTAAACCATTCTACACAAAAAAGTCCCTAGAATCTCTCTGACTCCTTTTTGCACATCCTCAACCACCTCTTTTCTCTGTCAAACTAAGAATTGCATTAAAATATCCCCCCAAAAGGAACGGGTCCTCTTTCCTACCATTCATATAACCAACTAACTCCTACCATAGGGATTTTTTCTAAGCTAGATTGTTAGGACCATAAATTTTGAAGACAAAGAAATTAGAAAGGAGTTGTTTTGACCCAACTTCTAGCCACTGCCAGTTGTTAGTTTATTTTATCATATTCACATCCACCAAGATTTCCACCCATAAAAATCTTGATTCCCTTGAAGCACTAGTTGCCTCAACAAACACACCATTCTACCTTCCTAAATTCTTTTTAAAAGAATCCATATCCTCTTGTTTAATCTTGGTTTCTTGTAATAAGATTATGTCTGGTCTAGCCTGATCAAGACCCCTCTTGACCAAGCGTAACTTGTTAGGGATATTGAAGCCCTTGACATTCCACAAAAGGAGCCTCATTGCTTCTGGGAAAAGGCATAGCCTTTTCCCGATCTTAGCAATTTTGTTTGGTCTATTGAACAACCAAAGATCTCCAACTTTTCTTTGCTAGAATGTGGTCCTCTCCTCCTTTTTTCCCCAATCTTGGGTTTGGATAAATTTGACTATGTCTATTCCACACTTCTTGAATCCATAATACCTAGTGTCTCAATCCCAGCTCATCCCCTTCTCACTCTTCCTCTTGAGAGAAATAGTCTAAATCCAAATATATAGAGACTCCTTCACTATCTCTTGCAACTTCAAAGGATTTATCTAAGTTCCTTATAGGGAAAATCTTAATGTCCTTGAGACCTAACCTATCCTTCATACCTTTTGATCTTCTTGAGTGACAATCATCAAGATTATCACTTGATTTCCATTTGGAAACCTCTTCCTTATCAGGTTTAGAGCCACAATTATCACCCAAGTTCTCATCTTCACTTAATCATTTGTGGCCCTCACTAGGAAAAGAATCCAGCACCAGTCTTTCCAATCTAAACTCTTTTTGCGGAATAACCTCCTTAAGTTGACAATCCTACTCAACCTCTACCATCATCATCAGTTCGAGTTGCTTTGGCTAGAGTCATTTCAGATGACAATCCAATGACTTCAACTTTATCTAGCCCATCAACCTCCCTTCCCTTTGCATAGTAGAAAAAGGGGGTTTCTCAAACCACTTGAGTAGAGAAACATTGTTCCTCACCTCTTGCATTTCTATCTACTTTTAGAGATAAAAGCCAATCAATTTCCTGCTTTTGATATCTTGCCTCCTCCATGTAATCCTTCCCTTCTAGAATATTGTTTGAAAATAGGGTCTCCTCACCTAGAAATACTAGAGGAAGTTTCTTATAAGACTATGATTTCAACAATCACCTCATTCATCCTATCGGCCTCCAATCTTTTACCTTTCATTTCTCCTTCACACACAGGTAAAGTGTTATTTCCTCCCAACAAATCCTCATTTTCAACATTAATGGTTTATCGCCACTCTCCTTTATCTAAGCTTAAAACAATATAGTTAGGTAGATCATAACACGCCTGTCTCTAGACTAGAATTCTAGGGCAAATCACATAGTCCTCTGGATTTATCACCTCTTCATATTTGATATACTTCCCTAGAGATTCCCCAAAAATTTTCATTGTCTTATCCCCCCAATACTCTTGAGGGAGATTATTGAGTTTGAACTAGACATGGATCTTCTTAACTTTCTCCTTTGAAGGATTAAAATTAGCACTCCAATCTTTTATATAGAAACCTTTACCATCCATCATATATGGGTCATTACTCAGAATCCATGTCTTATCATCCTTGGATGAGCATATTATCAAATAAGTCATTGGTCAGAGTTTTTAGAGAGCAAAAACTACACCATATTTCACACCAATTTTTTATTTTGCTCAAAGATGGCCATGGTCGTAACCATTTCAGTTGACACAAAATATTTTTCTTCAAGAAAAGTGATAGATTCAATCCATTGAGGATTATTAACTACCACTATGGAAGTCCTAACATAAATCACATTCTCACTCACGTTTTGTTTTTCTTCTTCATTAATTGCTTGCATTTTTGGGTGTCATAACTTCTTCAAGAATTGTTGGAATCGAAACCCTTTTTTGATTGGAAAAAATCTTTATGCATCTTATTATTTTGATTTTCTTTCTCCCAACCCTTTCCATCTCACACCTCATTTGCACCTGTCTGAAACCATCTTTCATTATTGTCTATCTTCCCCATGATAGATTGAAATTGACCTTGCCTTCTATGGTTGAAAGGTCATCTTTATTTCATGTGCTCACCATAGCTCAAACCCTAATGCATTTGAAATTCCCTTCTTCCTGACTGTTGCAGACGTTCCATTTTTTTTTAGTGTCTCATTGAAGTTGTCAAATATTTTATATTTTCAACATATAATAAAATCACAAAAAAGTCTAAAAAATCTATTATTAAAGATAGAAAATTTCCACAATCCATGAAATGTAACTAAAATATATTTCTAGACAAGATTGTGTGTAAATTTTTAGCATCAAAAAATTTATAAATATATCAATTACAAATCTATTATTCCTATAAATTTTCTCTTATAACACTCATGGTTTTCCTCAGAAAAATTAAAGAATTTATTTTTATAAATTATAAATTTAAGATTCTCACAAGTTCGCTTTATAAAATTGAATTTAAAAAATAATAATAAAGTCTTGTGATTGATAGAAAACCAAGTTATTGATAACCAAACAAAACTTAACTAAATGCAATAGTACTATCCTAAAGGTAAGTACTAATAAAAGGAGGATTTTTAAAAATAAAATATTCACTTTGCACCCTTACAAAATTATAAAATATTATGAGATGAAAATTTAAGAAAATTATTTTGATATCTTCTTTTTTTTTGATCTGTAATAGGTTATATTTATTGATTATAAAGAGAATTACATTATATAAATTTAAGTCTTCTTGACTTATCAAAAAGTAACTACAAAACTACACCCCTACATCCATAAATGTAGTTACTGGCAGTTTATAACAATACGCCAAGTATTACAACATAAGCAGTATATCAAACAACACTTAATTACACCCCCCAAATAGCAAATTCCCCGAGATACCAATGAATACACAGGCTGCTATGCATAGAAATTATATTAACATAAGAGAGGTCGAGAGTGTCAAAGACATCACCCGCATCGATTCAGGGTCAAACTCATTCAAAATCTTCAGTGGTGGCTGAAAACCAGACATCAAAAAATGGTCAACGTCATGAGGAACTGCAACAAAAAACCATTCCTCCCACACTTAAAGATGCCTTGCATGATGAAGCCCTGTTGACTAGTGCTTTCTCGGGACCTCTAACGGAACCTCCACCCTTTTCTTATCTTTAATAGCCTCCTTAATGGCCTCTAGCAGCATTTTCCAAGCTCTTCCACAGTCCATCATGTAAACCTGTTTATTCACCCTCAGTGGCCAAATTAGAAAGGGAACCATGCCCACTTCCTCCCCTTCATGCTCATCCACAAACATTTTAGTGTAATTAAAAGCCCAACCCAGGTGCGCCCATTCGAGTAATTGCTCAATACCCACTAAAAGGGCTTGGTCAAAAAGGGACTCCATCACCCATTTTACCCTTTCCTCATGAACCCCTAATTCGAGCCCCCAAGCCATGATCATGGTAGTGATATCCACCTGCAAATTCCATCACCTATCATTATTGTTGAAAAGAGGACTGAGAGTATCCTGCACCGCCGAAATAACCTTCTTGGTTGGGATTTTTAACAATTTTTGCAACTGAATCTTCTCCACTGGCCCAAATAACCCTTTCTATTGTTTCTTAGTCTTGAATGTGAAGTTTGGCTAGATAGCTTTGCAAAGAGAACACCAAAGTGGAACTTCAAAGTGACACAAAACTAAAAAACAAGATATCACCTTTAAGATTATGCAACAGCGCGAGAACCAAAGCTTGTCCTTCACATTAAACCCAACACCTTCGCACATATACTCCTCATAAACAAGAATAAAATGCTGCCAACTTCATCATGAAATAAAGGTGCACAACATTTCATAACATGAATGCACTAATGAAGGAAAGCTTGCAAGATCCGCCACCCCAAACACGATCCCCATCGACGTCATCCTACTTATTACCCCAACCTCCTGTTAGGAAAGATTGTCCTTGTCAAAAACCCAATGTCCATTTCTAATATGTGGCACCTCCACCTCATCCAAGGATGTGGCCACCTTAGATAATTTGTCTGCCTCTATGTTGCCTTCCTACTTTATATGTGTAATTTGAAAATCTGCAAAGGAACTTAATTCATCCCTAATTAAGTTAATGAGATTTTCCAAGTGTCAAGCTTTAATTGTTAACTTCACAATCGCTTGCACTATAATCATTGAATCACCCTCAAGGTGAATTTTCAAAACTCCAAACTATTTTGCCAACCTAATTGCCATCAAAGCATCCTATCCCTCAGCCATATTATTTGTCCCATCCTTTAGCTGCATAGCTCCAACAGCCACAGTCTCACCCTTTGGATTCCTAATAATAACACCTGCCCCTGATCTACCAGGATTACCTTGCACCACTCCATCAAAATTAACCTTCATCCATCCCTCCTTTGGGGCTTTCCAAATAACCACATCCTTTTTTTGTATTTTAGTTTTAATAATCAGAGAACCAAGAGGAGACTTAAATCTGATCATGGGCCACTTTCTCTATATAAGAGTATCCATCTATGTAAAGGGCACATGAAGAGCTTGCTTTCTTGATGTTGCAACTCCCATGATTTCTTCAATAGCATGATCAATTTGGTTAATGGACCTTGACAAGGATTCAGCTTCCCCTCTGAAAATTCTTCTATTTCATTCCTTCCATAGTTCCCACAAAATAAGTGAAGGAGAAAAAATCCAAATGCTTGATAGTGTTGACTTATATAACGGTCTTGGCCAACCATCCAGTATACCCTTCACATTATTTTATCTTGGCCCCAAACACCCTAACTTCAACTGCACATGGTCCCTGATGAAGGGTGCTCCCCTTAATACCACAAACACATAACAGAAATAGAGAAACAACAACAACAATATGCAAGAACAGAAAATTGGCTTCTTATTATCTCCACAAATGTGTAATTACAAACTTTTAGAATTATGATATGCAAAGCCACATGGGTATTCCCTTACAATATTTTATAGGACAAAGCCTCGAATCAATACCCAAATCTACTACCCAGAACTGTCCTAGACAACACTACAGGCCTTCTTTATATAGGCATTTTCCACCGCCCGAGAAGGTTCCAAAAATTTAGCCCTAAGGGTCGACCAAACTTAGAATTATTTTATTTTTCAATTTATTACATCAAAGTTAGCTCAAAATAACTTTTGAAACCCAAACATAAATTTTGAAGGAAAATTATTTTCTGCCATTTCAGGTGGCCCGACTTTCGGAGACCATAAGTCATCACCAGTTGACCCAATTGACTATTATAACCCCATTTTGAAAATGCCACAAAGTTCTCTACAAGCTTGACCCGCGCAAGCGCCCATCACCCAAATTTTTGACCTCATCTAGGGCCTCTAAAGCCTTCAAAACTGAGTTCAAAGTTTTTGTACCCTGCTACCAATACCAAAAATCTTCAATATCTTCAAAACTAGACCTGATCTAGCCATGAAACTTTGCTGGCAGGATGATATGACTGAGATGAACCTCCACATGTAAAATCAGAACATTCTGAGATCGTAAGACCAACTTACTAAAAATAGCAAGTTTCCATAAATAGCAGCTCTACACAAGATAGCCCTTATTGAATACAAAAACAAAAATATTTTTGGGTGATGCAAGATTGCTCTTACACCTAGGATGCTCCTGCATCAGTCCTAGCATTTACTTGCAAATTTACATTGCACTAGTAGATGATCAACAAACTCCTCCTGACCCTCACAAAGACCACACCTAGTTGGCCCTACCATGCGTAAATGTTTCCTTCTTTCTGTAGTTAAAATTATACCTTTTCATGCAAGCCATGCAAAGGCACCAGCTTTTGGGAGAATATCTTGATGCCAACATAAGTCCTGGGAAGAGAAAAGGGCATCTTCCAAACCCTCAATAAGTTGATAACCTAACTTAACCAAGTAATTCCCTAATTGTGAACCACACCAGAAAAGCTTATCCTCCTTCCCACTGTGATTAAGGATTCTTTTTTCAAAAATAGCTTGCATGTGCACTTTTTGCTGAAGTGAAATATCATCATCATCCAAACTCTTCCAACTCCAATGAGGACCAACATCATTAATGTTTTGGACCATATAATCACAGACCCTTTCCCCCCAACTCTCAGAAAAATAAGCTTGAAGACCCTCATTGCACTCATCATTCATCATAGCCTTATGCCCATCCCAAGAATCTACCCAGAATTTAGCTTTTGATCTATTCATTATCTGCCATGAGAGGTGATTTGTAATAATCTGTCTACAAGAAAGGATGAAATTCCTTATTGCAGATCCTTTAGGTGGATCATGAATTGTTAGGATCCTATCAACATCAGCACAATCCAGATATTTTGCTTCCAAAATCCTAACCCAATATTGAGTTGGATTTTTATACATACTCCACACCAATTTAGCACCTAAATCCTTATTCATGTAGTGCCAATTACGAATTCCAACTCCACCATTTGCCTTTGGTCTACAAATTTTCTCCCATGCAAGGAGAGGAATCCTTTCATCATCATTAGTACTGTTCCAAAAAAATTTCCTCATTTTCTGAGTTAAAAGTTTTAGGACTTTCTTAGGCATATCCATACACATCATAGAATAGATAGGTATAGCTGATATCAAAGATTGCAACATAAGAATCCATCCTACAGAGGACAACCACTTCCCTTTCCATCCTTCCATCTTCTTAAAACACTTATCAAACAAGTCTTTCCACAAATCAGCTTTGTTTCCACTAGAAAAAAAAGGGGAGCCCTAAGTATCATCTAGGCATCCTCCCTTGTTGCATATCTAAAATTTTGTAGATTCTAACCTATAACTGATGTGGGGTATTGAAGAAAAAAACCTCTGAATTTTTCCATTTTATAAATTGTCCAAACACTCTACCATAAAGCAAAAGAGTGTCCCTCATGATCCTTGCTTCTTGCAACGAAGCCTCGTCTCCCAAAAAGGTATCATCCACAAATTGCATATGAGTCATAGCCCTACACTTCTTAATCAACCATCCTAACACTTCCACCATTATGATAAAAATAAATGGTGATAAAGGGTCCCCTTGTCTAATGCCTTTCTCTTGAGAGAAGAAACCCTATGGACTCCCATTCACCAACACAGAGAATCTAGGAGAATCAATGCATCCTTTTATCCATTGGATCCAATGATCCCCAAACCCAAACTTATTTAACACCTTCACTAAAAATCTTCAATCAACTTCATCATAGGCTCATTTAATATCCAATTTGACCATCATCTTTTGAGCTCTAGACAATCTAATTGAGTTCACAGCTTCATGAGCTACAATGATGCCCTCAAAAATAGATATCCCAGGAGAGAAGCCACTTTGTTCTTCAGAAATGATTTTGTTTAAAACCTATTTGAGTCTATTTTCTATCACTTTCAAGATGAATTTATAAACCATATTACATAGAGCAATGGGCCTAAAGTCCTCAAAAGTAACCTGTTCATTCTTCTTAGGAACAAGGGAAATGAAGGTAGAGTTGAAATCTTTAAGAATGAAACCACCCCTCCTAGATTCTTCAACCACCTCCCATAAGTCATTTTCAAAAATCGGCCATAATTTTTGAAAGAAAGCAATAGGAAAACCATCTGGCCCTAGTGCCTTATCACCACCCAACCCAAAAAGTGCATTTTTCACTTCCGATTTAGAAGTGGGAGCCAATAAAAACTTATTCATGTCTTTTGAGATGAGAGGGGGAATGACTTCCAAAACAAACTCATAAGTTCTCTCATCAATAACTTCCTAAGATTTACATTTGGAGAAGAAATCCATAGCTTCCTTGTTAATGATATCCCTTTCCTCAACCACCTCTCCAGAACTATTCTTGATACTAAAAACTCTATTTTTTGCCCTTCTAATTTTGACTGAATTGTGAAAAAAATTTGTGTTTTTATCCCCAGCCTTCAGCCATGTCTCCCTTGATTTTTGTTTCCAAAAAATTTCCTCCTTTCTAAGCCATCCATCCAACTCCTTTTTCAATCTCTTTTCCTCATGAAAATTTGATTCTTACATACCCAATTCAATTACTTTGAGGCTTAACTGCTTTAGTTCATCTTCAAGCCTACAGATTTCTTCAAAAATATTTCTAAAGTTTACTCTATTCTAGATTTTAAGTTGCTCTTTTAGAAATTGTAATTTTTTTTTTAAAAAAAAAGCTTTGTTACCTGCTCTTTTCGGAGCCTATTCCCACCATTTTGAAATTAGATTGCCAAAGTCCTCTATCTAGAACCACATCATCTCAAACTTGAAGGGGCATCTTTTAGGAGTCTTTTCATCTTGTATATATAGACAAATTGGGAAATGATCTGAACCTTGAAATGGAAAAATCTCAGCTTCACAAGTCCATACAGCCTTTGCCCAGTTTCCAGCTAAAAAGAATCTATCTAGCTTCTCTGCTATGTTCAAGAAGCCTTCTTTGTGGTTAGTCCACGTAAAATCCCTTTTTTTGAAATCGACCTCAATCAGACCACCCTCATCAACAAAGTCACTAAAAGCTTGCTAACTAGTGTTACACCATCCCTTACCTCCTTTCTTATCTTCAAGGTTTAATATGGCATTAAAGTCACCTCCCAAAATCACCATCTCATCTTTTAGATCCTTAATTAATGAGGCAATCCTTTCTCATAACCTCATTTTAAGTGTACTATTATTTGGGCCATAAATATTGAATAAAGAGAATTTACACCTAAGCTGTTTAGAGTAAACCTTCAACTATTGCCAGTTAAAATCCTGATTCCTGACAACCACCTCCAAGGTAGCCTCATTCCAGAGAACACCCAAACCACCTGAAGCACCTTGAGATTCAATCTAACTACATTTCCATCTACTAAAAGTCCTATCATAGAACAAAAAATCATCTTTCTTTATCTTTGTTTCCTATAGCAAAATGACATCAGGTTGTGTTTGATCAAAACATCGCTTGATCAAACACATTTTGTCAGAGGCATTGTAGCCTTTGGTATTCCACGATAGGAGTTTCATTTCTCCCAGGAATCCTTTTCCTGATCTTAAAATCTTGGTTTGATCCGAAGCATTACCAGCTATGGCCAACTTCACCCTATTTGATTTAGGACATCTCCTCTTCTTTTCCCCAATTCTTGGTTTAAGAAGTTGTGATGGAGTTTGTTCAACTTGCCTAATGTATGTAACACCTGGTAAATCAGCTAGGCCAAGATCATTCAAACCACCATCCACCTCCTATCCAGCATAATCTGATTCCCAATCTTCAGACCCATCACCACTATCTTTATTACTATCAAAGGCATTGTTTAGATTTCTTATTGGTGAAATTTCTATATCCTTGAAATATAGATTATCATCTATTTTCTCATCTTCATCTCTAAAAGGGTGGGTTTGAGATCCTTGACCCTCCTGAAAGAAAGGGGCACTCTTTGTCTCCATCAGGGTTCTATTTTCCAATATAGGGCACCTATTATCATTGGGTGCTAGAATCTCTTGAGCCATGAGTGACCCGAGATTCATTGTTGCTGCTAAAACTTTCACTTCCCCCAGTGGGTTTTCTATATGTTGGTCCCCCTAAAGTGGTAATGCCATTTTAGAGTGAGTATCTTTCCTTTGCACTTCTAAAACCTCTAGATGAGTATCCTTAACAACCTGTGTTGACAATCTATCATCCCTCGGGGAAATTGGATAGATCACTCCTTGAATCACTTATTCCTTTGCTAAATTTTATCCTTTCCTCCATTGAGGAGTATTACCTTGTCCTTGATCCTGGAAACACCCATGATTTGCAATCAGGTCTACAGAAACCTTCCAACCTCTTACAAGTTCCTATTCAATCTTATCAAGGATTTTATCCTCTTCAAGCCCTTTCCTTTTAGCCTACAAAGTCGATTGTGGTGTCGTAAGTGAATTCTCCAATTCCTCTCCTTCCCAAATTTCCACCATTTGTTTCCAAGACCTATCCTCTGTTCCCAGGATGATATAATCTTGAATGGGGTCATTGTTTTGAATCTTGATAAGGATTCAGAGGTGAATATAATCATCCTTTTAATTGATCACTTCTTTAGCTGTCACAAAAGATCCAATCTTATTACCTATTTGTTCTAGAGTAATTTCATCCCAGTATTCCATAGGAAGGTTGTGAAGATTCAACCAGACTAGGTACTCCTTGAGATTCTCTTTTTGAGGATCAAAATTTTCCTCCCAGTCTTTCAAGTAGATCCCACACCCACTTATCAGGTAAGGGCCATTGTTTAGGATCCATACTTTCTCCTCTTTTACAGCACAAATCCCCATGTAAAAACCATTAGATAGGGTTTTAAGTTTTACATTTTTTCCCAGAATTGACTACACCAATCTCTTACTACGGACACTGAGGGCCAGGGTCCTAACCATTTAAAGAAAAAATCCCTTTCTTTGAGGGATTCTATAGCATCTACCCATTGAGGATTATCAATCTTGAGAGTTGACACTACCTCATATTTGATATTGCTCTCCTTTTCATTGTTAGGTTGCGGGCAAACCTCTGGTTGCACTTTTGGCCTATAGAACTGTCACTTGATCTTTGTGAAATCAAAGTTACCACCAATCTATGTGTGTAAAGGATCATTATCATGAGGTCCATGATCTCCAACCCTATTCTAGTTCTCCCCTCTCCTTCCATTCCCAGAAAAAATTGGTCGAGGGTTTTGAAACTCCCTACTTTCAAACCTCCTTTCAGGGACAAAACGTTCATTTTGTTAGGACTAGTTGCAATTATTGAAAGGCCAGCTTTTGTGACCATGCCCTTTATAAAACTGAACTTGATGACTTTGAAAAGGAGCTCTTGCTCCATTGTTTTCTCCATCATTGAAGGATTGATGTGTAGGTGACCGTTGCCTGCCAACTGACACATGTTGCTCCTGTTGCTTCCACATCATGCTTGATATCTTTATTTATTATTTTATGTCAATTAAAATAAATAATATATATATAACTCTCCCACTAAAGAGATTAGTATTTTAAATGGAAGCACATCGTCAATCAAAGAATAATGAAGTAAAGTTTTGTTATGCTAAGAGGCATTCCTATACAGTATGAGGACATTGTGTACATAAAAAAGATTAGACAATTGCAACAATTGTAGCATATTAAATTTAAAAACTATAAAATTGAAAAAAATTGACATGTCATATGTGACTACAATTATGGTAGAATGCCAACTTTTATCTAAAATTACAAGGGTAGTGGAATACTAACCATATTCATGGAAGACCATTGGCTTTGATCTCTTTAAAAATGATATAATGTCATTCCATTCTCTCTATTATGCCGTTGTACCAAACTAGATCATCTCTCTATTCTACAACAAGACCAGACCATATTGCTAAATTATGTAAGTTTCAAAGGAAATTCCTTTGATTATTTATTCAATTAGTATTAGATTTATTTTATCCTATATATGTGTGCATTAGATATTATCACACAAAAGGTTAACATGGGTCTTAAATGGGAAGTGACTATGTTGTAAAGGGGTATGAGGATCAATTTTGTTGTGCATCATATATTAAGGCCATAAAAATTGTCAAATCATATTCCTCTATGTATCTTGGAGAATAATTTAAAAAATCCTATGTAGTGGATTATAACATACTGTATACACCTAAAAATGGCTTCATTAATTAATTAAATATTTATTATTTAATTACTAATGACTTGATAAATTAATTAAATATTTATTATTTAATTAATAATTATTCCTCTATTTATTAAATAAAATATTCAATTTATTTAATAAATTCATTATAGTCTAATTCTATATCCTAAGTCTTCTAAATAGTCTATTAAAGTGATTTAATTAAATACACAATCACCTAAATATGACTAAGTCGTCTAATTCACTTCATCCACCTAGTCACCTGACACATCACCTTGGCTAAAATAAATAATTATTATTAATTATTTATTCATATTTATCCTCACCCACACATGTCCTATTCTTAAGGGCTATGTGGCCTCATAGGACTTGGTCTCATGACCACATGTACTCTCAACAACCAAGTCAAGAGACATTCCCTATTCCTAAGGGGCTTCTCAAGCCACTTCTAAGGGTCAAAGGTGACTCATGGGACACTTGTACAAAGAGTCCTCATGAGGAAAATGTCTCTCCCCCCTTTCTCTCTTTGGTCTTTGTGAGACACTTGACATGTGTCTTTCCCTTCCACCTTCTTCTCCTCCATGTCAATGTGAGAGGAACATCATCCCTATTCTTTCTCTCACATTCCAACTACATCCCCCTTTCTCTCAACTCCTTCAACCAAGTCAATCCTAGCCCTAGGATCTTCCACCTTTCATTCTCAACCGTAGGATTGTGCCACCTAGGCCTAGATCCTCCAAAACTCTATAAAAGGAGCCTCATTTCCCATTTTAGAGCTAATAGGTATTTTTTGATAACAAGCATTCAAGCAATCAAGCATCCAAGCATTCAAGCATTCAAGCATCCAAGAATTCAAGCAATCAAGCATTCCATAGTAATCACCATTTCATTTGCATTTCATCCATTAGTTTGCATAAGCTATTGTGCACTCAATTTCATTCAATCTCCACACTTTGGTAGCATCTTGGGAGAAGGCTTCATTTTGGAAATCTGAGAGCTCAACATCTTCAAGAAATCAAAGCTAGGAGGACAATGGAGATAAGCTATATTGTAGGTGAAGGTAATTAAATTAGTTTCATCATTTCATAGTTACTTTGCATTCTTCATTATGTTTGCATTAGATAGATTCATTGGTTTTAATAGTTAATTTATCATTTCTAGTTGTTAGACATCTAATTTGCATACATTTTTGGTGCTAGAAGGAGGGCCAGCCTCCATTTTTAACATTTTATTTTCTTAGTTTTCCGTTTGCAGATGTTTCTAGGTTGTTTCTGCGCATTCATTCATGATTACTGCGCTATCATTCATCTGTGCTACGCATTCATTTTCGACCACATCAGTCATTTTCTGTCTTTCCCATTTTCATTTTGATTAAAAATCTGTGCATTTGTTCCATGTTGATGCGCATTTGTTCAAATTTTATGCGCATACATTCCATTTTCTGCACTTACATTACATTTTGCTATGCATCTGTTTAATAATCTTGTGCATTGATTCACTGTTATTGCGCATTTGTTATTGACAGTTTTTAGATTAAAAATTCTGATTTATTTTGATTTTAGTTAACCTTTAACAAGTTTTTGTTTGTTCTAGTAGCTTTTAGGCTGTTTTGCAGGACGTTTAGTAGAAGACCCTATTGCTAAAATTTCTAACATATTTCTTTGTAGGGATTCCTAAAGGGTTTGCAAAATAAACCATAATCTCGTTTGGGCTCTAAAATAAGACATGCATTTGCTTTGTGTGTATTCTTTAGTATAGCTCAAGTGTCTATTATGTTTTTCTTAATAGCATATCTGTAATCCCAAAATTATAACAACGTATCCTCTCCCCTCGCCATTCATGGACCTTGGGTGTAAGAGAAATTGTTATAATTTTTAGAGGGTGGTCTTTGGTGGGAAAAGAGGTACTCACCCCAAGGAACAACCCAACTGGTAACAGGCTAAAGCCAAGCCCTTCCAAACTGGTATATAAAAAATGCTAGTGTGATTAGTCTCACATTAGACAGGTGTGAATTCATTGTGGCAACCAAAATCTCCTCCAGTACCCTAGTGGTGCATTAAAGTCCTACTTAGTAGAGGTGAAAGCCTTGCTTTGAAAGGATTGGGAGAGCCCCCTTAATTGGGAAAATGACATGATCACAACCACCTAAATGGATGTCCTTACTAAAAACTTTTGTTTAGTGGCCAAAAACCTTCTATCTGCTAGCTCAAGGAGTCACCCAAGCTCGTGAAGACACCCCACATTACTCACGGTTCATAGTAGAGATAGCAGTTCTTTGGGAAGTAATGACCCATTGAATTCAGAACTTGATGTGCCTAAGAAGTGAGTGCACTATAAGGAGGAGCCCGTGCCTCCAAGTTCCTAGGCTGTCCGCTATGGATTTGCGTGGCTGGATTTTATTATCCTAGTGGGGATTTAGCAGATATCATCCTTGCCAACCATAGGATTGTAAGCGTGTTTGTGCATTCATAGTAGCATAGTTAGATTAACATCATTTTTGTCTTGTGTGCGTGTGTTTATGCATTTTTTACTTTGCCAAAAACTATAAAAAAAAAAAAAAAAAACCAGCCAACACCAGGAAAATCCAAAACATTTCCATTCAGATCAAAATTTCAAACACCTGCGAATATATCACATCTTTTTGCGCATTTATCATAATTTGCTGTGCATCCATTCACACTATCTGCGCTTTTGAGCTATACCAATTGCATATGTTACATATTGTTGCGCATCTATTTCATTTTGTTGCGCATTGATCAATCTGTCCTCCGCATTTGTTGTTGCGCATTTACAACAGTGAGCATTTCCACAAACTTTGCAATTTTCAAAATCACTTTTTTAGATACCCATTTTCGTCCTTAGTAAGATTCTAAAAAATAGTCAAGTTCCATAGACCTTTGATCTTTAGTTTGACCATCCATCACTTTTCATCATTCCTTCATCAAGATTCATCAAATCATTTTTCTTCCAAATCTTTGCAATTCTCAATTTTGTGTTGAAACATTATCTTATCCATTAGATTTTGATCTTTGTGAGTTTACCATATTAGGATATATCATCCTTAATCATCAAACTTGCTTAGGTTATTATCTCTTGATTTCTCTTTGTCATATCATAGTGAGATCTATACCTCCTATTGACCTAGAGTTTATCAAGTTGTCTTATCACTTTTCAACACATTTCAATATCTTTCCTATCAATCACTTCCATATCTTCTCATCAAAAATCTTTCATCCCACAATCAATTCTTTCAATTTTATGGTTCAAACTCGATCTCAAAAATTTAAACAAGCCACCAATCCAGAAT
This sequence comes from Chamaecyparis obtusa, assembly GCA_027943335.1. Taxonomy (NCBI): domain Eukaryota; kingdom Viridiplantae; phylum Streptophyta; class Pinopsida; order Cupressales; family Cupressaceae; genus Chamaecyparis; species Chamaecyparis obtusa. Next base: position 341,104 of record BSBK01003249.1, read on the forward strand.
CCCTAGACAAGATGGAAGGCAATACCAGCAACGAAGCAAATCCTTGGCCCGAAGCTCCTAAGAAACCTTCACTTTTTACATCCATTGATGAACCCACCGATGAAGAACTTAGGGAAGCTTCACAAGATCCTCAATTTTATCATGTTATGGAAAGACTCTTAGGCTTGGATAAAGAGATGTATTTTCTTATGCTTGCTCAACAAGGAGCTAAGTTACCAAGTGATTTTGATCTTTCTTATCTTAGAGAACCAACTCACACAAATAATCAACAAATTCCTAGAGGTTTTCAAGATACTCATGGAGCAAAGGAAACCAATCAGCAATCCAATGCTTCTCATATTCATGAACAACACACTATTTCTCAAAATGATCAGCCAAATCACGCTTCACAAAACAATGCTTCTCACAACAATGTTTCCCAAAATTCTCAAGGAAACACACCATCTTTGGATCCCGTACTACAACAAATCCAAATGCTTCAACAACAAATCCGTGACATCCAAACTAGATCATCGACAAAGAATTATTCCTTGGATGATATATGTCCTTATCCTTTTGATAAGAATTTAGCAATGATTCCATTCCCTCCTCATTTTGAGGTACCAAAATTTGACAAATACAAAGGGAATTCGGATCCATAAGACCATATTCATGAGTTTTGTGCTACTTGTATTGAAGTCACTCACAATGACACTTATCTTATGTGACTATTTCCATGAAGTTTAGGAGGACAAGCCATGGAATGGTTCTCTAAACTTCCCCCCGGCATCAAATCTTTCAATGAGCTTCTTGACAAATTTGTGACTCATTATTCATATAACATCAAACATGAGGTCACTATGCTTGATCTTTGCAATGCACATCAAAAGAATGGAGAACCTTTCCTTACTTTTTTGCAAAGATAGCGTCAATTGTTTTCTAAATATCCACGAACGATTCCTGAACAAGAAAAGATGGATATTTTTGTGCATAACCTTACACCAGAAATGAGTTATAGGTTGCAATTGCAATGTCCACCAAATTTCAATAAGTTCATAGAAAATGGTATCAAGATTGAAGAAGCCATGGTCCGAAAAGGTGAGATCAAACTTTATTCTAAAGACAATGCTGGATCTTCAAATTCCAATTCCAACAACTACAAAATGACAAATCAAAATTCTAGAATAAAAACAAAAACATTGTCAATGATGGGATTGTTGATAATCGTAATGTCAAACCAATGCAACCCCTTCTTAATCTCACCAGTCAGGCCAATGCTACTCAAGGAACTTACAACAATCAATCATCAACTCAAAATACCAACAAGGATTCATCTAAACCAAGATTTCCTTTTATGTCACCTCGAAGAAACTTTACTCCTTTGGGGGAATCTCTCGAATCAGCATTACAGAAGTTAATCACAAAGAAACTCATTACACTTCCTAAAATGAAAGATTTTGAACCTAGAGTAAAGCCTTCTTGGTGGAATGAGAATGATTATTGCGAATTTCATAGAGGCAGAGGACATCAAACAAATGATTTCAAAAGACTCAAAAATGTAATCCAAGATTTAATCGAAAGTGGTGAAATTGGTGTTGACGGACATGTCTCGAATGAATCACATATAGCTTTCAAAGATCCACTTCCTGAGCATGAAAAAGGGGGTTCTTCCAACAATAAGGGTGATAATCAAGCTAATTATAATTCCACTCCCTATCAATATGTTGGTAACATTTCTGAATGTCATCCTTCTATGTATTATGCCAATGTTATTACCATCAAAGAAAAATCAGAGAGTCGACTAGTCTAAGCAACTACTTGTGCTCAAGCCAAAGTTACTCTTCAAGGAGTCCAATATAAACCAAGTACTACACAAAATAAGTCTGTTTATGTCCCAAAGTCTATCCCAAATACTTCCAACCAGTACAATCTTTTGGAACAACTTAAGAAAACACATGCCCAGATATCCATCTTAGAGCTTTTGCGTCTTTCCCCATCTCACAAAGATATCCTTGAAAAAGCTCTCTTAGAGACCCAGGTTCCAACAACTCTAGATCCTGATCAATTTCAAGCTATGGTGGGCCATTTAACAACCCCACACTATTTGTCCTTTACTAAAAATGATGATTTAGCCATTACCCAACCTCATAATGCTCCCTTACATATCGAAGTCCTTTTTTAGAATCACAAGATTAAAAGAGTATTAATAGATGGGGGAGCTGGCTTGAATATCTGCACGTTAAAGTTAGTCCTTGCATTGGGATTTTTTGAGAATGTCGTTGATCCAAAAAATAAAATCACAATAAAAGCCCATGATGAGGAAGAGAGATCATCCAAGGGGTCTGTTGTTCTTCCAATTAGAATCGGTCCTATTGTCAAAGATGTACCTTGTCAAGTTCTGGACATGGATCTTGCTTATAATATTCTTTTGGGAAGACCATGGATTCATTCCCTACAAGCTATGCCATCAACTTATCACCAATGTATAAAATTCCCTCACAATGGTCAGGAGATCACTATCAAATGAGATTCTAATCCTTTTCAATATTGTAGCAATGTGAAGATTTCTGATTCTTTGGTTCCCTATAATCGTACTGGATCTTCTGCCACTACACCCAGTGACCCTAGTAATATAGCATCAACTTCTAAATCAGATGGGATCAAGATAGACATCAAAGAAAGAAGTATGGGAGAATATACTTTAGGTCAAGCTCTTTGTATCACTGAGTTACCTTTATCTCCCAAATCATATGGTAGATCTTTGATCACTAAACAACAATCAGAACCCCCTTCCACACTTGTTTATAACACATTTATAAGTGGGGGCACAATATCCAAAGAGGCAGCTGAGCGTAATGCAAATTATTGGCTTAAGACATAGAATATTGAAGAGGATATTAAACATTAATGTATATCACCTGATGTCTATGGAAAAGGGTATACTTTGCTACAAAAGATGGGATATCAAGGTGCTAGACCTTTAGGGTTACAAAGAGAAGGTGTTATAAAACCAATTTTGCAAAATCCCAATTATCAAAGAGACACTACAAGATTAGGATATAAAGGTGAAGAACCACAAGAACCAAAAGGAAAAGAAAAAATACCACCTTTTCATGAGACATCTAAAGCTCCTGTCTTACAATTCAGAAAGCATGGTATGTATGTAGATCTAGAAAAACAAAGGATAGCTCAAAGAATCATTGATAGACTTGAAGATAATGATGATTTTGATTCTAATGATTATGAATGGGATTCCTTATCTGATTATACTAAAGAAATAGGAGTCAATGTTGTCCATCAATATAGTAATGATTACCATAAGGGTGAGAGTTCAACGAGTGACTCACTAGGATTGGTCCCACGTAATACTACTCATATTGATCGTGAGCGAAGTGAGCATTATCTTGTGACAGATGATTCAGATGAGAGTATGGAAATAGACCTTGCTGATACTATCATAAACCTTGACAACTTTTCCATAAATACCATCTCTGCTTTTGAAACCGACCCAAATGATCCAATGCCCCTTGTCCATCCTGACCTTATCGATTGGGATTCTCCCGATCACCTAGAACTTGATGTCTTTCATAATGATGATGCGATCATTGACTATCTTGGCATCAGGGATCATTTACCACCAGGAGATCACAAGTCAGGATTTCCGATAGAACTCAATGACATGGCCTATTTTGGAGAGAGTGCCAATCCTTTCAGTCATAAAAATATAAAAATAATCAGCAGATCTAATGGTGAAAACCACTCAGTGGTAGTATTAGATCCAAAAATAGTAAAAAGAAAAGATGCATCTGATGGTGAAAACCTCTCTGAGGTGCCTGATGATGGAAGGATTGACACTCTTCCCAACCATCTAGATCGAGAGCAATCTGCCATTCTTATAGAACCAACAGTACCACTTAACATTGGAACAGAGGAGTCTCCACACATCCTCAAAGTAGCAGCATCCTTGATAGAATCAGAGAAAGAAGCTTTTGCAAAATTCTTCCGAAAAAGGCAAATCAACTTTGCTTGGTCCTATGCTGATATGCCTGGTTTGGACCCCAATCTCATTATGCATCATTTATCTATCAAACCAGGTGTAAAACCAGTTAAGTAGAAGCTTCGCAAAATGCATCCTCACATTGCTCTAATGGTGAAAGTAGAATTGAAGAAGCTCCTAGATGTTGGATTCATTTAGGCTATTGATTATGCTGAGTGGATTCCAAATATTGTTCCAGTTTCAAAACCAGACAAGTCTATCAGAATTTGTATTGATTTTTGAGATCTTAATAAAGCTTGTCCGAAAGATGACTTCCCTTTGCCAAATATTGATATGATTGTTGACCTAACAGCTGGGCATGAGATGTTATCATTAATGGATAGATTTTTTTGGCTATAACCAAATCAAGATTGCACCAGAAGACCAGGAAAAAACTGCTTTTACTTGTCCATGGGGTACATACTGTTGGAATGTGATGCCATTTGGCCTCAAAAATGCTGGAGCAACTTACCAAAGAGCCATGACCATGATCTTTCATGACATGATGCATACCATCATGGAAGATTATGTTGATGACATTTTAGCAAAATCCAAAGACAGAGCTGGTCATTTGAGAGTGTTGGATAGAATATTCACCCGGATGGAAAAATATCAGATTCGACTCAATCCAAAGAAATGTGCATTTGGGGTCACATCTGGCAAACTGTTAGGGTACATTGTCTCAACTAAAGGAATCAAAGTAGATCTAGAAAAGGTTAAAGCAATATTGGAGATGGCTTCCCCCACTAACATCAGTCAGCTAAGATCTTTACAGGGGCGTCTACAATCCATCCGAAGATTTGTTTCTCAACTAGCAGATCGCAGTCATCCCTTTCAACATTTGCTGCATAAAAATATCTTATTCCAATGGGATGATAAGTGTGAGGAAGCTTTTAACAAAATCAAGCAGTATCTAGTGAATCCTCCAACTCTGATGTCACCAATTCTGGGCAGGCCACTCTTGCTCTACATTTCAGCCATGACAGCCTCATTAGGTGCTCTTCTCACTCAGCAAGATCATGAAGGAAAAGAAAAAGCCATCTACTACATCAGTCGCACTTTAGTGGGATATGAGTTAAACTATTCCCCTATTGAAAGAGCATGTATGGCTATTTTCTTCACTTCACAAAAGTGGCGACATTACATGTTGTCACATTCTACTCAGCTTATTGCAAAGATTGATCCTTTAAAGTATTTGTTAAGCAAGACTGCATTGACAGGTAGGTTGGCTAAGTGGGTCATGCTACTTAGTGAGTTTGATATTGAATATGTAGATAGGAAGGCTATCATAGGTCAAGTGATCCTAGATCAACTAGCTGATGCTCCATTAACAGATGACCAACCTATACACACAGAGTTTCCTGATGCTCATATCTTAGCTTTGTCTACACAAACATGGAAATTATACTTTGATGGCTCATACACTCAACAGGGTTCAGGACCTGGTATTCTATTTATCACGCCACAAGGATACACTATTCCAAAATCTTTCAAGTTGTTATTTCCTTGCACCAATAATGTAGCAGAATATGAGGCTTTGCTAATTGGGTTAAAAATGGCTTTACTATGGAACATATCTGAAATAAATGTCTACAAAGATTCTCAGCTGATTGTTAACCAGGTTAATGATGATTATCAAACCAAAGATGATAAGTTATTGCCATATAAACATATGGTTGATGACTTTAAAAAGTATTTCTCTGTCATTACTTTTGAGCAGATTCCTCGGCATGAAAACAAGGCTGCTGATGCCATGGCAACGATTGCTTCTTTATTTGATATAGAAGATACCAAGGCCCATTTTGAGTTCTTGGTGGAATCCCTGACTTTTCTTGCATATGATGACCCTGATATGAGTATTATATGTCATCTGATTGGACATGACTCCCCAACCTATGGAAAGATCTATTCTTACCTCAAAGATAACACTTTACCTCCCGACCTATCTCGTAATCAAAAATAAAATTTTCTCTGCCAAACCTCCCACTATATCTTAATATCCGACACCCTTTTTCGGTGAGGTTTTGACGGTACTGTCCTGTGATGTCTCGAACATGATGAAGCTCAACTTTCATTATGTGATGTACATGAAGGTATTTGTGGGACACATTCAAGTGGTCCCTCTTTGGTGAAGAAACTCATGCGTATGGGTTATTATTGGCCTACCATGGAAGCAGACTCCTTTCATTTTGCTAGGGCATGCAAGAAATGTCAGATACATGGAAACCTTATCCATGCTCCAGCTCAAGAGTTACATCCTTTTACAACTACTTTGCCATTCAGTCAGTGGGGACTCAACCTCATGGGTGCTATCAATCCTCCATCTTCCAATGGCCACAAATGGATTCTCACTGCCACAGAATACTTCACTAAATGGATTGAGGCCGTTCCATTAATTACCGCCATAGGGAAACAAATCTCCATGTTTATCTTAAACTATATCATTTTTAGATATGGTATACCTATGTATCTTATCACTGATCATGGGAAACAATTTCAAAACCAAGACATGGATGACTTGTGTGCCAAATTCCACATCACCCACAACTATTCCACAATCTACTATCCTCAAGGAAATGGCCAAGCTGAGGTGTCAAACAAAACAATTGTTAAAATCCTACAAAATACTATCAATGACGCTGGTCGTGACTGGCATCTCTAACTTAATCCAGCCTTATGGGCTTACCGCACCTCCATCCGTACTCCTACTGGAGCCACTCCATACTCCCTTGTCTATGGATCTGAAGCAGTCCTACCCCTCGAGGTCGATTTGCCTTCACTTCGTGTTACTCTTAAAGATTTAATTCCTGATGAAGAGTATAGAGTTGCACGCCTGACTGAATTGGAACTCCTAGATGAACGTCGTCAATGAGCCTATGATCATTTGAAAGTTTATCAGCAGCGTCTATCCCGTTAGTACAACAACATGGTAAAGATCAAAGATTTTCAGTTGGGTGACTTAGTCCTTTGAGAAAATCCCAAGAATCAACAGCACCATGAAAAGAAGGGCAAGTTCGAACCTAATTGGTTAGGACCTTTTGTGATTACAGCAGTCTATGGTTCTGGAGCTTATCAATTATCTACACCTGAAGGGGATCCCTTGGATGAACCTCTTAACAGTATCCATCTCAAGAAGTTCTATCCCTAAAATCCCAATGCAAGGGGCATGTATATAGTCTGTATATATATATATATATATATATATATTCTGTAAATAAAAGAAATAATCAAAAATACAAAAAAAAAATCACAAAATCAAAAGAAAAACTGCAATAAAAGCATATGGTGAAAACCTAGAAACAGGCGCTATGTGTGACAAGTTAGCTCCTCTATCTATTAGGATTCTTTTAGTGTGTCCATTCATTGTATATATCCACAATAAAATAGTTACTCAATCCTTGTCCCCACCATGTATATATCATAATAAAATGGTTAGTTCATACACCATCCATTGTATCTATCCGTAATAAAATCCCATCATAGCTTGATCTTTTGTCATGGTCTTCATCCTAGTCTTGTTGCGTCTTTCTTCACCCATAATAAGTCAGTCCATCACCTCACTGGGGGCATGTCCTCGACCTAGTTTGGGAAGTGGATCTATGATAGTTGTGACTCTTAGAGGACATAATGGAGTTATTTTCACCAGGCAAGACAAACACAATCAAATGTTCTTTCACAATGGTATCTTCATGCTGAATCACAATCTATGATCTATCTTTCAAATTGTGACTGCTTATCTATACATCTTGACTATACATCATCACTTGAATTGATCAACATATCCTAAATCAATCTTTTTGGCAAAAGAAATGTATATTCATGGCAGGCATGTTAGAATGATTTGTTATAATGTATGCATTCATATCTAGATTTCATTGTTATCATGTTTCCTATGCTATTCTGGGATATCTTTGACGTGAGTTTGAAACTCTCATATGTCATTGATTAGAGTAGCTGGGATGGGGCATGATATTTTCTTTGATTGCTATTTGTGGGGTATTTTCTGATGAAATTGAAGGAACAAGTAATTGGGGTGTCTGTGTATAAGTGCCTTCATCCATTTCATAGTATGGACAACATACAAATCATGTTGTTCTAACAAATGCTATTTATGGTGATACGCCATCGCATACCTCAACTCCAAATATTTGTTCCCCGATGGAGGGGGAAATATTCCTTGTTTGTTATGCAAATGAAACTCAGGTCATCTCGGTTCAATTTTACCTAGATGCTTGTCAAGTTTGCAATATTAAACTCCATGCAAAAAGTGCTCAGGTCATCCTGGTTTAATTATACCATGATGCTTGCATTTTCTTGCAACATAACGAGCTCAATGATGAAACTCAAGTTCCAATTATTATGAAGTTCTAAGATGTTACCTAATGTTGTGGAGATACATTCATTTCATATTGCATTTCATTAAAACAGTTCATGACTTACATATCAGTGCTCCTTTTATAGAGATTTATAGGTTACCTTTCTTATTAGGTTATCTTTTCTCTTCGTCTATTCTTCTTGTGTCAGATACATTGTTATTTAAGTTGAGGACATTTGGACAACCAAACATATTATGACTTTTTGCATTTAACATTTTGCACTTAATCATTTAGAGACATATGTTATCTTCATTAGGAGTGTTCATTTATATATAATTTGATCATTTATTATAGCTATCATTTCATCTCATTTTCTTTTATCATGTTATCATTTATTACATTCAATCATCTTAGGTACATTATCATTTATTACATTAGATATATATCACATATTCATTTATTATAAATTTATTATACATTATACACATTTTACATCATTAATTTATTATACATTATCATTCATTTACATCATTTATTTATTATCCATTATCCACATTGTTCATCACAACATTGCATTGATACTCACATAGCATTAGTAAACTCAATTAAGACATGCATTTATATCACCATCATATGATTATTAACCATTAAGCATCAAAAATATCACATCGGATATAAATCATTTTGCATTCTAAGACATACATTTTATGCATATTAAAGTAAATCATCACATCCTGCATATGTCAGTACGCACATGTATATAAATCATCAAAGAAAATCATGATAGAACTGCATCACTGTATATATAGAGTCAATCATATAGCATCCATCATATAAAGTCCATAAAACAATAAAAATATCTGAAAGTCCAATGATATAAATCAATAACAATGTATCCATAGTCAGTGTCCATCAAGTCAAACTATAATGATACAATGAATCATAATGGTACAATAGTGTATACAATGCTCTCTCAACATCTATGAACCACTACCTCTAGACTCTGTCTGCCACTATCTACGGGATGCAATGTGGCCCTGTGCTGCTAAACTCCCTGATGCTGAGGATCCACCCTGACCTCCTGAACCTACCGATGCTCTCGGAGGGTGTGATGACACACCCTCTCCACCAGCTGGTGCTCCTCTGTCATGCACTACTGTCCTGATCGCTACTAAGCTCTCCCTATAACTCCTGATCCACTGATCCCTCGAGACTGCCTGTTTGTATGCCTCTCGCCAGTAGGATATCTCCTTCCCAGCATGTATCATGGCTCTCATGATATCTCCATGGGGACCTAGGTCCTCTGTCCTCTGTAACTCATCTAGTAGCATCTCAGACTCCCTGAGTCTCTCAATCGTTGCATCCCGCTCATGTCTCAAGACATCCATTTGACGCTCTAGCCTCTCAATCTATCTCTCTAGCCCTAGCACCCACTCTGCCTATACCTGTGTAACTTCTAGTCTGACTAGCAGTGCATCAATATCTGGCTCCTCCTCCACCGCATCTCTCTATAAATAGGGATCATGTCTCTTGATGTCCATGTTCGCCTGCTCATCCTGTGCCTGTACATCCGGCATCTCAGTGTCAGCCTCATCCTGTATATCATCCTGGACCTGACCACCCTGTACCACACCACCCTAGCCCAATAAAACATCTACCTCATCCTATCCCTGCCTTTGTACCAGTGGCACCTGTACCTGTGCAGTTGGTCTCTGTACTAGGGCAACTAGAATCTATGCCGGAGGGACTGGTACCTGTAGTCACACTCCTGCAGCTGGCTGTGCTGGAGGCTATCTCTGTCCCTGTCTAGCTGGAGGTGGCATCAGTCCTCTTGGCCTCACACCACCTCCTCTCATCTGAGGTCCTCCTCTATCCCCTCTCCCTCCATCTCCACCATCATCTCCTCCTCCATCTCCTCCTCCATCTCCTCCACCGTCACTGCCACCTCATCTCCCTCGTCCATTTCTATCTCTCCCTTAGAGTCTCCCCCATCATCTCTCTACCGAATCTCTCTCTGGAGGCCTCGCTGCTGGATCTGTAATCCACGGAACTGGAAAATCCTTCAAAAATTGCTCCAACTCAGCAGTCATCCCTGGGTCTACCATCGTCAGTCTCATTGACCATGCCTAAAATGGGGCATCCAAAGACTCCTACCAAGCAACATCAAATGATGCCATGGGCCCCCAGTCTCATCTCTCCTAATGCATGCGAGCATGCTCTGTCACTCCTTGCGGCATGCCCTGTATCCTACCAAATTGTCTCAGGACCCGACTAACCAATTGTCGCTCAATGATGAATGGTGTCCGTCCTATCAACCACCGTGACTCAAAACAAAAACCAAGCTATCGCTCATCATCCCATGGCTCACACCCTAGGTAGGGTCTCCATGTCACTGTGTCTAGTGTGTCAAAAGTATACCGCCAAAACTCTAAATGGCCTTGTTTTGCCTGAGGCAAAACTGAGGAGTATAAATGAATATAGGGCTGCCCTGTGCCCCAAAATCTGATAGCCCTGGTTGAGTAACTGCAATATGCTCCCATGCCCAAACATGGAGCAATGTCACACCTGCTGATAATGATGCACCTCTATAGTACACCACCTGATGCATGTCATGATAAAGATGTGCTAAAAAAAACACCCCCCAAGCATATCGGGTCCCCTCCATCATCCATTGTAATGTGCAGCCCCATCCAACTACAAATCCATGTGATCTATGATTCGGGCATACAAATCCCCCAATCGCTCCTGCTAGCACTACTGGTAAAGGATCATACAAGTCAACCATATCCTCCCAGCTGATCTCTCCATCCTCTATATCATCATCACCGAAGATAGCTCTACACTCCGTAACTCCACCGTGCCGATCATACTGAACTAACTCTCTTGTGATGGGAAGTCGGAGGATGCAATATACATCCTCTAGTGTCACTGTCATCTCCCCTATCGGAAGATGGAAGGTACTCATCTCCGAGTGCCATCGCTCTAATAATGCTATCATCATACTCAGATTCACTTGAATCTCAGGCATGTAAATCACATAATATAATCCAGACACTCCAATCAACAGTCTATCTGTCTCTGACAATGCCGGTCTCAGATTTTGAGTCACAGGGTATCTCTCCTGTGACATCAAACTATCTGTGATATCCTCCTATTCAAGTCAACAAATAATCAACCTATCAGATTTCGATAAACTGATCTATCAATCTATCTATCCTATCATATCAAATATAAACATGTTCTTATCACGTGTTTCAACAGATGATTCTATCAATTATCTACGTTCAAGACTGGTTAACTAGCAAACATGCTACAATGTTGCCTATCTTGATCAAATCGATCAAAATCAAATGCCGACAGATCCAATCGGCTTATCGACATCAAGTTTGACCTAATTGACTATCTATTTTCACCACATTCTACCACCTAAAACAAATGCGCAACATTTTATCATGTATGCACAACATTATTTAACATTTGCGCAGCTTTGTACATTTGCGCAGTTTTGTTGGATATTTGCACAATAATTCATCATGAATGCGCAGGTTTTCACATATGCGCGCTTTTATTGCATGCTTGCACAACACTTACATTTTTATAGTATGAATACGCAATTTTTATTAACGAATGCGCAGAAACTTAAAATTTATGCACAAACATTGACAGTTTCTGCGCATTGGTGCACTGAAACTACGCATTCATACTCTGCCTAGAAAACTAAAAATTTTCTAATCTAATCTATCATTTCATCTACCCTAAACATGCTACAAATCTAATCTACCATGCATCAAATCATCAAATCACAAAGCAGGATCGAGTCACCTACCGGTTCACCCGAATCGGGTGGTCGCTGGAAGCGTCTGACTCTCTCGAAGCGGTGATCCGATAAGGGGAATGGCATCATGGCGGCTCTTCTCTTCTCTCTCTCGCGCTCTAATCTCCCAATGACAAGTGTGCACAATGTGCCTATTGTGGACCCCTAAGCCTTATTTATAGCCTGCGGACCCTATATGCTTGGTGTGTGGACCCTATCTGTCATTTTTCTTCCATTCCACCCCGTTTTCCTCCATCTTTTCTACCGTTCTTTCGTGAGATTGATTGCACAACAAAATAAAAAATAAAATAAAACAAAATAAATAAATAAAAAATAAACATTCAAATAATCTTTTTTGTCAATCAATCTCTCGAGGGGGCACGCACAGGTCATCTGAGACATGGTCTGGGGTAGGGGCAAAAATGCTTGAAATTTTCTTTGAAACAATGTGCTACACACATTATTTCAAAGAGGGGCAAAATGTATACACCTAAAAATGGCTTCATTAATTAATTAAATATTTATTATTTAATTACTATTGACTTGATAAATTAATTAAATATTTATTATTTAATTAATAATTATTCCTCTATTTATTAAATAAAATATTTAATTTATTTAATAAATTCATTATAGTCTAATTCTATATCCTAAGTCTTCTAAATAGTCTATTAAAGTGATTTAATTAAATACATAATCACCTAAATATGACTAAGTCTTCTAATTCACTTCATCCACCTAGTCACCTGACACATCACCTTGGCTAAAATAAATAATTATTATTAATTATTTATTCATATTTATCCTCACCCACACATGTCCTATTCTTAAGGGCTATGTGGCCTCATAGGACTTGGTCTCATGACCACATGTACTCTCAACAACCAAGTCAAGAGACATTCCCTATTCCTAAGGGGCTTCTCAAGCCACTTCTAAGGGTCAAAGGTGGTGACTCATGGGACACTTGTACAAAGAGTCCTCATGAGGAAAATGTCTCTCCCTCCTTTCTCTCTTTGGTCTTTGTGAGACACTTGACATGTGTCTTTCCCTTCCACCTTCTTCTCCTCCATGTCAATGTGAGAGGAACATCATCCCTATTCTTTCTCTCACATTCCAACTACATCCCCCTTTCTCTCAACTCCTTCAACCAAGTCAATCCTAGCCCTAGGATCTTCCACCTTTCATTCTCAACCGTAGGATTGTGCCACCTAGGCCTAGATCCTCCAAAACTCTATAAAAGGAGCCTCATTTCCCATTTTGAGAGCTAATAGGTATTCTTTTATAACAAGCATTCAAGCAATCAAGCATCCAAGCATTCAAGCATTCAAGCATCCAAGCATTCAAGAAATCAAGCATTCCATAGCAATCACCATTTCATTTGCATTTCATCCATTAGTTTGCATAAGCTATTGTGCACTCAATTTCATTCAATCTCCACACTTTGGTAGCATCTTGGGAGAAGGCTTCATTTTGGAAATCTGAGAGCTCAACATCTTCAAGAAATCAAAACTAGGAGGACAATGGAGACAAGCTACATGGTAGGTGAAGGTAATTAAATTAGTTTCATCATTTCATAGTTACTTTGCATTCTTCATTATGTTTGCATTAGATAGATTCATTGGCTTTAATAGTTAATTTATCATTTCTAGTTGTTAGACATCTAATTTGCATACACATACAATAGAGTTTGTATGAATGTATAACAAAAGTCTATTAACATTTGATACTCTTAAATCTTTCTTTACAATACTTTCTTCTTATCCTTAGGTTTTTCATGCTAGATCACAATATAATATTCATTCAAGTTAAAAGCAAGTGCATAGCATTATATGGTAAATGAGAAATGACTTATAAAACATTGCAAATCAAGCAAATAGACACAACTAACCATCTCTCATTAATGTTTCTAAAGTTTGAAATCCAATACAACTATTTATATTTTAATTTTCAATGTCAAAATGATTATATAATGTAATAAAATGTTATTATTTTCATTTTTCAACAAATAAAAAGTTGTTACTTTCATTTTTCAATATATGAGGTGTAATAATGAGAGATAGGTTCCACTGAAGTCAAAGATAAGATCCAATACAAGGTGAACCCACAATAGTGAGTTACACATTTTAGTCAACTTTGAAACTCAAATAATCATTTTAAGAAAAACCTTCACATTTGGACACATAATACTGCTAAATTGTAAGGAAATTGAAGATGATGTGAACTAGTGATTTGTGACATTTTGTGTTTAGATTCTAAATATATTTTTAAAAAAAAAATTGGAATCAATTTGTATCCATTTTTGTATCTCCCTCGAAAACTAGTTTTTTTCAGTAAACAACATTTTGAAAGAGTGACACTCATTTGGTTTGGCATAACTTTTTTTCTAAAATAGATATGAATGTGATTCTTTCGAATTTAGTTTTGTAAGATCCATATCTAATGTTTGCAATTGGTTTCATAACTTTATCTTTAGTATTTCATATTTTATTATGGTTTGAAGTTGATTTAACTATAATTTTGACGTATGTTAATTTGGTTGATCATAACTTCTTGTGTATGTGTTATTTATTTGTGTTAGGAGGAATTCAATACCTAGTGCGTAGATGTTTTTTTTTTAAAAATCACTTTTTTACTATTTTTTCATAAGTGTTAAACACAGAAGTTGATGTTTGGTGAGAAATCTATGTTTAATTAATCTAAAATAAGTTCATAATAAACTCAATATATATATATATATTAAAATAATAATCATTGAAAATATCATTCTGAGTAATACTATCATGCATTTGGGTTTGTCAATATTGTTTCATTTGAGCCCTCAATTTGAGCTTTGAAGGCCAACAAGTTAAAATGGGAGATCTTGGGGGCATATTTTTAATAACTTGTAATTATAATGAAAATTGTAATTATAATTTTAACTATAATTATAATGTTAATTAAAATCTTAATTTAATAACTGTTATTATATTGTAAATAAGTATGCTTTAATAATAATTATATAATGTAAATTTGTATAGTTGTAAAAATTAAATTAATACGTGAATGATAAAATATATTTCTACTATGAAACTTACTCAGACTTGTTTATCTTATGGTAAATTCGTAATTGGTTATGTAATATAACTCCTCTTTTTTTTTTATAAAATGCAAATGTGTTACTTAAATTTTGAAAATTACTTATGTTAGAGTATGTGCAATATTCTAGTTTTTTTAGTATTGAATAATGTTATTTCCTTATTGATTTTATTTAGATATTCTTTTGATTTGAATAGATGTAATTGTTGTATTGTAGACTAATTATTTAGATAGTTGATGAAAGTTTCTATCCCTCTCAATTTTTAAAGTATAGAATAATTAAGATTCAGTTTAGTTAACACGGACTATGTAAATCTATTGTAATATTGAATTCTATTGAAGGAAGACAATTTTGTTCAATCTCTTGTAGTTAATCAATGTGAATTTTGTTAACTTGTTCAACTATTATTGAAAACAATCTTAAATGTATTAGGAAAAATGATGTTTTTTTCATATTTTAATTATTTAATTGTATTTCATTGTCATTATAGGTGCAACAAAACCAATTCACCTTTACTTTAATCCAATACTACCGAAAAAAATAAAATTTTAAGTCTTGAAATGTATCTTGATTGTAAGAAAATAAACTGGCTGTGATGACAATTCAACTAGATTCATTTTTCAATTAATAATATTGCAAATAAATAATTATTTTAATTTGAAAAATAAAAAATATAAATTTTAAACTTTATAAAAACTATTATTATTTTGAAAAAAAAAAGTGTTATCATTAATGAAAAAATTAATTGACTAATAAAATAAGTGACATTATTAGAAAGAAAATTAAAATTGAATTCTACAAGTTTTTGGCAAATCTTCCATTTCAGTGTCCATACGATCAGCCGCTCGAAGGAGCGCGCTAACCAGGATTTATCCTTTATAATCTCTTCCTTCCAGGCCTTGTGCGCACACGTGTGGCTGGCAGTCACGCGGGCCCGGAAGCTCTGCCCGGACGAGCTCACGATTTCCGTCAATTATCTTCCTCGACTTCTGCCTCTGGTGCCGAGCTCTTACTTTGGCAACGCTATTCAGAGCATACGGGCGACCGCCACCTGTGGGGAGCTTAACAGTTTGCCAATTTAAACCATTGAAGTTTCAGATAAATAATTTATTTAATTTGTTAAATTTAAGAATATATATTTCAACTATATAAAACATTAGATTATTTAGAAAGTAGTATTAATAATTTGTGATGATGGGTTGGAAAAGGTTGATTAATTGAATACAATAATATTGTCTACGGCAAGTACTAATAAATAAAAGGTTGGTTTTTTTCTTTTTCCAATATATGAAGTGTAAGAATGAGCATAAGATCCACCACTAAAATCAAAGATAAGATCCTATACTTTGAATTTCTTTGATTCTAAATGATTTTATATTATATAATAAATTATAATAAAATAAATAATTAATCCACAAGATTTTCTATACAACAAAATTTATAATTTTTAACCCACCAAGACTTCCTCATTTAAAGACACTACAAATAATGTTTAGGTATTTACAGACATTTTAATTGGAAGGTAGAGATGTTTCCAAACTTAAAATATAATGTCCACCTGGAAGGCATGCTAAATTTTAGTAATTTCAAAAGGGAGCCATGGCCAATCTCAACAAAACCATGTCATACAAATGGGTTCAGTGAAAATGAATTGAATAAGTCATTAATCAATGTCTATGAGAGATTATAAGATTGACTAATCAAGGAATCAATTCATTATCATATTCATAAAAAGGAATACCAAGCATAAATCTTGATTAATTTATCAAGAAAAATCAAAATTTTAAATATTTCTAATAGAATCAACTAAAAAATAATTGATAATAAATCTGCATAACTTTTATTGGTTCTCTTTTGTTAAATTTTTAACCATTTTTTCAAATAAGGTTGATAAACTTTTAATTATATAATATTTTCTATTTTTTATTGATTTTATTTGGATGTTAGTACAAGAAAAACTAGAACAAAATATGTATGAAAGGAGAATAGTTATACATTTCATGTTAATAGAAATGTCTCCACCTAAACCCTAACCCTAATCAAAAACCTAATTGTTGTGCCTCCACAACTCACACCCTATTTTAGCCACTTGGTCTAATGCGGACCCCCCTTTTTCTCTTTATTCTTTTGTTTTGTTTCCTTGATCCTAGTTAGTTTGGTGTCGTGTTAGTCAAATTGTAGGCTCCTTGCGCTCTCGATAGTCCAACAGTTAAGTTATAAGGGTTGGGGTATTTTGGTTCCCCCCCCCCCCCCCCCCCCCCCCCTTTTTCTCTCCTTTGTCTTTTTTGTTTGTTTTCTTTCTTAGTTTGGTGTCTAGGTTAAGTGTAGAAATCTCTTCAAGTTTCACTGGATTTTGCCAAAATTTTAGAGTCCAAAGCTTTGTTGGGCTTTCAGAGTCCAAAGCTTTGCTGGAATTTTGGACTTTTAGAGTCCAAAGCTTTGCTAGAATTTTGGACTTTCAGAGTCTAGAGTTTTGTTGGACCTTCGGACTTTTAGAGTCTAAAGCTTTGTTGGACTTTTGGACTTTTGAAGCTTGGAGTTTTGCTAAACTTTTAGACATTCAGAGTCCAAAGCTTTGCTGGACTTTTAGAGTCTAGAGTTTTGTCAGACTTTCAGGGTTTTGGGGTTCTTGCAACTCCAACCCCCGAAAAAAGTTGTCGAGGTATTGGACCCCTGAAACCCTAATCCCCACATTTCATCACTTACATTGCACCAAATCCCTTCAGGCTTTTGAGGGTTCAGACCCTTGAAACTCTTAAAGGGGTTTCAGAGGTCTACAACCCATGAAACCCCAATGGTTCATCTATAAACACCAACTAATATGAAAGATCAATTTGTCAAGGTTATCAGGCCCCATAAATTTGAAATGAGTCATCGGGGCCCACAACCTCGAAGAATCAAAAAATGGGTGAAGGGTTTTAAACTTGGAGATTTTTTGCTTCTAGTTAGGAGTTTTTTTTTTTTCTTAGTTCTTTAGCTTTAAAGGCCTAGAAACTCTAGTTACGAGTTACATGATTTTGAGATGTAAAAACTATATAAACTCTTTTGGATTTTATAATATAGGGGGATTTTTTTGCATGAGAATACAATATAAAATTGGTTTTGCATTCATAGTGTGTTTATCTACCATCTATGTGAATCTTGATTTATTTTTAGAATTCAAGAGCAATGTGTATGTTCTTTTGTGGATTTTCCTATGAATCAATTAATCGATGTTTGTTGTGATCTATTTTGCTCATTGTGGTCAATGATTGGAGAAGATATTATTGTTTGTAGTTGAGGATGAATTTATCTTGTGTGTGCGCATGTCTGGTATGGCTTTGCAATTTGATGAATTCTGAGATATATCTTATTTGCTAAATTCCATTGATGATTGCATCTACATGATATGACTTGTGAGTATTCTATTTCATATTCTTGTGGGTTTTTTTTATCTAATCTGTTATTTGATATGCGAGTGAAATTTATCATGGTTTATTTCCATTAGAATTGTCTTTCAACAATTATCTTACATTCTTGTTACTCTCATCTTTTGACTTTTTTTGGAAAATCAAGGTTTTAACTTAGTTTTCATCATAGAAGTTAAAATAGTTAGAATTTCATTGCATGTATATCTATATTCTCTTAAATCTAAAAATAAAAAAGAGTTGTCAAGTGTGTTAGTTTCCGGACTCAAAATTTTAGAACCAACAAAGGCCTCCTTATGAAATCATATTATCTTCAGTTGAGTCTCCATGTGATTGTACCATGGCCATTGAGAATCTTGGGAGTGACTTTGTCATTCTTTCAAGAGATGGATTTACATCACATATCCCTAATTTTACATCATGTAAAAATGATGCTCAATAGAAGTGGTGCTAGAAGGAGGGCCAAACCAAAAGCTTTCATGGTTACATGCACATTTGAATGAGTTAGATCTTAAGGAGATCTAGCTTCAATGGGTAGTCATTTGTGTATACTGGGAGGTCTCCATGAGATTCATGTACATGCACACAATAGTCTTCCTTTGTTCTTCCCCAATAATGGACAAAATGCTATGAATCATGTAAGGAATTGAAAGGATCTAATACTTTTTATTATAATTGAACTTGAAGATATTGTTGCAATCTATTTGTCATGACATTTCAATGTGTAGCACTTCAATGGTATGTGATACTTTCATACAATTTTATTTTCTCATGGGTTGAATTAGAAAATTTATTCTTAATTCAATATGATCCCATTGTGAGTCCACAAGCTTAATTATTTTATTTTGCTACTATGAGGACACCTCAAGAGTCTATTGCCCAATTTAATCATAAATTTATTTTCATGTATCAAAGGGTTCAAGATTCAATAAGGATGATGCATAATTTAATGTTAAAATATCATTATTTATGGTGTTTTGATGTCTCATTTGTGAGCCAAATTAGATCTTTTGGTGAGATTATTCCCTTGAATGATGCATTCAACAAGGCTCTTTTCTTGGCATAGTGCGGATGTGATGTTACAAATGGCATAAATAATCTAGATGGAAGTTTTAATATGTAGTTGATTGAATGTTTCCAACCATTACAACTCTATGTCAATTCAGTCAATACATCAAATCAGCTTTTATCATCTCTTTCAACCAATTACAACTTGTTTGATCTCCAAATTATGCAGGTAGTCAATAGAAAGAATCAAATTGATAACTTTCAAGATATGATTTGGAGTCAAAATTCCTATAATAAAACCTTGGATGCAAGTATTTTATCTCCGAATGATGCTCCTTTGACTATATTATCATATTCTTGTTATACTCCAGTGATCAATGCATCAAATCATGATAATATTTCAAATGGAAAACTTTTTGGTTAGTCATATGAGCATGATAAGTTATCCAAAAATGAAGATGAAATGGGTCTAAAATATTATTGAAATCAAGAAATCAAGTTACCAATTGATTTTTCCACAAAAATTGGTCATGAGATATCAAGAAATGATGGAAAAATCCAAGAGAATGAGACATATGCACTACTTCTCAAGAATTATTATCACAAACAACCAATAAGTGAGGAATCTTTGACATCTTCACAGGGTAATTTTCATGGATTTTTTCATATTGAGAAAGGTTCACATGAAGAAGATGCAAATACTCATAATCCATGTTTGGTGGATGTTCCACTTGAACAAAGTAGACTGAATGAGAGGTTGCAAGAATTGGGTATTCCTATTTCATTATCATAATTTGTATGGATGGATGGATGTAGGATCTAGACCTCACTAATCAACACATGGAGATAGATTTCCATGTTTTTCTTGGAAATATGGACTTTTATTTGAAAGAAAAGATGACTATTGAAGAGGTATTAATTCCTATAGAGGAGCATTGGGATAGACAATGAAGGAAGGAAGAAGATGAACATGATCAAACCCATGAGACTTTGAAATATATGTGTTTACAAAATGAGGAATATAAAGTGATTAACATACAAGAGAATGATGGTGAGAAAATTTCAAATGATGTAGACAGTGAAATCATAGACATTTCCATGACAAGTGAAAATGAAGAAATCTCTTCTCATAAAATCATGATTTATGATGCCCTTCCTTTTTTTGAATGTTAATCATGATGAAACTCAAATAGATGAGATACAAAAGGTTCAAAAGGATGATCAGAAGATTGTCCTAGAGTTTGCACCACTTACACGTGACCAACAAAGTGGAATAAGGGAGTATTTTCATAATTCTATTGTTGCTAATCTAATACATTCAATTGATGGTAATTTTTAGGAATGTGATGAAGACAACAAGTGTGTGTGTGAAATTTGTACCTAGCTGGAGACACAACACTTTAGTAAAACATTAGAGGTTAGCAAATCAAAGAAATCTGTAAATAAATGAAACTAAGCTAACCAGGTGATGTACTATCTTCTAGTAGGTGCAAGTATGGTATTCTCATATTAGACCGAGATCAGTGATAATGCAACACCTAAACGAAGGATTTAAATGATTGAAAGCAATGAAGATGAAATGCAGATTAATCTTTTTTTTTTTGGATTTTGAATGCAATAAGATGAAAAACTTGATATGAAACTAATCTAGAATGATTTGGAATGATATGAAAATTAATCTAACAATGATATGCTATGAATGAATGCTATGAACCCTCAAAAACAACAACAAAAATCTCACAATCACCTTGTGTGCAAGAGCTTGATTCTTCAGATGTCAATTCGCTAGAGTAAGTATGCAAATTCGAGGGATATATTATGAAGAGCTGAGCCTTGTGTTTATAGAAATCCAGGGCTTGAGGATGCATTGAGAAAAGTCACAAATCACTCTTGATAAACTCAGGTTGATTTTTGAGTTAACAAGAAATTAAGAATAAATAAACTCATAAAATCATGCAAAAGCAGTTTTTATCTCAAAATAGAGTTTAGTTCTCTTTTTCAACTCATCATCAGATGTTGAGTTTAGAAAGTTAACAAATTGAAATTGAAAATTGATTTAAAGTTAACTGCTTTTCTGATTGTGCGTGATTTAATATGAATTAATTTAATAAATAAAGTGATTTATTTTCCACTTAACTGATTTTGAATTAAAACAATTGATTTATGGGTTAATCAATTATTAAATCAGACTTTATTCCAATTAAATCATTAAATTTGACAACCTTGATTTTAAATCAATTAAATAAATATTCAATTGATTGTTTGTAGGAATTTTGATTTATTGTCAAAATAAAAATAATATTAATTAGGAATAAATGCAATTAAATCTAATTAAATAATTAAGTGGCAGAATTAAATTAATTAATTAAATATTCATCATATTCAATTAATCAACTTTAGGATAAATATGACATTTATCGCCAAATAATATTCAATTAAAGATAATTATGATATTCAATGAATATTCCCCGATGTAGAATTAAGATAGTCAATTAGGTTTTTTATAAACTAATGTGCAGATGTGTCTTAGGTTAGGACTTTGATGTAGGGGCATCCAAGCTTAAGGTAGGGCATTTTGTGTCCTCGATGAAACTGCATGGAGTCTTTGTATTTTGGTCGGTGTTACTCGATTGCAGCCTTGACTGACGGTCTCGATCATTGAAGGAAGCTCGATCACTGAAGGAAATTGGTGCCTAGTGTGCTCAGTGATTTTACTGTCACTCGGTAGTTCTGACTTACAGACTAGAGTTCTATGTGATTTGTTGAGCCGACTTGATGAATTTATTGTTGGTAGCCATTGTTATGGGTTGACATGCTAAATTAAATGTTTGTATACATTTGTAAGCCGACTTGTATGGCATTTAATTATTTGTTTTGGGGAGTTAAGGGTTTCATCTTGCTGACTTGTGGTTGTTGATTAGTATTTAAGGAGGTCTTGGGTAGATGTTTAGAGATAGAATTGGGAAGGGAGAACAACTTAGTAGATTTGGGATATCAGATGTGAAGCTTGAGAGCGAAGTTGTGGAAAAGTTCATGATGTTCTTGCAGATCAGATTATGATCTAATAGTTGTTTGTAGTAGAGCTAGGGGTTTTCACACTTGGAAACAAGGAAATTTATTGGAGGCTTGCAAGCTCAAGTTTAGATCTACCTTAGGGTTTCCATCAGCTTCTGATTGTCTTCAGAGTTGAACTAGCTGAGATTGTATTAGATCTAGTTGTGGATCTTGCAGAATTATTTTCTGATTGTAATTGGCCCTAACCCGAAAGGCCTTATAGTCGGGCATGTTAATGAAAATTAGTGTTAAATAGTTACTTTGTGTTGCATTTTTTAGTAATCTATTGTGTAATTCTGTTGGCTGCAAGGTTTGGAGAGTCCTTAATTGGATCCCCCATCCTTGACTACATCAAGTGGTATCAAAGCCAAGGTTGATCTTGTTGAAGTAGAAGGTTGACCTATCAAGGTTGATCTTGCAAAGCTGATCTTATTGGTGAAAAGATTGTGCGCAATCTGGATTGCAGATCCAAAGCACTAAACTTGTGAAATTGTGCCCTAGTTGTTTGCAAGATTTCAGGTTGAGATCTGACTTGTTTACAACTTGGAAATTGTCACAAGGTGGTTGGTGAGGGTTTGTTGCAGAGGTTTTATTTTCATATCTTTAAGGATGCCTCTGAGAAGATTGCACCCTAGAGTTATTTTAGATCTTTGTGATACTATTGAATCCCCGATCATAGAGAAAGTGAAATCAGATTTCATATCTGAGATGGAATTGATGAAGAATGATATGGTAGACGAGATGATAAGAACTATTGCTGGTATACCTCAGAATGTTGGTACTGAGGATGGCTATGAAGAAGCTGTTGAAGAATTTGAAACTGTTGGATCTAGTGGTGATCACCGAAGGAACAAATCTAGTGAAGATAGAACTTCTCAGTTACCTAGACCTGCTACTCGATTTAGTAATTACCAAATGGAAGTTTCTACTTTCTCTAGTGCTTTGAAGCTTGACAATCTGATTGATTGGATTGGTGAACTTGAAGATTTAATTGAGCTAGAAGAAATTGAAGATCCTCTTAGGGTGAGATTAGCACAGACAAAGTTGAAAGGATGTGTTGCTCTTTGGTGGAAAGAACTACAGAGAGCCTGAGAAGATGAAGGTGAAACAAAGATCAATCGGTGGAGATTGATGGTGAGTAAGTTGAAAGCTAAGTTCATACCGGCTAACTATGAGCTTGACTTGTTTAAGAAGTTGCAAAATCTGAAACAGAAGGATTTGTCTATTGAAGATTATACCGAGGAGTTCTACAAACTTACTATTCGATCTGGACACTGAGAGCTTCATAAGGAAAATGTAGCTCAGTATGTGAATGGTCTGAGATTCAATATTCAGGATGAGCTTGGTATGTTGAATATTGATTTTGTTGAAGATGCTTATTAGTATGCTCTGAAGGCAGAAGATAAGTTGAAAAGGAAACAGCCTAGTAGCTCCTGAGGGAAAGAAAATATTGATCACTCGGTGAAGGATAAACCGATTGATGCAGAAGATGAACAAAAACCTGTGGAACTGAAGAAGAACATAGGTAGAGTTATCTTTAAGGGTACTTGCTATAACTATGGAGAGGAAGGACACCATTCTTTTGAGTGTACACAGAAGAAGGTTGACAGATGAACTGCTGTGATGAATGAGAACATTCAAAATGAACCTGAATCAGAGAACTTGCTTCTTTGATGAACATTACTCTATACAAAGGATGAACGTTGTCAAAGGAGTAACTTGTTTAGGACCCGATGCAAGACTGAAGGTAAACTCTATGATGTTATTGTTGATAGTGGTAGTACTGATAACCTTATTGCTGAGGACCTAGTTCAAAAACTTGCTTTGAATAGAATGAAGCATCCTTGTCCTTATAGGATTGGCTAGTTACAAGATGTTCATGCTTTGTAAGTTAGAGAACAATGCTTCATTGATGTTTAGATTGGCCAGTACAAGGATCTTGTGCTTTGTGACATTTTGAAGATGAATAGTTGTGATATTGATGAAGGGTGCTCCCCTTAATACCATAAACACTTAACAGAAATAGAGAAACAACAACAATAATATGCAAGAACAGAAAATTGGCTTCTTATTATCTCCACAAATGTGGAATTACAAACTTTCAAAATTACAATATGCAAAGCCACATGGGCATTCCCTTACAATATTCTGTAGGACAAAGCCTCGAGTCAATACCCAGATCTACTACCCAGAACTGCCCTAGACAACACTATGGGCCTTCTTTATATAGGCAATTTCCACCGCCTGAGAAGGTTCTAGAAATTTAGCCCTTAGGGCCGACCAAACTTAGAATTATTTTATTTTACAATTTATTACATCAAAGTCGGCTCAAAATGAGTTTTGAAACCCAAACAGAAATTTTGAAGAAAAATTATTTTCTACCATTTCAGGTGACCCAACTTCCGAAGACCATAAGTCATCACCCATTGACCTGATTGGCTATTATAACCCCATTCTGGAAACGCCACAAAGCGCTCTATAGGCTTAACCAATGCAAAGTGCCTGTCACCCAAATTTTCAACCTCATTCGGGGCCTCTAAAGCCTTCAAAATTGAGTTCAAAGTTTCTGTACCCTGCTGCCAATACTGAAAATCTTCAATATCTTCAAAACTACACCTGATCTAGCCATGAAACTTTGCTGGCAGGCTGATATGACTGAGATGAACCTCCACATGTAAAATTAGAACATTCCGAGATCGTAAGACCAACTTACTAAAAATAGCAAGTTTCCAAAAATAGCAACTCTGCACAAGATAGCCCTTATTGAATACAAAAATAGAAATATTTTTGGGTGATGCAAGATTGCTCTTACACCCAGGATGCTCCTGCATCAGACACCCGAGGTAATTTGAGAAGTGACCCTGTCATGACTCAGGTGTGCAGAGGAAAACCAAGATGGTTAACCTCCTCCTTTGTTAGCCATGATGAATCTTCAATAGGTCATCCTTTCCATTTGACCAAATACTCTTCATATGTCTTGTTCCTTGTGCTTCTGCCAACATGACTGTCCAGTATGTCTTCAATCTCCTTGATATCTGAACTGGTTGCTGGAATACTCCACTGTGCTACTGCAACCTCATCTTCAACACCTCCTTCATGATACTCTATCAAATTTGAAATGTTAAACACTAGTGAAATATTCAGCTCACTAGGCAATTCTACCTCATATGCATTTCCTGAATCATGCTTCTTCAATATCTTACATGGTCCAAACTTCTTCATTTTCAGCTTGTTATATGTACCAACTGGAAATCACTCCTTCCGCAAATGAACCATGACTTCATCGCCAACCTGAAATTCCTTATGCCTCATTTTCTCATCTGCCTTAGCCTTATAGTACGCATTCATCTTGGTAATATGCTTCCTCACCTCCTCATGGATGTTCTTCAAGTGTTCTGCAAAATCCTCAGCTTCAGCACTACTTATTTCTCGTTTATCTATCTTTCTCAATTCAGATGCATTTCTTGGACTACTTCCATATACAATCTGGAATGGTGATTTACCAGTGCTCCTATTGACAGAATTATTGTATGCAAATTCTGCCTGTGGTAAAATCAAATCCCATCCTGTTGGCTTATCTCCAACCAAACATCTCAACAGATTTCCCAAACTTCTATTCACCACCTCTGTCTGTCCATCAGTCTATGGACGATGTGATGAATTGAACTTCAAATCTATCTTCAACTTCTTCCACAATGTCCGCTAAAAATATCCAACAAACTTAGTATCTCAATCTGAAACTATGGTCTTTGGCAAACCATGTAGTCTCACCACTTCTCTGAAAAATAATTCTGCTACATGAACAACATCATTAGTCTTCTTGCAGGGAATGAAATGTGCCATATTCAAAAATCTGTCAACCACCACAAAAAATGAATCATGTCCCTGCTGTGTCCTCAGTAAACCAAGAACAAAGTCCATATTGATATCCTCCCAAGGCTTCTCTGGTATAGGCAATGGCTGATACAACCCTATATTTTGCTTCACTCCTTTCACCATCTGACATACTCTGCAACTCTGTACAAACTTCTTCACATCTTACTGCAATTGTGGCCAATAATAATTTTCACTAACCAAAGCAAGGGTTTTATAATGACCAAAATGTCCCGCCAATCCTCCACTATGCCTCTCCTTGATGAGATTCTCCCTCATAGAACTTCATGGAATGCACAACTGACTCCCTCTGAATAGCATATCATCCTAGATGATGAAATCCAACCATTTCATCCTGTCTAGAGTAACAGGTTTTGTACAAGCTTTCCAAGCTTCACCAAAATCAGGATCCTCTGGATACAAATTCTTGAGTTCCTTGAACCCAACCACCTCAATCTACATCTCTGTTAGCAATAGTTGCCTTCTGCTAAGAGCATCTGCAACCCTGTTAGACTTTCCACTTCTGTATTTCAAAATAAATGTATAACTCTGTAAAAACTCAACCCATTTCAAATGCCTTAGATTCAACTTTCCTTGACTATTCAAATATTACAAAGCTTGATGATCAGTATACAAAACAAACTCCTTAGGAAGCAGATAGTGTCTCCACTTCTTTAATGCCTGAACTATAGCATAAAATTCTTGATCATAGACAGAATATTTTCTCTTGGCATCATTTAACTTCTCACTGAAATAAGCAACAGGTTTACCTTCTTGGCTCATAACAACTCCTATTGTAGTACCACTAGCATCACAATCTACTTGAAACACCTTATTAAAATCTGGAAGTGCTAAAATAAGTTGTTCTATAACTTTTTATTTCAACAATTGAAAACTCTTTTCTACCCCATTAGTCCACTTAAACTCTTTTCTATCCCCTCTCATTGTTTCAGTCAAGGGTCTACAAATACTGCTAAAATTTCTGATAAACTTTCTGTAAAAGCTAGCCAAACTATGAAAAGATCTTACCTTAGTAGCACTCCTTGGAGTAGGTGATTCGAGGATAGCCTGTACCTTCTCTGGGTCCATTTTTAGACCTTTTGCTGAAACTAAAAATCTCAAATACACTAACTCTTTCTTCACAAAATTGCACTTCTTCAAATTAATCAACAATTTCTCATCTCTCAATTTCTCAAACACCATACGAATATGCATCATATGTTCCTCTAATGTCTTGCGAAAAATCAAAATATCATCTAGGTAAACAATGACAAACTTACCCAGAAATTATTTCAGAACCTCGTTCATGAGCCGCATGAAAGTGCTCGGTGCATTGGTTAGCCCAAAAGGCATGACTAACCACTCATACAGTCCTTCCTTTGTCTTGAAGGTAGTCTTCCATTCATCTCCTTCTCTGATCTGAATCTAGTGATATCCACTCTTCAGATCTATCTTTGAGAAATACACAGCCCCACTCAAACAATCCATAATATCATCCATTCGTGGCAATGGAAACCTATACTTGATTGTGATCTTGTTTATTGCTCTGGAATCTATACACATCCTCCACTCTCCATTCTTCTTTGGTGCTAATACCATTGGTACAGCACAGGGACTCAGACTCTCTCGAATCAACCCCTTCTGCAATAACTCATGTACTTGTCTGTTCAACTCTTCACTTTCTGCTGGTGTCATTTTGTGTGCTGCCTTGTTTGGCAAACTGGCTCCTGGAATCAAATCCATCTGATGACTGATCTTCCTTACCGGTGGTAATCCATCAGGTACATTATCAGATACAATATCCTGAAACTCATTCAACAAATCTACAACCTCTACAGGTACATCCTCTACTTCTTCTTTACCAACTTTTAGAATTAAAGCAAAACA
Source organism: Chamaecyparis obtusa (assembly GCA_027943335.1). Taxonomy (NCBI): domain Eukaryota; kingdom Viridiplantae; phylum Streptophyta; class Pinopsida; order Cupressales; family Cupressaceae; genus Chamaecyparis; species Chamaecyparis obtusa. The sequence continues at coordinate 369,554 of BSBK01003249.1, forward strand.
CACATGCTCATGCCTCATACCGTCTAGGAATTTTCTTCCATCAACAAATGTTATTCTTGCATTACCACATACCTTTTCTTCGGGCTCCTTCAATGGCTTTAGCTTATGTCGCACTCCATCCTTTGTTAGGGAATAGGTATTCACATGACCATCGTGTACAGCACATCTATCAAACTACCACGGTCTACCCAACAACATATGACATGCATCCATAGAGATGATATCACATAGTACCTCATCTTGGTACCCACCGATCTTGAACTTTACTAGGCACTGTTCACTGACCATGACCTTGTGGTCATCCTGCACCCAGGCAATCCGATATGGATGTGGGTGTTTCTATCTCTTGAGCTTCAACTTTGTCACCATCTCTTCTGACACCAAATTGTCAGTGCTTCCACTATCGATAATCACATCACAGCATTTACCCTCACACTTGCATCGAGTGCGAAACAGGCTCCTCCTTTATTCAAGTTCATTCTCACCACTCAGCAAGACTCTTCTATTAATTAGTGTTTCTCCTCTTTTAGCATCTTCAAAATTTGATGATCTAGCATCTTCATATACATGTGCAACTTTGGCCTGGCCTTCATTTCTCCTGTCTGTTATGCCTTGGCGCTGAGGACATTCAAATGCCCTATGACCTTCTGCTCCACAGTGAAAACATTTTCCATGGAAGCCTCCTCTTCCAGATCCTTGTCCTCTTCCTCTTCCTCTCTGATCTCTATTACTCTAATCCTAAAAATGATTGGAATTATTTCCTCTCTGATTTTGACTGCTACTGGCCTCATCCTTCTTTTTTGGATCTTCATTTTGGCCACCATATGACCGTCTGCCAGATCTTCCACCATGACCTCTTCCATTTTGTCTACTCTCAAACTTCTTGTTCAGCTTTTCCTCTACTTTTAGGGCAAACTGGTATGCCTCCTCAATACTGTTCATTCAAACCAGATTCAACTCCTCCTGAATGCTTGGCTTTAACCCATTAAGGTATCAGGCAACTTTCTCCTTATCAGCTTCTGCATGGCCTATTCTAATGAGGAGTCGATAGAACTCCTCTGTATACTCCTAAACAGATCTTCCTGCTTGCTTCAAACTTTGCATTTTCTTTAGTAGGTCAAGCTCATAATCAATAGGAATGAACTGTCACTTCAATTTATCCACCATCCGATCCCATCTTGTGATTTTATCTTTCCCTCTTCTATTTCACTCCAATTGAATTTCTTGCCACCAGATCTTCGCATGACCTTTCAATCTGGCCTTCGCAAATTTGACCCTATCAGGATCCTCAACATCTTCATACTCAAAATATTCCTCACATTCATTGATCCAGTCGATCAATTCCTCTGGGTTAAGATTTCTAGAAAATGTAGGAACCTCAATCTTAGGTCTTTTCCCAATCTTGGAAATTGCCCGAAAAAGTCTTTCTTCCTCCTGGTTCACAATTTCAGCTTCTCCTTTTTGATATTCTTCTTCGGCTTCATCCTCACTTTCGTCTCTGATATTAAGATTCATTCCTCTGCGAATCTCTTCCTGCAATGCTTGCACTTGTCTCTGTAGCTCTCTAACCTCAGGTGTCACAGCACTAGCTCTTCCACCACGTTCTCTTCATGGAGGCATTTTCGCGATGCGCACTGAAACCCTAACCACGGTCCTGGTACAAACTACCTCACAGTCAGCGATCTGTTTACACACTCAAGAACTTGGCTCTGATACCACTTGATGAAGGGTGCTCCCCTTAATACCACAAACACTTAACAGAAATAGAGAAACAATAACAATAATATGCAAGAACAGAAAATTGGCTTCTTATTATCTCCACAAATGTGGAATTACAAACTTTCAAAATTACAATATGCAAAGCCACATGGGCATTCCCTTACAATATTCTGTAGGACAAAGCCTCGAATCAATACCCAGATCTACTACCCAGAACTGCCCTAGACAACACTAAGGGCCTTCTTTATATAGGGAATTTCCACCACCCGAGAAGGTTCTAGAAATTTAGCCCTTAGGGCCCACCAAACTTAGAATTATTTTATTTTATAATTTATTACATCAAAGTCGGCTCAAAATGAGTTTTGAAACCCAAACAAAAATTTTGAAGAAAAGTTATTTTCTGTCATTTCAGGTGACCCAACTTCCAAAGACCATAAGTCATCACCCGTTGACCCGATTGGCTATTATAACCCCATTCTGGAAACACCACGAAGCGCTCTACAGGATTAACCAGTACAAAGTGCTCGTCACCAGAATTTTCAACCTCATCCGGGGCCTCTAAAGCCTTCAAAACTGAGTTTGAAGTTTCTGTACCCTGCTGCCAATACCGAAAATCTTCAATATCTTTATAACTACACCTGATCTAGCCATGAAACTCTGCTGGCAGGCTAATATGACTGAGATGAACCTCCACATGTAAAATTAGAACATTCCGAGATCGTAAGACCATCTTACTAAAAATAGCAAGTTTCCAAAAATAGCAACTCTGCACAAGATAGCCCTTATTGAATACAAAAATAGAAATATTTTTGGGTGATGCAAGATTGCTCTTACACCCAGGATGCTCTTGCATCAGATATATTGCTCGGTAGACCTCGGCAATATGATTGTAGAGCTATTTATGACTGTGTAAGAAATGTGTTTACTATTGAGAAAGATGATAGGAAGTTTTCACTGATGCCTTTGATGGATACAACACTCGGTAGGAGAAGCCTAAGTATTGGTAGCCAATTTGAGATTGTGGATCCAAAGAAAATGAATGATCAGTGTGGAGAACCAATTGTAAATTGTCAAGAAAAGACTTGAAGAGACAGAGGAAACTAAAGTGGAAGAATTTGCAAGTAGAAAATGTGGACTTGTATGTGAAGAACCTATTCAGGATTTATGTGCTGAATCCTTAAAGATGTTCTTTTCACATATGAACATCTTTTGGAACCTATGGTGTCTGATGCAGGGGCATCCAAGGTTAAGGCAAGGCATTCTGTGTCCTCAGTGAAACTACATGGAGTGTTTGTATTTTGGCCAGTGTTACTCAATTGCAGCCTTGACTGATAGTCTCGGTCATTGAAGGAAGCTCAGTCACTGAAGGAACTCAGTAGTCTCTGGTGCTTGGTGAAAGTGTTACTCGGACATGCCTGTGGTGCTCAGTTGACACTAGTGCTCGGTGATGCTTGGCATGCTTGATGATTTTACTGTTGCTTGATAGTTCTGACTTACCGACTAGAGTTCTATGTGATTTTTTGAGCTGACTTGATGAATTTATTGTTGGTAGCCATTGTTATAGGCCGACATGCTGAATTAAATATTCGTATACATTTGTAAGCCAACTTGTATGGCATTTAATTATTTTTTTTAGTGAGGTAAGGGTTTCATCTTTCTGACTTGTGGTTGATGATTAGTATTTAAGGAGGGCTTGGGTAGATGTTTAGAGATAGAACTTGGGAAGGGAGAACAACTTAGCAGATCTGGAATATCATATGTGAAGCTTGAGAGTGAAGTTGTGAAAAAATTCTTGATGTTCTTGCAGATCAAATTGTAATCTGATAGTTGTTTGTAGCAGAGCTAGGGGTTTACACACTTGGAAACAAGGAGATTGCTTGGAGTTTTGCAAGCTCAAGTTTAGATCTACCTTAGGGTCTCCATCAGCTTTTGATTGTCTTCAAAGCTGAACTAGCTGAGATTGTGTTGTATCTAGTTGTGGATCTTGCAGAATTATTTTCTGATTGTAATTGGCCCTACCCCAGAAGGCCTTACAGCCAGGCATGTTAATGAAAATCAGTATTAAAAAGTTACTTTGTGTTGCATTATTGAGTAATCTGCTATGTAATTTTGTTGGCTGCAAGGTTTGGATAGTCCTTAATTGGATCCCCCATCCTTGACTGCATCAGGTGGTATCAGAGCCAAGGTTGATCTTGTTGAACTAGAAGGTTGACCTAGCAAGGTTGATCTTGCAAAGCTGATCTTGTTGGTGAAAAGATTGTGTGCAATCTGGATTGCAAATTCGAAGCACTGAACTTGTGAAATTGTGACCTAGTTGTTTGCAAGATTACAGGTTGAGATCTGACTTGTTTATAACTTGGAAATTATCACAAGGTGGTTGGTGAGGGTTTTTTGTAGAGGGTTTATTTTCATATCTTTAAGGATGCCTTTGAAAAGATTGGATCCTAGAGCTATTTTGGATCTTTGTGATACTGTTGAATCCTGAATCATAGAGAAAGTGAAATCAAATTTCAGATCTGAGATGGAATTGATGAAGAATGATATGGTCGTTGAGATCATGAGAACTATTATCGGTATACCTCAGAACGTTGGTACTGAGGATGGCTAAGAAGAAGCTGCTGAAGAATTTGAAACTACTAAATCTAGTGGTGATGACTAGAGGAACAAATCTAGTGAATATAGAACTACTTGGTTACCTAGACCTATTGCTCAGTTTAGTAATTACCGAATGGAAGTTTCTACTTTCTCTAGTACTTTGAAGCTTGACAATCTAATTGATTTGATTGGTTAACTTGAAGATTTCTTTGAGCTGGAAGAAATTGAAGATCCTCTTCGGGTGAGATTAGCATAGACAAATTTGAGAGTACATACTGCTCTTTGGTAGAAAGAACTATAGAGAGACTAAGAAGATGAAGGTGAAACAAAGATCAATCGATGGAGATTGATGGTGAGTAAGTTGAAAGCTAAGTTCATACCAACTGACTATGAGCTTGACTTGTTTAAGAAGTTGTAGAATTTGAAATAGAAGGATTTTCCTGTTGAAGATTATACCGAGGAGTTCTACAAACTTACTATTTGGTATGGACACCAAGAGCTTGCTAAGGAAAAGGTAGCTTAGTATGTGAATGATCTGAGATTCAATATTTAGGATGAGCTTGGTATGTTGAAGATTGATTCTGTTGAAGATACTTATCAGTATGCTCTGAAGGAAGAAGATAAGTTGAAGAGGAAACAACCTAGTAACTCTCGAGGGAAAGAAAAGATTGATCACTCAGTGAAGGATAAACCAACTAATGCAGAAGATGAATAAAAACCTGTGGAACCGAAGAAGAAGATAGGTAGAGTTATCTTTAAGGGTACTTTCTATAATTATGGAGAGGAAGGACACCATTCTTTTGAGTGTACACAGAAGAAGGTTGACTGACAAACTACTTTGATGAATGAGAACATTCAGAATGAACCTAAATTAGAGAACTTGTTGCTTTAGCAAACATTACTTGGTACAAAGGATGAACCTTGTCAAACGATTAACTTGTTTAGGACCCGATGCAAGACTGAAGGTAAACTCTGTGATGTTATTGTTGATAGTGGTAGTACTGATAAACTTGTTGTTGAGGACCTAGTTCAAAAACTTGGTTTGAATATAATGAAGCATCCTTGTCCTTATAGGATTGGTTGGTTACAAGATGTTCATGCTTTGGAAGTTAGAGAACAATGCTTCATTGATATTCAAATTGGTTAGTACAAGGATCTTATGCTTTGTGACATTGTGAAGATGAATAGTTGTGATATATGGCTCAATAGACCTTTGCAATATGATTGCAGAGATATTTATGACTGTGTAAGAAATGTGTTTACTATTGAGAAGGATGACAGGAAGTTTTCACTGATGCCTTTGATGGATACAACACTCGGTAGGAGAAGCCTGAGTATTGGTAGTCAAGTTGATATTGTAGATCTAGAGAAAATGAATGATCAATATGGAGAACCGACCTGTACATTGTTAAGAAAAGACTTGAAGAGACAGAGGAAATTGAAGTGGAATAATTTGCAAGTAGAAAAGGTGGAGGACTTGTATGTGAAGAACCTATTCAGGATTTATGTGCTAAATCCTAAAAGATGTTCTTTTCATATATTAACATCTTTTGGAACCTGGGGTGTCTACTGTAGGGGCATCCAAGGTTAAGGCAAGGCATTCTGTGTCCTCGGTGAAACTAGATGGATTTTTTTTATTTTGGCCGGCATTACTCGGTTGCAGCCTTGACCGATGATCTCAGTCATTGAAGGAAGCTCAGTCACTGAAGGAACTTGGTAGTCTCTAGCACTCAGTGAAAGTGTTACTCGGTCATGCCTGTGGTGCTCGGTGATACCTGGCATGCTCAGTGATTTTACTATCCCTCAGTAGTTCTAACTTACCAAGTGGAGTTTTGTGTGATTTATTGAGACAGCTTGATGAATTTATTGTTGGTAGCCATTCTTATGGGCCAACATGTTGAATTAAATATTTGTATACATTTTTAAGCTGACTTATATGGCATTTAATTATTATTTTTATTGTCGACTTGTTGTTGATGATTAGTATTTAAGGAGGGCTTGGGTAGATGTTTAGAGATAGAATGGTAAGGGAGAACAACTTAGCAGATTTGGGATATCAGATGTGAAGCTTGAGAGTGAAGTTGTGGAAAAGTTCTTGATGTTCTTGTAGATCGAATTGTAATCTGATAGTTGTTTGTAGCAGAGCTAGGGGTTTGCACACTTGGAAACAAGGAGATTGCTTGGAGGCTTGCGAGCTCAAGTTTAGGTCTGCCTTAGGGTTTCCATCTTCTTTTGATTATCTTTAGAGATGAACTAGCTGAGATTGTATTGGATCTAGTTGTGGATCTTGCAGAGTTGTTTTCTGATTGTATTTGGCCCTAACTCGGAAGGTCGTACAATAGAGAATATTAATGAAAATTAGTGTTAAATAGTTACTTTGTGTTGCATTGTTGGGTAATCCATTGTGTAATTTTTTTGGCTGCAAGGTTTGGATAGTCCTTAATTGGATCCCCCATCCTTGACTGCATCAGGTGGTATCAGAGCCAAGGTTGATCTTGTTGAAGTAGAAGGTTGACCTAGCAAGGCTGATCTTGCGAAGCTGATCTTGTTGGTGAAAAGTTTGTGCATAATCTGGATTATAGATTCGAAGCACTAAACTTGTGAAATTGTGCCCTAGTTGTTTACAAGATTGCAGGTTGAGATCTGACTTGTTTACAACTTGGAAATTGTCATAAGGTGGTCGGTGAGGATTTGTTGTAGATAGTTTATTTGCATATCTTTGAGGATGCCTCTAAGAAGATTGGACCCTAGAGGTATCTTGGATCTTTGTAATACTATTGAATCCTGGATCATAGAGAAAGTGAAATCAGATTTTAGATCTGAGATGGAATTGATGAAGAATGATATGGTCACCGAGATCATGAGAACTGTTGCTAGTATACCTCAGAATGTTTGTACTAAGGATGGCTATGAAGAAGCTACTGAAGAATTTGAAACTATTGGATCTAGTGGTGATGACCGAAGGAACAGATCTGGTGAAAATAGAACTGCTTCGTTACCTAGACCTGCTACTTGGTTTAGTAATTACCAAATGGAAGTTTCTACTTTCTCTGGTACTTTGAATCCCAACAATCTGATTGATTGGATTGGTGAACTTGAAGATTTCTTTGAGCTAGAATAAATTGAAGATCCTCTTTGGGTGTGATTAGCATAGACAAAGTTGAAAGGACATGTTGCTCTTTGGTGGAAAGTGTTAGAAATAGGGAATATTGAGAGAGGGGGTGAATCAGTATTCTACAAACTTTATCTTTTTCCCAATTATGGATATAACAAATTATCTTTATACATGCATAACATAAGAAGCTAAACAACATGCATAGCAATAAAACTAAAGAACTCATAATACATGATTTGTTCTCGAGGAAACCCTGGCCAAGGTAAAACCCTGGTGGGGATGGTAGCCACAAAGATCCACTAATCAAAAGTATAATGTTAAGGATGTTGACCCTATTAGGAGTCTATTACAAGCATATAGTGTATCAGTCCTGATTAAGGGACTATAGGCCTTGTTAGAAGCCTCAACCCTGTTAGGAGTTAGTAGTACAAAATGTGATTACCAGATGAGCCCACTACCCAAACAAGTAATGTACAATATACACTAATTACAAAAAATAGGTTAAGCTACATAGCCTTATACTGCTTGCATCAATATCTCTTCACTACTCTTTCACTATCGCTATTACATATGCATCATATATTTCGCATCATATCACTGCTTCATTATATTTCATTACTCCATCATGATACTACACTTCTTCTATACAATTACAATTACATTTATACAAATAACTTTATCCAAGGCTTAACATCTAGGATGTCATCCCTTTATATTATTAAGTCATTATTTTGATAAACAAAATAATCCCTTAACTCTTTACTAGTTCTGTCTTCATATTATGTCATGTCGGCTTGACATTGTCTTCGGTAAAACTGTCATAAATCCTTCTGTACATGTCATACTAACTAACTTTCACTCTAAGATGGGTGTTCAATAGAAATCATAGAGTCTATGTTCAAGTGCTAAAGCACTGAACTTACTCCAATCAACATCCCAAACAAAAACTATGTCGTTTATGTTCAAGTGCACAAGCACTGAACTTACTCCAATCAACATCCCAAACAAAAACTATGTCCAGGTTCACTGGTAAAAATATTGTCTCACACTTAGACAAATTTGCATTACACTCTGTCATACTTTCTCTCTGAACTGTGCGATCTTCATGTGGATCATATGTTACCATAATGACAACATCTATGTAATCAACTCAGCCAAATTTCCAATAGAAAGAACTACAAAGAGACCAAGAAGATGAAGGTGAAACAAAGATCAATCAGTGGAAATTGATGGTGACTAAGTTGAAAGCTAAGTTCATACCGGCTGACTATGAGCTTGACTTGTTTAAGAAGTTGTGGAATTTGAAATAGAAAGATTTGTCTGTTGAAGATTATACTGAGGAGTTCTAGAAACTTACTATTTCATCTAGACACCGAGAGCTTGGTAAGGAAAAGGTAGCTCGGTATGTGAATGGTCTAAGATTCAATATTTAGGATGAGCTTGGTATGTTGAATATTGATTCTATTGAAGATGCTTATTAGTATGCTCTAAAGGTAGAAGATAAGTTGAAGAGGAAATAGCCTAGTAACTCCTAAGGGAAAGAAAAGATTGATCACTCGGTGAAGGATAAACCGACTGATGTAGAAGATGAACAAAAACTTGTGGAATCGAAGAAGAAGATGGGTAGAGTTATCTTTAAGGTTACTTGCTATAACTATGGAGAGGAAGGACACCATTCTTTTGAGTGTACATAGAAGAAGCTTGACCGACAAACTATTATGATGAATGAGAACATTCAGAATGAACCTGAATCAGAGAACTTACTGCTTCAACGAACAATACTCGGTACAAAGGATGAACCTTGTCAACGGAGTAACTTGTTTAGGACCCGATGCAAGACTGAAGGTAAACTCTATGATGTTATTGTTGATAGTGGTAGTACTAATAACCTTGTTGCTGAGGACATAGTTCAGAAACTTGGTTTGAATAGAATGAAGCATCCTTGTCCTTATAGGATTGGTTGGTTACAAGATGTTCATGCTTTGGAAGTTAGAGAACAATGCTTCATTGATGTTCAGATTTCCCAGTACAAGGATCTTGTGCTTTTTGACATTGTGAAGATGAATAGTTGTGATATATTGCTCAGTAGACCTTGGCAATATGATTGCAGAGCTATTTATGACTATGTAAGAAATATATTTTACTATTGAGAAGGATGACAGGAAGTTTTCACTGATGCCTTTGATGGATACAACACTCGATAGGAGAAGCCTGAGTATTGGTAGCTGAGTTGAGATTGTGGATCCAGAGAAAATGAATGATCGGTATGGAGAATTGACCTGTACATTGTTAAGAAAAGACTTGAAGAGACAGAGGAAACTGAAGTGGAAGAATTTGCAAGCAAAAAAGGTTAACTTGTATGTGAAGAACATGTTCGAGATTTATGTACTGAATCCTGAAAGATGTTCTTTTCACATATGAACATCTTTTGGAACCCAGGGTGTCTGATGTAGGGGCATCCAAGGTTAAGGCAGGGTATTCTATGGCCTTGATGAAACTGCATGGAGTGTTTGTATTTTGGCCGGTGTTACTCGATTGTAGCCTTGACCGATGGTCTTGGTCATTGAAGTTCAATCACTGAAGGAACTCGGTAGTCTCTGGTGCTTGGTGAAAGTGTTACTCAGTCATGCCTATAGTGCTTGGTCGACACTGGTGCTCGGCGATGCTTCGCATGCTCGGTGATTTTACTGTCGCTTGCTAGTTCTGACTTACCGACTTGATTTTTGTGTGATTTGTTGAGCTGACTTGATGAATTTATTATTGGTAGCCATTTTTATGGGCCGACATGTTGAATTAAATGTTTGTATACATTTGTAAGCCCACTTGTATGGCATTTAATTATTTGTTTTGGGGAGTTAAGGGTTTCATCTTGCCGACTTGTGGCTGATGATTAGTATTTAAGGAGGGCTTGGGTAGATGTTTAGAGATAGAACTTGGGAAGTGAGAACAACTTAGTAGATCTGGGATATTAGATGTGAAGCTTGAGAGAGAAGTTGTGGAAAATTTCTTGATGTTCTTGCAGATCAGATTGTAATCAAATAGTTGTTTGTAGCATAGCTAGGGGTTTGCACACTTGGAAACAAGGTGATTACTTCAAGGCTTATGAGCTCAAGTTTAGATCTACCTTATAGTTTCCATCAGCTTCTGATTGTCTTGAGAGATGAACTAGCTGAGATTGTATTGGATCTGATTATAGATCTTGCAGAATTGTTTTCTGATTGTAATTGGCCCTAACCCGAAAGGCCTTACATTCGGGCATGTTGATGAAAATTAGTGTTAAACAATTACTTTGTGTTGCATTGTTGAGTAATCCGATGTGTAATTTTGTTGGCTACAAGGTTTGTATAGTCCTTAATTGGATCCCCATCCTTGACTGCATTAGGTGGTATCAAAGCCAAGGTTGATCTTGTTGAAGTAGAAGGTTGACCTAGCAAGGTTGTTCTTGCAAAGCTGATCTTGTTGGAAAAAGTATTGTGCACAATTTGGATTGTAGATCCAAAGCACTAAACTTGTGAAATTGTGCCCTAGTTGTTTGCAAGATTACAGATTGAGATCTGAATTGTTTATAACTTGGAAATTTTCACAAGGTGGTTGGTGAGGGTTTGTTGCAAAGGGTTTATTTGCATATCTTTAAGGATGCCTCTGAGAAGATTGGACCCTAGAGTTATTTTGGATCTTTGTGATATTGTTGAATCCCAAATCATAGAGAAAGTGAAATCACATTTTAGATCTGAGATGGAATTGATGAAGAATGATATGGTCACTGAGATCATGAGAACTGTTGCTAGTATACCTCAGAATGTTGGTACTGAGGATGGCTATGAAGAAGCTATTGAAGAATTTGAAACTGTTGGATCTAGTGGTGATGACCAGAGGAACAAATCTGGTGAAGACATAACTACTCGGTTACCTAGATCTACTGCTTGGTTTAGTAATTACCAAATGGAAGTTTCTACTTTCTCTAGTACTTTGAAGCCTGATAATCTAATTGATTGGATTGGTGAACTTGAAGATTTCTTTGAGCTTAAAGAAATTGAAGATCCTCTTCAGGTTAGATTACCACAAACAAAGTTGAAAAGATATGCTACTCTTTGGTGGAAAGAACTACAGAGAAACCAAGAAGATGAAGGGGAAACAAAGCTCAATCAGTGGAGATTGATGGTGACTAAGTTAAAAGCTAAGTTCATACCAGATGACTATGAGCTTGACTTGTTTAAGAAGTTGCAAAATCTAAAACAGAAGGATTTGTCTATTGAAGATTGTACCGAGGAGTTCTACAAACTTACTATTTGGTCTGGACACTGAGAGCTTGGTAAGGAAAAGGTAGCTCAGTATGTGAATGGTCTGAGATTCAATATTGAGGGTGAGCTTGGTATGTTGAAGATGTTTATAAGTATACTCTGAAGGTAGAAGATAATTTGAAGAGAAAATAACCTAGTAACTCCCGAGGGAAAGAAAAGATTGATCACTCGGTGAAGGATAAACCAACTAATGCAGAAGATGAATAGAAACTTGTGGAACCAAAGAAGAAGATAGGTAGAGTTATCTTTAAGGGTACTTACTATAAAACTATGGAGAGGAAGGATACCATTCTTTTGAGTGTACACAGAAGAAGTTTGACCAATGAATTGTTGTGATGAATGAGAACATTCAAGAATGAACCTGAATTAGAGAACTTGCTACTTCAGTGAACATTACTTGGTACAAAGGATGAACGTTGTCAGAGGAGTAACTTGTTTAGGACCCGATGCAAGAGTGAAGGTAAACTCTATGATGTTATTGTTGATAGTGGTAGTACTGATAACCTTGTTGCTGAGGACCTACTTTAGAAACTTGGTTTGAATAGAATGAAGCATACTTGTCCTTATAGGATTGGTTGGTTACAAGATGTTCATGCTTTGGAAGTTAGAGAACAATGCTTCATTGATGTTCATATTGCCCAATACAAGGATCTTGTGCTTTGTAACATTGTGAAGATGAATAGTTGTGATATATTGCTCGGTAGACCTTGGCAATATGATTATAGAGCTATTTATGACTATGTAAGAAATGTGTTTACTATTGAGAAGGATGATAGGAAGTTTTCACTAATGCCTTTGATGGATACAACACTCAATAGGAGAAGCCTAAGTATTGGTAGCTGAGTTGAGATTGTGGATCCAGAGAAAATGAATGATCATTATGGAGAACTGACCTGTACATTGTCAAGAAAAGACTTGAAGAGACAGAGGAAACTGAAGTGGAAGAATTTACAAGTAGAAAAGGCAGAGGACTTGTATGTGAAGAACCTGTTCAGGATTTATCTGCTGAATCCTGAAAGATGTTCTTTTCACATATGAACATCTTTTGGAACCTAGGGTGTCTGATGTAGGGGCATCCAAGGTTAAGGAAGGGCATTATGTGTCCTCGGTGAAACTACATGGAGTGTTTATATTTTGGTCGGTGTTACTCGGTGAATAGGGGTAAAATTGCTTCACACCTATTCAAATGTGTATGTGTGTGTAATGTGTATGGGGGAAATATTAGATCCACTCCTAAATCCTAATTCCTAAAGGAGAGATCCAATTTGATCAACCAAAATGTTAATGCACAATCGTATCAATCTATGGAGAATATGAAAGAGAGAGAAAAACCCTATATTTCCCTATAATAGAATTTAAGTGTTTAGAATTTGAAATAATTGAAATGCAACTACTAACCTCAAATTAGGGCAAAGCTGGAAAATGCCAATTTTTGATGTATGTGTGTACTTTAGAGAAAATTTGCAACCTGTTTCAGACTAGAAATGTTGAGACGGAGAAATCCCAAAAATCTTTTTCCAAGATGAGATCAGGTCGACTTTGAGCCTCATAAAAGGTCAAAGGCTAGATTCTTTATTTGAAGGTCGATTCTGACTTTGTTCGTAGATCTCAGAAGTTCACCAAAAAGGGTATCCAAATCTGCTCTCAGATCTAAAATCCCACACCTGTACCTATAAGAAAATGGGGGTTTTTGTTTGTATGGGGGGTTTGCCTTGGTTAAACCCTAATTTAGGAATTAACCTTGAAATTGAATTGAAATGTAGTGTGCATAAATAAAGTAATTGAAACAAATCACCTAGCTTATGTTGAAGTCCTTATAGAGGATTCAAATCCTCAAATCCACAAATAGGAGTGCTTCAATGGATGTAGAATTAATGTAGGATGTCTCCAATCAATGGCATTTGATCTTCAACACCAATCTTGACTTGATGTTTGAATATGAGAAGGCTTGGATGAATGTAGAAGGATGGATCTTCAAGGGGGCTCCAAAGAGATTGAATCCTTCAATGGCTAACAATGGATCTCCTTGATGGATGAATGATTGAAAACTTGAATGCTTGAAGACTTTCTTGAATTCTTGCTTGCACTTGAGAGCTCGCTCATGAAATTGGTTGATGAGAATGGATGTGAAAATGAGAGAGGAAGGCCTCCTTTTATAGTGAACTAGGGCACAATTATCTAGAGGGGCCACCTTAGAGAATTAAATCCCAATTAGGTCCTAACCTTTAGAAAATATACCTATATTAAATGAAATTTAAGGATTTACCATTCCAAAACCTGAAATGGCCAACCCGGAGGTGGGAAAACAAATATCCCCGAAACCCGATACTCAGAAATCAAGGAATTTGGAAATTTGAAAGAGGGGGGCAAAATTGAGCTTGTAACTGACCTAGTCAGGATCAAGCTCAATTCTAACCTAGTCAAGATCGAGCTCAATCCTGACCTAGTCAAGATCAACCTTGATTCTGACCCTATGGGCCCAGATCCAGCTAGAATCAGGACAGGAGGTCCCAAGGATGCCCGGAGACCTATAAATGATACCAGAATGGGATAGAATGCCAGGCATAGGCATAAAATGTTATGATGACTATGATGAAGGCTAGGAGGACCTATTTCTAAGTCCTACCTAGAAAATAAATCCATGGAAGAGGGAAATTAAGGAGAATCCTTGAGATCCTAACCCTAATTTCACCTATAACAAAGCATAAAAGAAGTAGAAAGTGGGGAGAAAGCCAAATACATGCAAAGACCCGATCAAGGTGCTTAACATGACCCCAGACCACTTATTCAGAGGGCTAAACACTCTTATCATGGAAGTGCTTCCATTTTAAGATGATACACTTGGTTGCAGCCTTGACTGATGGTCACGATCATTGAAGGAAGCTCGGTCACTGAAAGAACTCGGTAGTCTCTAGTGCTCGGTGAAAGTGTTACTCAGTTATGCCTATGGTGCTCAGTTGACACTGGTGCTTGGTGATGCCTAGTGTGCTCAGTGATAAATCAATACAACATCCACTAGTTAGGAAACTATGAATATTTATTTTTGTGCCAAAGTCAATACAACGCCCACTAGCTAGACAACCATGGACATATGAATATTGATTTTGTTTTCGGAATGTCAGATTAGATATAAGCACTAAGGCATAAAGGCCAGGATAACTTAAATATCATGTCCATTTTGATAGAGCAATTGGTATAAGCATCATAACACAAACATTGTGATGACTTGAATACGCCTTGCAAAACAAACATGCCAAATAGTTTGCGGAATTTATTCTTGTCTCTAATGTGAATTACCCGCAGTGACCATTTATCATTCACATCCTTGGATAATAGCCATTCATAGTAGGATTGAGAAATCATTCAAAAATATATAAGCTAGATCAAACTTCCTTGAATTTTTTGGGTATCAATAGTCAAGGTACTAATGGCCATCCAACATGAAATGGAGGCTCTTACAGACAGACACCATTTCAATCCAGAATTTCCAAAGTTATTAGATTTTTGCTCAAAGCAGAAAAAAAAGAAAAGATTATGCCCCTAGTCATCACTCTCTAAATCCTATAAAGGACATCATCGAAGAGCTTGAAAGGACACAATATGCAAAAATCTCAATGTGAATCAATAAGCATACAAAGAAGATTAAAGCACGCAGCAAAGATTGTTTTCATTCGTGTTGATGTTTGTTTGTGTTGTTGTAGATGCAAAATCCTTTCTGGAAAGGAGACTGACTGACTGACTCGGATGTAGCTTCAAAGGACCCTGACTAGATATGACACATCTAAGATACTAAGGATTGTAGGATATGACTTTGATTCCCCCAAGTTTGAACATTGATAGGAGACAGACACTTTGCTGATTGGTGTACAAACTGACTTTATTGAAAATAGGAATGCGGAAACAAACCAAGAGATATGTACAAACTAAAGCAAGACTGAAATCTGGCAAAGACCAAGATTGTGCTGATAGATGGAGCATTTTGAACAAGTGGTGCCTATTTTCCGAGTTTTCACCATCTTGACAGAGATTCTATTTTTGCTACCAATGCACCTGTTTCTAGGTTTTCACCAAGGCACTTTTTCTTTTTCTCATTTTTTTTTTTTTTCATTTTTTAAAATTTTTTTTGTACTTTTGCTATTTTTTTATTTTTTTGTGATACATCAAGGTGTGTATTGCTAGGTTTTCACCAGGATGATCATTTTTTTAGGACTTTTTAAGATTTTTAAGATTTTTTTTAGGACATTTTTGAATACTAAATGCCTTAAGCGTAGAATTTTTTTAGATGGAGAATGTTGATTGGTTCTCGGAGTTTTTCTCCTTCATTCATTGAGAGTTGATAGGATCCAGAGCCAAAAGTAGCAATGACAACAAAGGGACCCAGCCAGTTGGGTTCAAACTTCCCCTTGCATTCTCGATGTGATTGATTTTTAGGATTCTCTCTCAAGACTAGATCACCAACCTGAAATTCTCTGTGTCTGACTTTCATGGTGTAACCTCTAGACATTCTCTTCTGATATACTCTAAGATGATCATATGATGCTTTTCGGAGCTCATCTAGTAGTTCAAGTTCTTGCAACCTAGACACTCTGTAGTCATCATTAGTTACTAGACCATGCATTATGATTCTTAGTGATGGGATTTCAACCTCAATAGGCAGTACCACTTTAGACCCATAAACTAAAGTGAATGGTGTAGCCCTAGTGGGCATTCTAATACTTTTTTTGTAGGCCCAGAGAGCTAGATTGATCATGAAATGCTAGTCTCTTCCTGTTTTATTAACTATGTGATGTAATATCTTCAATAGATTCTTATTTGAAGCCTCTACTTGTCCATTCCCTTGAGGATAGTAGATTGATGACCAATGTTGTGTAATCTTGAATTTAGCACACAAATCATCTAAGTCTCTATTTTTGAATTGACCACCATTATTTGTGACTATTGAATGTGGGATCCCATACCGACATTTGATGTAGTTCAGAATGAACATGGAAATTTGCTTGCCGGTTGCTTGACTCAAAGGGACTGCTTCTACCCATTTTGTGAAATAGTCTATAGCTATAATAATATGGGTATGTCCATTAGAAGAATGAGGATGTATGGCTCCTATAAGATTAAATGCCCATTGTTGGAAAGGCCATTGTGTAGTAAAGGGAATTAGATCTCTCCCTGGTGCATGAATTAAGTTTCCATGTAGTTGACACTTTTGATAGTTCTTAGCAAACTTGATAAACCATTTTCGAGCTAGTGTTAAACCATTGGAATGTGATCCACATATACCCTTGTGGACTTCCTTTAATGCACATTGAGACTCTTCCCATTCTAAACATCTAAGGAGTGTACCATCTAGACCTTGTTTGTACATATTGTTACCAATGATGACATATTGGGATGCATTGCGGATAAGGTATCATTTCTCATGGCGGTTGAAGGTATCAGGAATGATTTGGTCTTGGAGATAGGAGAAAAGGTTTTTGTATCTAGATGAATCATGACTGACAATAGTGCAGATCATGTGGGTTTCAGGGGAATCATATGCAGGATAAGATAGTGCTTCCACTAGGAACTCGTAGTGTAGCTCATGTTTGGGCTGTTGTAATAAAGTAGATAGCATTGCTATAGCATCAACAGCTTTGTTCTCCAATCTAGTAATTTTCTCAAATGTGATGAATATGAAATATTTCTTAAGGTCGTCGACCATTCTCTTGTATGGAACTAGCTTTTCATCTTTCATTTGATACACATCATTGTCTTGATGTATTACAAATTGTGAGTCTCCATGAATGTGTAGCTATGTTACCCTCCATTCAATTGCTATCTTCATTCCATTAAGAAGGGCTTCATATTCAAAAATATTGTTTATGAAAGGAAACTTTATTCTAAATGATTTAGGTATTGATTATCCTTGAGGTGTGATGAGCAATATGTCTGCTCTAGATCCATTCTGTGTATAGGAGCTGGCAAAGAATAGCTTTCATGCTCTAGAAGAAAGATTCATGATAGAGGAATCAGGGAATTCCATTTGCATTGGTGTATCATCAAACAATTGTGCTTCATCCAGTTGATCTACAATTACTTGTCCTTTGATAGCTTTTCTTTCAACATATTCAATGTCTAATTCACTTAATAGCATCACCCATTTAGCTAATCTACCTGTGAGGGTAGCTTTGCTTAGTAGGTACTTTAGTGGATCAATCTTAGCTACCATATGTGTGGTATGAGCTAACATGTAGTGTCTCAGTTTTTGTGATGAAAAAATCATAGCTAGACAAGCTTTCTCAATCATTGAATAATTATTCTCATATGCTACACATATAAGATCAATGGCTTCCCTTGAATAGGAGGCATCAAAATAGGAGGATTTGATAGATATTTCTTGATATGATTAAAGTTATTTTCACATTCTTCATTCCATGCAAAAGTCACACCTTTATGTAATGTCTTTGTGAAAGGCTATGATATGTCTGCTAGCTGAGATATGAAGCATCTGATAGATTTTACTCTCCCTTGTAATGTTCTCATTTGACTAATGTTCTTGGGAGGTTGCATCTCCATGATAGCTTTCACCTTTGCTAGATCTACTTCAATTCCTTTCTTTGAAACAATGTAACCTAAGAGCTTCCCAGAAGTGACACCAAAAGCACACTTCTTAGGGTTTAGTCTGAGACTAAACTTCTCCATTCGATCTAGTATTTTTCTCAAATCATTTAGATGTTCAGATCTTATCATAGATTTTTCCAAAGTATCATCAACATAATCCTCCATGGTGTGTTGCATCATATCATGAAAAATAGACATCATAGCTCTTTGATATGTAGCACCTGCATTCTTCAAACCAAACGACATGACATTCCAATAGAATGTACCCCACACACATGTAAAAGAAATTTTCTCTTGATCCTCTGGAGCAATTTTTATTTGGTTGTATCCAAAAAAACCATCCATTAAAGAATACATCTCAAAGCCCGCAGTCATGTCCACTATCATATCGATATTTGGTAATGGAAAATCATCCTTAGGGCATGCCTTGTTTACATCTCTAAAATTTGTGCATACTCTTATAGATTTGTCTAGTTTTGATACTAGAATAATGTTAGAGATCCATTCTACATAATCAATAACTCAGATAAATCCAACTTTCAATAGTTTTTCTAATTCGGCTTTGACCAAGAGTGCAACATGTGGATGCATCTTTCTCAACTTTTGCTTAACAAGTTTGACTCTTGGAGCTATAGATAAATGGTGCATTATAAGATCAAGATCTAATCCAGGCATATTTGAATATTTCCATGTAAAGTTAATCTTCTTCTCATTTAGGAATGTAGTACATGTTTACTTTTCTTCTTCTTATAAGGATTGTGCTACATGGATCAACTATGGTTCTTCTGCTATTCCCAAGTTGATAGATTGAGTGGGCTCAATTAGTACTGGGGAGCTATCCTATAAATGACTCATAAGGACATCAAATATCTCATCCTTAGGCACCTCGAAGAGGTTTTTACCTTCAGATACATCTTTTATTTTTACTTTTGTAGGTTCTGAGACTACCACAAAGTGGTTTTCACCCTCAGAACTCTTTTTCTTTTTATTTTTATTCTTATTCTTTTGACTAAGATACTTGATGTCTGACTCTGTCATGCTAACGCTTGATTCACTGATGGAAGTCATTATAGGCTCAACTATATTGAGGTAGCAACCAAGGGCATAGTCATTTGGAAAGGTATAGATACCTTGGCTCAGATTCATGGAGGTTTGGTCAAGAAGTTTGGGATGTTAGATAGTCAAAGTGGGGAAGGATTGAGAAATGGTGTTTACAAATATGGCGTTGTCACAATTGGTCCTAACCTAACTCTCAATTTTGAAGGTGATATTACAACTCAAAATTTTCAATTCATGAATAGGTTCAATTTCATTGTGGGAGTCCACTTTAGCCATAGGTGGATCAGACTCATTAAGTTCATCATTTCACTCTAGACTCACATTGGGTTTAGGTGCATATTGGTGGATAACATCAATATGTTTTTCTATGATAAGCTCATCTTCCTCTGGGATGACTCCCCATTCATAGTCATTGGATTCCTCATCTATGCCTCTAGGAATTATGAGAATATGTGTGAAATCAGGGTGGATTCCCCAAGAAGGGTTTCCTTCTGATTCTGATTTGAATTCATACTCATGAGATTCTGTCTCAAAATTGCTTATTGTTCCAATTGTTCAACTGTTTGGATAGTTTCAATTGATTCTTCTTGTTTGATTTCAGTAGTAGGTTCTTGTATTTCTACTACATTGATATTCTCCTTAGGTTTCTCTTCATCTTTAAGGAGGTCTAGTATTTCTTAGGGAAAATGCTCATAAGGACTAAGTTCATCTATGGTGTCTAAATAATCACTATCAGATTTTTGTGTTTCTTCCTTTAATTAAATTTTCGCTAATGGTTCAATTTGTTCTAAGACATGTGGAGAGTTTTTGCTAAGATAGAAAGGCTTCTTCTAATATCCTAGACCTGTTGTATTCTTGTTTGTTCAGCCACAGTGGTCAACAGGTGATAGAAGACCTTTACCTTGTAGTCCTAGAGGTCCTTTTCCAGTGTATCCCATTTTTGTGATCAATTTATTTCCTGGTCCATATGACTTCTGAGGAATTTTTCTTGAATTGGAATCACATTTTTGGACTGATTGGGATTGAGACTCATCCTTGCATAAGCATGCAAGCATGACTTCTTCTTCCTCAAAATCTTGTTTAGATACTTTCTCTATGACAAAGCTTCCATTGAATATGACCTGGGACTCTTTAGCATTGGGTTTCACTTTGTCTGAAGGTTTTCTATAAGATTTTGGGGACAACGTGAGAGAGGTGAGAGATAAAAATAGTTCCATTGTGTATTCTCCCATACCCTTGTCTTTGATTTTGACATCTTTTGCAATGTCTTCCATCTTGGATTTAGATGCAAAAATTTTTTGCTTAGTGGAAGATTCTATGTTATTAGGAACAAGATTGTCAGCGCTTTCTTTGAATGCATTGCAAGTTGTAGATATGTTAGCTAGAATCGTTACCTCTACTCCTTCATAAGGAAATTTCACACATTGATGGTATGTGGAAGGAATAGCTCACATTTCATGTATCCAGGGTCTCCCTAGAAGAACATTGTAAGCCAAAGGTAGATCAAGAACTTGACATGTGATATCTCTGATAACTGGACCTATTCTAATAAGTAAGACAATTATTCCTTTGGAAGATCTTTCTTGTTCATCATATGCCTTGATAGTTATCTTCTTTTTAGGATCAATGGTAGCTTCTGATAATCCTAGTTGTATGATCAAGATGTAAGAACAAATGTTGAGACCAGCGCCTCCATCTATTAACACATGTTTGACATGATGGTTTTGGATTAAGACTTCAATGTACAAGGGTTGGTTATGTGGATGACTCAAGGAGTTATCATCTAACTCTAAAAAGGAGATATGCTAGGGAGACGTCAAATGACCAACCATAGTCTAGAATCTGTCTAAATCAAAGTTGTCAAGAACATTGGATCCGAGCAGAGATTTATCTAGGATGGCTCTATGAGCTGGAGATATCTGAAGCAACTCAAACATTGATATTTTTGCATTGGTATGCTGGAGTTGTTGGACAATACTGTATGATGTTGGTCTTGTGTCTTTAGAATTTGATGATTTAGAGGTAGCCCTCTATTTAGAAGTAGATGAAACATTGAAAGGCATCTTAGGGACATTGAATGAATCTGAGATTTTGCCTTGTAGATGTGTCTGAGCTTGTGATCAAGTAACTGCATTTGCTGATTGATTATCTCTATCTTTTCACACAATGATGATGACATTGCAATGTTCAGATAAGCAAGGTTCCACCATGTTTATGACAGCATTGTTTCCAAAGTAAGCATAATTGACTTTAGCACCCATGTTAGGCTAAGAAGATGAATCTCCTTGACCATGTTTCTAAAATGGTTCTATGAATGTCGTATGATCATTATTGTTATCAATGTTGTCTTGTATGAGATTCTTCAAGCATATGCAGTTATTGGTTTTATGACCCTTATTTTGATGGAAATCATAGAAATCGGTCTCTTTCCACCATTTGGGTTTAGGTTCAAGATCAAATGGTTGGATCTCAAGCAATGTGATGATTTTGTTGGCCAACATAGTTTTCATGGTGGACTCTAAGGATTCTCCAAGAGGAGTAAACTTGCATTTAGGATCTGTAGCCCAAGGTTTGTAGTCAGATGGCTTCTTGTTTGATTCTATCACTTTTACCTCTGAGGATTTGATGGCTTGAGTACCAATAGTAAGATTGAAAGCAGGTGCCTTATATGGGTTACGGACATTGTCAACAATGCTATCTATGACAATGCCTTTATTCTTGTTCCATTTTTTGTTTGTGTCTTTGGAACTAGATCTAGATTCATACTTCTCTTTTTGGAGTGATATGTCTCCTTTTTTCACAAGGACTTTCTCAATTTTGATTACATTATATACCATCTTATTGAATTATGTGTGATCTTGCATTTGTAAAGGCTAGTTGATTTCTGGAACAAGATTGTTGATGAAAATTTCTAGCTTCTCTATTTCTAGAATGGGTCTAGCATAGAGAGAGAACTTCTTCCTCCATCATTTGAGGAAAGTCAGGAATGGTTCTCCTGGGTATTGTTTTAGATTACAAATGTCGATCATGGTGACTTGATGTTTGATGTTGTAGGTGTATTGTTGATAAAATAGCTTGATTAACTCCTCAAAAGTTTTGATTGTTGGAGGCATTTTTGAGAACCAATGAATGGCTTCTCCTCCTAGAGATCAAGGGAAAAGATGCATTAGGTAGGTTGGTTCATGCATGAACTCCATGGATTGAGTACAGAATTCTCTAACGTGGTCTTGGGGATCAGAGTTTCCATTGTATTTGTCATACTTAGGCATTTCCACTCTCTTTGAGAATGGTGGCATGTACAAGTCTTTATCAAATGGAAAAGGACATAGAGCCTCCATGGAGAACTCCTTAGGTTCCTTCTCTTTTTCAATTTTTTTGAGCTTGACTTGCATGGCATGTATCTATTTCATCATATGTATGATAGGAGTTTCTTCCTCTTGAATAACGATTTCTTTGACATTAAAGTTTGGAGGAAGTTTAGCTCCTTGTTGAGCTAACTCTAGAAAGTATGCCTCTTTTTCTTCATGCAAGAAATGCCTCATCATTTTCTTGAAGTTATCATCATTTTGATATTGGGCAATTTCGGAAGGTGTGGGTTCTTGATCTGCACCATGTTGAGATTGGTGTCCTTGGGAGCCTTGGTTTTCTCCTCCTTGAGACACAGTGCTATTGTGAAGACTGTTGGGAATTGATTTATGTGGGGTTGGTTGATGACCTATGTGAATCGATACAGGAGGGGTGACATAACAACCTTTCAAGAAAATATTGCTAAGAGTATCTTATCCAAAGAGATTTGTGTCATGGAGTTGATGAAATGTTTGAGCAATCACATAAGATGTTGTTGAAGATAATTTGGGTTTTTCTCCTTCTTTCTGTATGAGGAAGCTCTAGTCTCCACCATTAACTTTGAGTGAAGCAAAAGAGCAAGATTAAGACAACTAAAGAATTACTTGATTCAAAAAGATCAAATCACACAACCTTGTCAAGATTGGATTGATTGAAGATAGATTAGATGTAAATGAAGGATATTGTGCCCTAGAGGTATGGGTAGATGCCCAAAAGATGGTGGACACGAGCTCGCAACACTTAGCCATTTTTTATGAAGATTGAATTGAAGATGATTGACAAGGTTTTGACACAATATGAAAAAGGTTCAAAGCGATAAATCAAAAGGCTAGATCAAACTCAAGAGACCACTTTTTGGAAAATAATTGGATTCTTTCTAGTTTCTGCTATGTTCCTAACATAATGATTTTTTTGACAGAATCTGGAAGTAGGCTGTAAAAATTAGATTTTGGCAATTTTGGCAAGTTTCTGGCAATTTTTCAAAATTCTCATATGAGTTTCTCCAGGCTCGTATGAGTCTGGGTAAGCTCTGGCATGACAACTGACAAGACTCATATGATAGTTAACACCAGGGTTTGATTTTCTTTGACCTTTTCTGAAAAAACTCATATGACAATATACAAGCTCCCATACGACAATCTAGGGGTTTTGATATGACTTTTGGAAAAACTCGTACAACTTTTTGAGACAATGGGATGACTTTTGGACTCCTTAAAGGAATTTTGCTTCAAATTTTGCAATTTTTTAGTTTTTAGAATCAGTTTGTTTGTAAGATTTTCTCTGTCCAAGTTTGTAGATTCATGTAACAATTCCGGATTGTTCATTTCCAATGGACCAAGTAGATAGCAACACACAAAATAGCAAGCAAAGGGAAGCAATCAATCATCTCAAAATAATGACAAGGGAAAAAGAAACCTTGCGCATGAACAAGCAATAGTGACTTATTAAGCTAATCCCTAGGAATGTTACTTGTGTATGTTCTCAAAAAGTTTTCCAATAACGCACATAGTCCTAGAAAATGAAAAATTGGCCTCGCTAAGGTGTTTAGTAATGGTCTGAATCTGCAAATTTTTTGATCTCAAGAGGGTGAACTCCAATCCAAGCACACTGGGGTTTTGACATGGTCTGAGAATTTAATCAATCAGGAGCTGCTAGGGAGATCTAATAACCCAACAAGAGACCACACTCATGGAGATTTCTTCCACAAAGACATTTATATAGCGGTTGTTGCTACCACGGAGAAAATGGCTATTACCGCTTGTGGTTTCGTCCACGTGGTTGACCTTGCTGGTGCTCAAAAATGATGGACCATTTTTGGCCAACTGAGAGGCACACACTAGTGCCTCTACAATTTTGGCTTGATTGAGCCAAGGCTGGTAGGCCTGAATTCACAAGTGCCCTATGCTACACAAACGCATGCATAGACAAACATTCCTTCCAAAGGGGTAAACAATCCTTGGAGGAAAATAATACTATCTCCTAAATAGCTGTATTTGTATGAAAACTAAACTAAAATTACACTATCACTAAATTCTAATTGTGAATGCTTTATAAAGAAGAAATTAGATTTATATGTAAACTAGAAAGAAGAACCAGATAACAACTTCAAATGAAATAAGATCAGTGCCTAATGCAAATCTAGGTATAGAGTCAAATATTTCAATCCTACATATAATCAGAGACAGTTTTAAGGCAACTTACTCCTTTAAAGTAAGACTATCATCCTACAAGCTTCCACTTGATCCACAATTCAAAATAATTCACACAACTAATCCTATCGATTTTAACCCAAATTAAGAGGCCGACAAGAACAGCGGTAGGTTCAAAGACCATACAATTGCTATTTGAATTGCATAAATTAACTTTGAACTATAAAAATCAAGGAATAGAACATAGTAGAACACCTTGGCACACAGAGTATCTGAAAAACTAACTGAAAATAAATGATATATAACCTCAAAAAAGCATAAAACAACTTATCTGACATCACATTTGAAAAATTGCATATAAGGTTTGAATCTGTAGTTGCAGGAGTTTTTTGTCCCAATTGTCATGTTGTGATACTTTTGTTTTCAAATTGTATCAATATAAATATAATTGCCAAAGGTTTCTCATGAAAAGACATACCTTTTCACAGAACCTAATCCCTAAAACTAACCCTAAAAATTATGCATTAACCATATAAATGGTTTTTAGGGAAAAATATTACCCATATGACAAAATTGATTTGTTATATCTTTAGACATGTGCATAATGATCTGCATATTTAATTCCTACACACAAATATTCAAAGTTAAATAATCTTTCAATAAAATTTAAAATTAAAAACATTATATTTAATAATGTTTTAAGCTTTTATAAAGATCACTATTTAAGATTATTTATTAATTAATAATATATCAATAAAATTATGACATAACTTATACAAATGTATTTGATAAATAAAATATAAATACCAATAAAGCTAAATTATTAATCTTAGGTATAGTTTGCTTTATTTATCAAAACATATGAAAATGTTATCAACACCTAAAATTATAACATTGGAATATAACGTTTAAAATTAAAATTCACTTTTAAAAATATTAACCATAATGCATTCATTTTTAAAAATATCCTTTCACTAACATAAGATAATATAAATTACATAAAGAAATATTCTTAAAACATTAGGGTAAAAAGATTTATAACTCACCCTAAAAAAGAGGAGCACTTACCCTAATATCACAATATATAAAATAATTTACATAGGGAAGTGCATTGATGCTTTTTAGAAAAGTGACAACCCTAATATTTAAGAAATATTTCTAATGTAAAAATAAAATTTTACAACTACTTAATAAAATGCATTTAGGTCTTTGAAATAAAATAATTTCACTTTCTAAACAAAAACCGTAAATGCATACATTACAAATCATTTAATTAGTATTTACAAAATGAAAGTTAAAATCAAATAAAGTAAGATATAATCATTTATGCCCACTTTACCCTAATAGATTGATTTTTTAAATTAAAAATATAATAGGGTAAAATAAAAGATTACTCTTAGGTATTTTGAGAATTAAAGATTTATGCTAATTAAAACAATTTCAAACCTTATGAACATAATAATCTTTTCTAGCATGAATTTCCTTTTTACACTTTTCACTTTAGGGTTTATGAGGGTAATTTAGAAATTAAATTTAAAAAGGATCACGTTAGTAAAATTCAAATCATGTAAAATATAAAACCATTTTGAAACACACAAGAGAAATCCTATTGCATTTATAACCTAACATTTTATCCCTGAATTACTAAAGGGAATAAAATAATCTTTAATTTATACTTTTATTTCTACCCATACTCTCAAGGAATAAAATAGGACAATCGGTTTGGCTAGGTTGGGTAGTTTGGTTAGGAAGAAAGGGTGGGTCAAGAGGTCGAGTGTTCAACTCCCTCTCCCCACTCTTTTTTCCTAAAATCAATCAAATTAATAATACATAGACAAGGAATATTTCATATTTAAATTTAAAATTATTAAAGAAATGAATACTCCTTGTATGAGAAATTGTGTTGATTTTTCACCTATACATAAAGATGTAAATAAATTAGTTCCTCTTCCAAATCCTCTTGAAGAATATAAATAGACTAACTAGTTAGAGGGTAGGAGGGTAGGTAGGTAGGAAAAAAGGTTGGCTTGAGAGGTGGAGGGTTCAACTCCCTCTCACCACCTTTTTCACTTAATCACCTTATTATTTATTTTATTTTATTTTTAATTATTTTATTTCACAATATACATGGATTAAATTTATTGAAATAAAATAACTAAAAACCTATTTCATGAACAAAGATAATAACAAGTATTTGTGCCTTTTTAATCATTTTAATTTTTTACATCGGGAAATTACATAAAAATAAAAATGGAGATTATACTTCCCTGATGTTTTGCGTATTTAGAACCTGAAATTTTAAGTGTCAATAGACCCAATAAAGGGAATGTCCACTACGGTTAACCCTCTCTAAAGGTGACTCACAAAAGATACCACATGGGGACTTGGTCCAAATCCAATGATTTGAGTTTTTGATACTAACCAAAAAGGGAGTAGAGCATAATCCTCTAGCCTTATCACTTTTACCCAAACACAGAAAATAGATCAATCTGACACGCTAAGATTGAAATTATCTCACCAAGGCTTTTGATGTCAACAACAATGTCTACCGAGCTCTCTAAGAGGGACCAAGAGAGAACGTACCAATCAAAGTTGAGGACCAAACCAAGTAGAATGTGAGATAATCACAGTAACCTCCCTACCTACAAGGGGATATGTCGTCAAGAAGAGCTTTGCATGCAAAACAAGCGAATGAATCCCACTCTCTCAAGATCATCCACAAATAGTGTTAATAGGGCCTATTTACTATGTGTAATAGATATGCAAAAAGCAAATCTATATTCATTTTATAGCCTAAAACTGAAGTCTATGGTATGAAAGCAAGAAAATTAACACAAGCTTGACACGTGAGAGTTCATTTTATGTCCCCAAAAATGAAGTGTTATCAAATGCCACAGAATACCTAAGTTCCTCGCAACGCGCTTAGTAGATTTTACCTATTTTGTAATTTTTGTTGTGTTTTTCCAATCAAAATCAGCAAGTACCAATCAGAAATAGAATATCTCACTTGTTAGGGTTAGTTGTTAGTCCAAATCCAAAAAATTAAATCTGGAAAACTGCCTGGAAATCTGAAATGAAAATTGAATTCTAATGCCAAAACTTATATGATAATCAGTTACCTCATGTACGACACTCCACACCTAATATGACAGTGGGTCTCTATGCACACAATAAAGTAGCTTCCAAATGACAATGTGTAATAATTGATATGAGTCTTCAAAACACCAACTATCGTACGACAATCAGGGGGGTCCTGGTATGACTTTCTGACAAAAATCATACAAAAAAATGTATGGACAGAACATAAAGATCACAGTTTTGGCCATAAAATGATAGAAATCATTATAAATGAAATGGAAACCCATTTCAGGGCCTCACGGTGAGCGCTAGAAATGTGTGTGTGAAATTTGTACCTAGCTGGAGACACAACACTTCAATAAAACATTAGAGGTTAGAAAATCAAAGAAATTTATAAATAAATGAAACTAAGCTAACCAAGCGATTTATTGCCTTCTAGTAGGTGCGAGTATGGTATTGTCAGATTAGACCGAGATCAGTGATAATGCAACACCTAAACGAAAGATTTAAATGATTGAAATCAATGAAGATGAAATGCAGATTAATCTTTTTTGGGGGGGGGATTTTGAATGCAATAAGATAAAAAACTTGATATGAAACTAATCTAGAATGATTTGGAATGATATGCAAATTAATCTAACAATGATATGCTATGAACCCTCAAAAACAATAACAAAAATCTCACAATCGCCTTGTGTGCAAGAGCTTGATTCTTCAGATGTCAATTCGCTAGAGTAAGTATGCAAATTTGAGGGATATATTATGAAGAGCTGAGCCTTGTTTTTATAGAAATTTGGGGCTTGAGGATGCATTGAGAAAAGCCATAAATCACTCTTGATAAACTCAGGTTGATTTTTGAGTTAACAAGAAATTAAGAATAAATAAACTCATAAAATCATGCAAAAGCAGTTTTTATCTCAAAATAGAGTTTAGTTCTCTTTTTCAACTCATCATCAGATGTTGAGTTTAGAAAGTTAACAAATTGAAATTGAAAATTGATTTAAAGTTAACTTCTTTTTTGATTGTGCATGATTTAATATAAATTAATTTAATAAATAAAGTGATTTATTGTCCACTTAACTGATTTTGAATTAAAATAATTGATTTATGGGTTAATCAATTATTAAATCAAACTGTATTCCAATTAAATCATTAAATTTGATAACTTTGATTTTAAATCAATTAAATAAATATTCAATTGATTGTTTGTAGGAATTTTGATTTATTGTCAAAATAAAAACAATATTAATTAGGAATAAATGCAATTAAATCTAATTAAATAATTAAGTGGTAGAATTAAATTAATTAATTAAATATTCATCATATTCAATTAATCAACTTTTGGATAAATATGACATTTATCACCAAATAATATTCAATTAAAGATAATTATGATAAATTAGTAATATTCAAGGAATATTCCCCGATGCAGAATTAAGATAATCAATTACATTTTTGATAAACTGATGTGCAGATGTGCCTTAGGTTAGGAATATGATGTCGATTTCATTCTATTTGACAGTGTAGGAGGTTAATGAACCTATAGCCCATTTTTGGGGTATCACAACAAGTCATGTTATGAGGATGAGGATTCTCGGGACTTACCTATCAACAAACAAGATGACTCTTTATCTCTATCATCGAATGAGGTAGACAAAGTGCTTGATTTGGTATTGTGTTTGAGTAAATAAATGTCCATTAATGGGTATTCCATCCACATATCATACCTTGCAATAGCTGATTCATGTAGGGTTCATCCATTTTATCTACATCTAGAAGTAAGTTATCCTGACTTCATGCTAGCTTGGGGGATTGCTTTAGAAGGTAAGGATAATTTTGAGCATGTTTCCTTGAGGTTTGAGGAATATAATTATTTTATTGATGCTATTAATAATTCCCATAATCTAAAAGACATGTTTATGAGTGAAATTCTTAGTCCTAATGAGGTTAAACATGATGATTTATTATTTAGGACCAATGATGGTAATAACAAGGATCACAGTCTTTATTATTTACCTTTTGAATCTTGTTGTAATGATAGGTATAGTACATCACCAATTCCTATGTTTTCTTATGGTGTGTATGTTATTGATGAGGATGGAGTGGTGTACCATGAGTTAAGAACTCCAGAAGAAGAAATTGTGTTGCGTAAGAATACACTCATAGTTGGGAACTCATTAAATTAGGTTGTATCTTTCCATTATCTCTTTAATTTTGATAATTTTCAATTTGAATATGATGATAAGGGTAATAAAAAAATTTTGTGGATTAATCATGATTATGGAGATTCACCACAACTTCTAATTTTTTTTAATTTGTACCCAAACTTTGAACAAAACTTGTCTAAATTTTATTTTTCTGAGTACAAAGATGAGTTTTCTTTCCTTAGAAATATACAAAGTGGGTTATTGCTACTACATGTAAAGAAAAATCAATTAATTGGAAACTCATCTTCTTTTTGTTCTAAGTTTTTTGTACATAATTTGACTTTACTCTTAATTAGGTAGGTGTTAGTTAGTTTCCCTTTGTGTTTTAGTAGTTAGTTTTATTTCTTGTTTCTTGTTTTGTTAGTGTGTTTGTCATTGTTCCTTGTTGCTTGATTATCTTTCTTCTTTTCATTTGTTAGTCTTGGGAAAAGTGAGTTTTTTTAGGGTTTTCCCAACTTGTGGTGTACCCCAACTAGTTCTTGATAGGAGGTGGGGGTATTTCTTAGTCAAAACCTCAAAGAGAACACACCTTCACTAAGAGCTACATCTGGTAATTAGATTAGGAAGTCCTTTTTCACCAGAATGTCAGGATAATATATGATGCTATCTATCCAGCTTCATATACACACATATAAAGAGCTCAACCTAAAGCAAGGTCCATTAGTTGGGTGTGGGTCAGAATTATTATACGCATATTAGCTCATATGAACACATGATTTCAAAACCCTATAATCTGGCTAAAAAATAAAAAAGAGAAAAAAATAAAAGAAAAGAAGGATTACTAAGTGATCCAAATCATCAAAGAAGCTTGTAAGAGTGAGAAACTACTAAGTGATTTGAGTCATCCATAAATATACAAAAGAAGAGTCACTAAGCCACCTAAATCATCAAAAAAATTGCAAAGAAGAAAGATTGCTAAGTGATCCAAACAAGCATGATGTTCAAGTGAAAAATGCTCAATCAAAATGAAATGGGTGGTTCTAGAAACCTCTACTAGAGCTATGGACACTGAACTAGTAGTAGAGAAAGGTTAGACTAAAACATATAGAGAACTCTATCAAGGCAATAGACACCTGACTGGAAGTAGAGAAATCTCTAGAAAATATGACTTAATATTGTTAAATGACATTATTTCATCTCTCATTATTCTGAGTGATTTTTTCAAAGTGTCTAGTTGGAATGAATACACTTAAACACACACTGGAAAGCTTATTCAAAATCTATTACTCTTGAATCTTGTGAAACAGTGTTCCCTTATATGATAGTTCTATAGTATTTTTGGTGCAGGGCTAGTTTGGAAGGTGGTTTTCTAATGAAGAGATGCCTTGGTCATTTCTCCTCTTGGGGGGGATATTTGTTGTGCCTCCATAACTCACACCCCACTTTAGTCACTTAGCCTAATGGGGACCCCCCTTTTTATGTTTTTGCTTTTATTTTTTTTCCTTGATCCTAGACAATTTGGTGTCGAGTTAGTCAAATTGTGGGCTCCTTGTGCTCCTGATAGTCTTATGGTCAAGTGATAGGGCTCGGGGTATTTCCCCCCCCCCCTTTTTATCTCCTTTATCTTTTTTGTTTATTTTCTTTCTTAGTTTGGTGTCTAGGTTAAGTGTAGAAATCCCTTCAATTTTTGTTGGACTTTCAAAGTACGGAGCTTTGCTGGATTTTCATATTTTTGAGCTTTGCAAGAATTTTGGAGTTTCAGAGTATTGATCTTTACTAGACTTTTAGAGTCTGAAGCTTTGCTGGACTTTTGGACTTTCAGAGTCCAAATTTTTTCTAGACTTTCAGGATTTGGGGTTCTTGCAACTCTGACCCCCAAAAAAGGTTATTGGGGTATTAGACCCTCAAAGCCCTGATCCCCACATTTTTTGACCTACATTAACTAGATACCTTTGAGATTTAAGGGGCTTGGACCCCCAAAACTCCAAAGGCATTTTGAAGGTCTACAACCCCCAAAACCTCGATGGTTCAGCTATAAATGCTTACTATTATGAAAGGTCAATTATTCAAGTTTATCAGGCCCCATAAATCTAAAAGGAGTCATCGGGGACCGCAACCCAAAAGAACCAAAAATAGATGAAGGGGTCTTAAACTTGGATATTTTCTTCTTCTATTTAGGTTTTTTTTGTTTGGTTTCTTAGTTCTTTAGCTTTAGAGTAGTTTTTCTATGTTTTCCGCAATTTGGTAGTTTATTTTCTTTAGTTAGATTTCTTGGTTTTCAATCAAATATACTGACAAGATTTTTGTTGTGAGTGCAAAATTATAAAGAACATCTTTAATGCTACTAATAAAGTACAAGTTCTTGGGTTAGAGCATGTTGGAATGGAAAGATAAGGGACTAAGAGGGGAGGGGTGAATCAGTACCCTCAAAAACATTTTACTAA
Source organism: Chamaecyparis obtusa (assembly GCA_027943335.1). Taxonomy (NCBI): domain Eukaryota; kingdom Viridiplantae; phylum Streptophyta; class Pinopsida; order Cupressales; family Cupressaceae; genus Chamaecyparis; species Chamaecyparis obtusa. Next base: position 402,104 of record BSBK01003249.1, read on the forward strand.
ATACTCAATCTGCAAATAGTAGTAACTAATCTATCCAATTGAATCTATTGTTTGCAACATTCAATCAAATGACTTGTAAATGTAAAGTGCATGAAAAACAAACAATAATTCAATCACATAACATAGATATTTTGGTTACGCAGAAACCCTTGTGAAAAGGTAAAAACTGTGGTGGGGATGACACCCATAAATTCTTCACTACTGCAGATAATAAAGTATGTTGGTTAAGGCTAAAAGTTGTGATCACTTCTGGTGATCTTATCCTTTTAGGAGTAACAATCAGATCAACTAGATCTACCTTATTAAAGGATTTAAACAACACTACTTGAGTGTGTACTCGGTTAAGAGATTTACATACAGACTGTTAAGTCTACTCTGTTAAGAGATTTTGCTAACTCTATTACAATGATTAGAGAATAACATAAAGTATCTTTAAATGAAAACTATACTTGTCTGAATCAAATCTATGATATACTGAATAAATATCACCTCAATATGTAGTAGTTTGTCCTCTGTTCTGCTCAGTAGCCTTGACTGATTCTGAATAAATTGATTTTGTATCTCTGAATACTGGTCAAACTATGTCTAAATTCTGATGTCTTGAAGGTGGCTACTACTTCAAGATCTACTGCTTGATTCACTTCTTCACACTTGTATCATCCTTATGTCAAAATGACATGAATTATAATTATATAGAAAACTATTATGATTTCCATAACTACCATGACCTAATTAGGTTTACATCTTCTTAGGAAAAACCTAAGATCTATGGTGTACAAAATTAACATAGCCAATACTTCTCGGTGAATATACTGGTGCTCGGTGTCCATGTTTACTGATGCTTGGTGCTTGGTGTTTACTGATGCTCGATAAAACTACTCTCATGCCTGATTAAACTTGTTTCCATTTAGTTGTCGGTACTACCTTATGAATACTCAGTATGAAGGCTTGTGTGATTAATCGACTAGCATAATGTAGCTTGTAGTTCTTCCTTTTATCGACTAATCAGCATAGATAACTGACTTATCCACTTTGATACTAAAGACAACATCAAATGCTCAAATAGAGATAAAAATCTCTCCCTTTGGCATTAGTATCAAAACTTGTAATGTATATACACTGATATATTTCTCACTATCCTTACTTCATATATACATGACAAAATTTCTTCAAAAACTTGCATAACTCCCCCTTGGTGCATGCTCCTAGTATGTGTGTAGTACACTTAACATATAATTATACAATTTGACATATACATTATATTTCCCCCTTTTTGAGATTAATGCCAAACTCAAAAATATGTACTTACATCTTGTCAAAAATGTGTTGATGGGTTTTCTTCAGAGAATCTAAGAGGTTTTCCCATTCCTCTTTCAAGTTGGTGAGAGAAATTTTCTCAAGACTGACTTTTGCATGCATGTCAAATATGTTCTCCAACACTAAAATTTTTAGTGTTGCAACTAAAGCTTGCACTTTGACAATATGTCGCTCAATTATTTTCAGGTGGGGAAGCAACTCTTCTTGTATCTCGGTGACTTGGTCACTTATTCTATCAACCTACTTCCTCAACTCTACTCTTAACCACCTAAGTTCTTGATCTTTAAGTATATTATTATGAAAAGAATTCGGCTCGGTTAGGGAGGCATTTGCACTAGCTTGGATTTTGGTATCCAGCTTTTTAATATTTTCACTAATCTTAGCAATGAAACTCTCCATAGTGAAAAGCTTAATTAACATTTGAATTATGCTCTGAGTAATAGATTGAATATTGGTGATTACCTCAGAAAGCTTAACCTTGTTTATTGCCACTTCCTGGCTGATCTTTTTTGCCAATTTGTCTTGTAACTTAGATTATGCCCTTTCTTCAAGTCTCTTCTCTACATCAATGTCTGGGGCATTTATTTCATGTACAAGAGTGGCAAGTTGGTCCATTATCAGTGTGTCTTCATTTATCTGGACCTCAGGTACAACCTATTGCAAGATGTCTCTTACATCTTCAAGAATTTTCTTGCTCTTGCACTCTTTCCTCAACTTCTCTTGAGCTTCCTTCCTTGTGCATAATTCCCCATATTTTCTCAACTCTTCGGGGTCTAAATTCCTCGGGTCATAGTCAGGTATTAAAATGACTTCATCTAGTGTGACTAGCCCTTTACCATGTTTTTTCTTCTTCTTATTAGGCTCTTTTGGTGAATTCTTAACAAAAGTAATAATGTCCTTTACCTCAACACTTGAGGTTACTTACCCGGTAGACACATTATCTTTTTTCTTTTGCTCCTTGCTAACCTGTGTGTCAGTTGATATGGAGGGAGCTTTGAATGTAGTGTCTTGTGGTGTGGTCTCGATAGTCTTTGGGTCATCTTGGCCATGTGTCCCTACCTCTTTTTCCTTAGGCTCTTCTATCTCAGTAGGTGCACTTGTCCCTTGTTCCCCTAATGTGTCCTTCAGTTTCTCAGGGATTGAGCCTTCGGGTTTTTCTTAAGAAATTATTTCTACAGCTTCCATTGGGATAGGAAGATAACCTAATATAGATCTTATTGCTAGCTCAAGAGTGGTTTCCTCATCTTGTGTTTTAACTCTAGCAATAGTAACATCCTCATCATCTTTAATGTCATCATGATCACCATTTGTGATGTCCTCAATGAGTACATCTAGTGCATTATTATCAATCCCTTGGATTTCAACTTGATCAGGTGCATCTTGAGTTAAACTCATTTCTTTGGTGGCATCTATTGTATCAAGTACCTCGGTATCTAATATTTCAATTCTCTATTTCAGTGTCAAATCTACATCATCATTGTGAATTCCCTTACCTTTTCTTTTTGATTTCTTCTCAGGAATAATGGCTAAGGCCATCTTTTCTGATTCTTCTCGAGCTTGTATAATTGAAATCCAGATGATTTGACTATTCTCATCTATGTCTGCCAGATTTTCATCAAGTATCTGTAGTGCCCGATTCTTTTCTTGAAATCTTTTTGAATATTTACTCATTAATTCCTCAATTTCAGGAATTGTTAATGTATGAATTGCCAAAACTAGGGATTGTTCCCTCATTCTCTTCTCAGTATTCAAGGCATAGGACCACTTCTATGAAATTGTTTCTTCTAATTCCTTGCGTAAGTATTTCAAAAGCTCTATCGATACTCTATTGAATCTAATCATCATCTGTATGATTGTCTCTTCAATTTTATTCTGATCCTCAGTTGACAAGTGCTTAAACCAACTAATTTCAGGATCACTTAATCCTATGTTTTCAATTATCTCTTCAGCTACCTCATCTATTGACTGATTCTTATTTACAACAACTTTAAACTCATCATTATCATCTTCATCATCATCTAAATCATCTTTTCCTCTAATTAACTTTTTTCTTTTCTTAGGGGCCTCAGTGGTAGGTTTACTACCTCTCTTTTTATATGTCTTCGTCAGTGTAGTTGTAGTTGACCTTGATATTTTCACAACTCCCTTCTTCGGTGGAGGTGAAGCTATAGTTGTTGACCTTGTTTGTGCCCTTTTCTACACTTTTAACTACTTCTTTGGAGAGGGGGAAAGAGAAACCGGTGTAGAATCTACATCTTTGTCTGGCTCAGTTTCCTCACTATCATGTGGTTTGTAAGAAAGAAGTAATTGACCTTCAGTTGCTACCTCAACTAGTGTACTCTCAGATGATTCAACATCATCACAAAATTTCTTTACAAGATTTTTCATCATTTTCTTTGACTTCTTTGTTATTTTACTGATAACTAGGCCTGTTTTAATTCTTGTCTTGGCCTCTTTAGAGGTTCCAAACCTTTCTGCATTAACATCCTTAGGAACAACTAATAAATATTTTATTGATTTGGAAGAAAAATCAATGTCCATTTCATATCCCATAGGGGCTAACCATTTAGTCCTGGGCTCCATAGCCTTAATCAATGTGTGATAGGTGTCAACTAGAAAATATATATCCTACTCATAATCTTCAACTAGTTGCCTTGGAATTATGCTCTGAGAATTCATTATGCCTTTAAATTTCTCAAAATAACTATTTAAAATACTGTTAAGATTATTTCCCAAGCCCTTAATCAAATCTGTAATTTACACTATGACTAGCTTGTCGATTGACCATTCTATATTATCGACCAATGAAAAAAATCTTTGCATATAAAAGAATATGCAAACTAGCAGGGATCCAAACTTAAATTTGTTAGACTTCACCAACTAGATTGTCTTCATGTTCTCTTCAATCTGCTTCAAAAGAAGCTCAATGAGGTCCAACTGAAAACCTTTCTTAATCATTTTAAATGCTATGTCAACAGCTCCACATGGCACACTATTCAATCTGCTCGAGTGATAAATCTTATAATCGATGACATGAGCTACAAATTTTACTTAAGGGTCCTTGATTGTGTTAATTTTCATAGCTTAGTCATCCCACTCGGCTCCTGTGTTCTTCTCAATTTCTGCCCTAGACACACTGTGAAATGCCTTTGCCTTATCAGTGGTAGGATACCTGGTGACAGCATGAATCATTTTCTTAGTTATTTTAATGGGCTCATCCAACCAAAATGTTCCATCGTGAAACTGACTGAGAACAACTCTAATCCATTTGCTCTTGAAATCTTTTAGAAAATTTAGGGCATTCACCAGACCTAGTACTTTTAATTACTTGTAATCAGATTTCAAATTACCATCTTCTCCACATAGCTTCTAATAAGCTGCATACATGTCAAAATCTCTAATTTCTCCTATCTTGCAGTGAATGTATGACCACACATCCTCAACCAGTAGAACCCTAGGTGGTATACTTGAGAAGGCTCTCGTTTGATCAATTTCAAAGCAACTTCAGGATGAAGTTTGTATCGGGGTCTGTTACATGTTGTAGAAATAATAAGGTTGACTTCCTCTTCCTCTACAAACTTAGACTTGTTCACATTTGATACGGATGCCATGATTTCTTAATTTAGGGTTTCAGTAAGTATGAGTATGAACAACTTGATAATAATATAACTTACACAAAAATGTCGATGAAAATCACTCAGAAGACTTTGAAACTATGTTCAAATACTCTGAAAATCCTTTGCTTGAAATCACTCTGGAAGCTCTTCGCTCTTTGTAAACATTGGTGAAAAAATGAACTAAGTTCATTGTGTATTTATAACTTTTTCAAATTCCCGCTCAAACCTTTTTTGCAATAAATGCTAGACCTACTCATAGCTTGATGACAACTATCAAACTCAATGAGTACCATAAAATACCAACTGCTCGATTAACATATATTTTCACTCATTTAATACTAATACTCAGTTAACCTTGCATAATAGTCACCGATAGGTAACTTCTTACTCGATCTAGCATATACCGACTATAAACTCTTTAAAGTCCAAAACTTATAAAACCATAATGCATCTCAATTCATGTGGATTTGGTATGTGCACATCTAATATAAGGAACTGTATGTAAAATATGATCAATTTGAAATGTCAATTCCATACATACCTTTTTCAGCTTAGGTGGAGGTGTCGATGTCACCCAATCCAATGGACAAGGTTTCACCGACTGCATTGCTTGACTCAACATTATCATTTGATGCCTTTCTCCACATAGTGTTTCTTATTCTCATGATATCTGCAACTGTATTTCCATTCTCAAAAACTTGTGTTTCTGGTGCTCGATCTCTGTAATCTTCACTTAGGTGAGTGAATTTATGACAATGTAAACATGCCATACCAATTCTTGTCCAACTTTGACATTTTCCAGCCCATCTCTTCCTCATGCAATTAGCTACAATATGTCCATACCTTCCACATGCTGTGTAGTTAACCCATGTGTTATAATCCCAAGTGTAAGCATTACCTTATCTTCTCTATTGATCGGTTTTATTCTATCCTTTCAGTGTCCAAACTTGCTTCATCTTTGTTCTACATTCTTGTGAGGTATGTCCATGCATGTTGCAAGTATGACAATGTTTCTCCATGTAGGGTTTGTTAGGAGTCCTATTCAACTTAGATCTACATTCATATTTTTGATTTCCAAACTTGTTACAATTATAACAATGACCATTGAACTTAGAAGTGGTTTTAGGTTTACCTTGTGCTTTACTCCTACAAACATTTGAAGTGTGGCCCGGTTTACCACAGTGGTAGCATGTCAGTGTCTTAGGTCTCTAATTCTAGTTTTTATTCATATGTTCAGCTTGCTTAGATGATTCTCTTTGCTCGATGTAGCCTAATCCAATAGTACTTCAAAGTCCTCTTTGACTAATTAGAAAATAATCAATTTTCTTAGAACTATCTTCAGCCTTTTTCATCATCTCATTATGTTGTTGCTGCATCTTCACTTCATTTCTTAGTTTTTCATTTTCTTCCCTGAGTACTCCAATATCTTCAAGTTTCCTTGACAACTCATTATTCACTCAGTTGATCTCTTGGCTTACAATAATCATCTAATTGGATATTTCAAAGTGATTCTCGGTAAGTCTTAGTATCTTAGTTTCCTTTACTTGTAGTTGTTCAGTCATGGAGGGGTGAATCAGTACCCTCAAAAACATTTTACTGAATACTCAATCTGCAAATAGTAGTAACTAATCTATCCAATTTAATCCATTTTTTGCAACATTCAATCAAATGACTTGTAAATGTAAAGTGCATGAAAAACAAACAATAATTCAATCACATAACACATATTTTGGTTATGCAGAAACCCTTGTGAGAAGGTAAAAACTACGGTGGGGATGACACCCACAAATTATTCACTACTACAGATAATCAAATATGTTGGTTAAGGCTACAAGTTGTGATCACTTCTGGTGATCTCACCCTATTAGGAGTAACAATCAGATTGACTAGATCTACCTTGTTAAAGGATTTAAACAAAACTACTTAGGTGTGTACTCGGTTAAGAGATTTACATATAGACTGTTAAGTCTACTATGTTAAGATATTTTGCTAACTCTGTTACAATGATTAGAGAATAACATAAGGTATCTGTAAATGACAACTATACTTGTCTGAATCAGATCTATGATATATGGAATAAATATCACCTCAATGTGTAGTAGTTTTTCCTCTGTTCTACTCGGTAGCCTTGACTAATTCTAAATAAACTGATTTTGTATCTATGAATACTGCTCAAACTATGTCTAAATTTTGATGTCTTGAAGGTGGCTACTACTTCAAGATCTACTACTTGATTCTCTTCTTCACACTTGTATCATTCTTATGTCAAAATGACATGAATTACAATTATATAGAAAACTGCTATGATTTCCATAACTACCATGACCTAATTAGGTTTACATCTTCTTAGGAAAAACCTAAGATCTATGGTGTACAAAATTAACCTAGATCTAACTATTACATAGGGATCATCATTACATTTAATGATTACATCTACAATAAATAATCCTCGATCTTGGTAAAACATTTAATGAATTTGTTGTAACTATTTACATAGATAAATGTGCCATAACAGATTACTATGTCATTTCTTGGATCGCTCGATGAATATACTGGTGCTCGGTGTCCAATTTGCTCAGTGTTTACTGACGCTCGGTGCTCAGTGTTTACTAATGCTCCATAAAACTACTCTGGTGCCCGGTTAAACCTATTTCCATTTAGTTCTCGGTACTGCCTTATGAATATTCGGTATGAAGGCTTGTGTAATTAATCGACTAGCATAATGTAGCTTGTAGTTCTTCCTTTTACAGACTAATTAGCATAGATAATCGACTAATCCACTTTGATACTAAAGACAACATCAAATTCTCAAATAGAGATAACAAAGCACACTCTCAAAACTGGGCAATCTCCATAGCGGGATTACTGAAATGGACATTAGTCATATGGGTTTCAATGAGTTTCTAAAGAGGATTGTTAGTGCCAAAAAAAGAAGACCTCTCAGCTCATCATGACATTTTCTAAATATTACAACCTTAATGAGAGGATATTGAACAAATACAAAGGGTAGGGTCTCAACAACTAAAGATTTTCCAGAAGAATCAAACTCACTTAGAGTTTATGAAGCTTCCCAAATTTTGAAGAGGTAGATGTTGCAATATAGAAATCATGCCAGGCTCTCTAAAGTGTTCTACCTCAACACTAATATTCTTTTATTCATTAATCCTGTCAGTTTTTTTCATTCATTCATACCCATATCTCAGTTGCAGTTTGAAAAGAGAAGAGAGGAAGAGAGATGAAAATTCTAGAAAATTGCATTTTTTGGCAAAAATTAAAATTTGTAGGGTTGATTTTCATGGAAAATGTCATTTTTATGTTCAAAATGTTTTTCATGGTTTTCATACATCAACAACATCTCATTCCTTCAATTTCATGCATCAAAATAACTACAAAGCTTATTTAAGGCATTTTCGGTGAAGTACCACTTCAACTTTACTTCATCCCAAAATTGGACACATTTTGGTGTTGAATTTGCATGTTTTTGGCATTGTAATAGTTAGGAATAAAATTTGACATGTTATACTACCAATTAGGATAATTTTTCAATAGTTAAAGTAGAGTAATAATTTTATTATGCTCATATAGAGGCCCAAAAACCCTAGTTATAGGTTTCATGATTTTGAGATGTAAAAACTATATAAACTCTTCTAGGTTTTGTAATAGAGGGAGATTTTTTGGCATGAGAGTACAATAAAAAATTAATATTTCATTCATGGTGTATTTATCTTCCATCTATGTGAATTTTGAGAAAAAAAATTTAGAACTCAAGAGCCAAGTATACATTCTTCTGTGAATTTTCCTACGAATCAATTAGTCGGTGTTTGTTGTGATCTATTTTGCTCATTGTGGTGAATGATTGGAGAAGATATTATTGTTTTTGGTACCACTTAACAATTTGATGAATTATAAGATATCTTTTATTTGCTAAATTCTATTGATGATTGCATCTACATGATATGACTTGTGAGTATTCTATTTCATATTCTTGTGGTTTTTTTTCAATCTAATCCATTATTTGATATGTGAGTGAAATTTATCATGTTTTATGTCCATTAGAATTTTATTTCAGCAATTTTCTTACATTCTTACCAAATTACTCTCATCTTGACTTTTTTTGGAAAATCAAGGTTTTAACCTAGTTTTCATCATAGAAGTTAAAATAATTAGAATTTCATTACATGTATACCTATATTCTCTTAAATCTAAAAATCAAAAAAGGTGTCAAGTGTATTATTTTTCATATTCAAAAGTTCAAAACTAATAAAGGCCTCCTTCTAAAATCACATTATCTTCAGTTCAGTCTCCAGGCGATTGTACCACGACCATTGAGAACCTTCGGAGTGACTTCATCATTCTTTCAAGAGAGGGATTTACATCACATGTCCCTACAATTACATCATGTAAAAATTTATATCAACATTAATCCTAACCATAATTCCAACCATGATATAAATCCTAAACCAAGCCATAATACTCTAGTCATAGTTCTAATCCTCAACACTAATCCTAACCCTAAACCCTAACTCTTCAAATAATACTAGTTATGATGTAGAACCTAACCCTAAACATAATCCTAAATCTTAAATCTTAATTGTAACCCTAACTCCAAATCCTAACCCTATCCAAAACCATAGTTCACACTATAATATAAACCCTAACCCTAACAATAATCCTAATCCTAAATTATAAACCCTAATCCTAACTATAACCCTAAATCCTAACCTTAATCAAAACTCTAATACCAACCATAATGCTAACCATGATTTAAAACCTTACCCTAACAATAATCTTAACTATAATCCTAACCATAACTATTAACACTAACCCTAATCCAAATCCTAACTCTAATCATAATCTTCACCCTAATCATAATACTAATCATAATCTTAACTCTTGACCTTAATCATAATCTTAACCCTAAGTTCCCTAAACCAATATTAAACCCTAACCATAATCATAATCATAATTTAAAATAAAATCATAACCCAATCCTAACCCTAACCATGGCATAAATATGAATTGTTATCCTAATATTAAGTATAAATCCTAACCTTAATAAAAATCCTAACCCTAACCATAAATTCAACCATGATTTAAACCTAATCATAGTCTTAAACCCTAAAATCTAATAATAACCATACTAATAATATTAACCATTATGTAAACCCTAATCCTAATCCTAAATTTTAACCCTAATCAAAATCCTAAATCTAACCATAGTACTAACCATGGTGTAAATTCTAACCTTGACCATAATCCTAATCATAAAATCTAGACCCTAATCCTAACCCTAACCCTAATAATAATTACTACCATTATATAAACCTTATAACTAACCATAATAGTAAACATAATCTTGATCCTAAACCATAAACCTTGAACCCTAATCCTAATAATAGTACTAATCATGATAACCTTATCCCTAATAATAATCATAACAATAATCGTAATCCTAACCCTAGTTCTGAACCCTAACCCCAATAAAAACTATAACTAAAACCTTAATACCATCCATGATGTAAACCCTAATGCTAATTATTATCATAGTCCTAAACTCTATACCCTAGCCTTAATTATAACCTTATTTCCTAACCCTAATCAAAACTATAATACAAGCCATGATGTTAGGCTTTAATATTAGGTTAGGGTTTAGGGTTAGGATAGGGATTGGAGTTTAGGGTTCAAGGTAAGGATTTTGGTTAGGGTAAGGGTTTATATCATTGTTAGTATTATGATAGTGGTTATTGTTTTTATTAGGATTAGGCTTTATGATTAGGGTTAAGGATAAGTGTATGGTTAGAATGATTGGTAATGTAAGGGTTTAAATCATGGTTAATATTATGGTTTATTTTAGGGTTTTGATCAAGGTTAGGATTTAGGGTTACGATTAGGATTAGGGTTTAGAGTTTAGGATTAGTGTTATTGTTAGGGCTAATATTTACATCATGGTTAGTATAGTGGTTTGAGTTAGGGTTATGATTAGGGTTAGGGTTTAGGATTAGTGTTTAAGGTTTAGGATTAGAATTTAGTTAGGAATACATGGTCTACTTGCAGTTTATGTCATGATTAGTATTATCATTAGGATCAGGTTTAGGGTTTACGATAAGGATTATAGTTAGGTTTAGGGTTTATATCATGGTTAAAAGTATGGCTATGATTAGTATTTTGATTAGGGTTAGGGTTGGGATAAGGGATTAGGTTTTAGCATTAAGGTTATGATCAAGGTGAGAGTTTACATCATGGTTAGTATTATGGCTAGGGTTAGGGATTTGATTAGGATTAGGGATTTGATTAGGGTTAGGGTTTAGGTAAGTAGGATTAGGATTTGACTTATCAATATGATTATGGTTAGAGTAAGTGTTTACATAATGGTTAGTATTACAATTAGGGTGAGGGTCTATTTTAGTATTAGAATTTAGGTTGAGGATTAGGATTAGGTTTAGGACTATGATTTTCATTAGGGTTAGGGTTATATCATGATTGTAATTGTGATTAGAGTTGGGGGTTTTATTAGTGTTGAGAATAGGACTATAAGTTAGGGTTAGGACTATTGATAGGATTATGGCTAGGGTCAAGGTTTACATCATGGTTTGAATTTTGGTTAGTGTAAGGGTTTTGATTAGGGTTAGGATTTTAGGTTATAATCAAGGATAGGGTTTAGGATTTAGGATAATGATTATGACTAGCATTAGGGTTTACATCATGGTTGATATTAAGGTTTTAGTTAGAGTTTTGATTAGGGGTGGTGTTTGGTTCTATGGTTTAGGAATAGAATTATAGTTACAATTATGGTTAGAGATAGGGATTACATCATGATTAGTATTATCATTAGGTTTATTTTAGTATTATACTTAGGTTTAGGATTTATATAATGGTTGGAATTATTAAAAGGGTTAGGGTTAGTATAAGGGTTAGGGTTTCAAGATCAAGATTATGGTTAGGGTTGAAGATTACATCATGATTAGAATTATTTTTAGGGTTAGGGGTTTGATTAGGGTTGTGGTTTAGGATTAGGTTTGGGGTTTACATAATGATTAATATTATTAGTAGGTTAGTATTAGGTTTTAGGGTGTAATATTATGACTCAATTAGGTTTAGGGTTTAAATCATGGTTGGAACTATGGTTAGGGTTAGGATTTTTATTAAGGTTAATATTTAGGGTTAGTGTTAGGGTAATAGTTTAGGTTTATGCCATGGTTAGGGTTAGGATTGGGTTTAGGGTTTGAGTTATGATTTTATTTCAGATTATGATTATGATTAGGGTTAGGTTTTAATATTTGGATTAGGATTTAAGATCAAGATTATAATTAGGGTTTAGAGTTAGGATTATGATTAGTATTATAATTATGGTAAAGGTTTACATCATGGTTAGAATCATGATTAAAGTTAGGGTTTGGATTAGGGTTTATATTTTTTATTAGGAATATGGTTAGGATTATTTTTAGGGTAAGGGTTTAAATCATGCTTAGCATTATGGTTGGTATTAGAGTTTTGATTACTGTTAGGATTTAAGGTTAAATTTAGGATTAGGGTTTATGGTTTAGTATTATTGTTGGGGTAAGGGTTTGCATTATGGTTTGAGTTATGATTTTGACAACGGTTAGGGTTTGGAGGTTGAGTTAGAATTAGTATTTAGGGTTTAGGATTATGTTTAGGGTTAGGGTCTACATCATAGTTAATATTATATGAAGGGTTAGGATTTAGGATTAGGATCAATATTGAGGTTTAGGATTAAGACTATGGCTAATATTATGTTTAGGCTTAGGATTTATATCATGGTTGGAATTATGGTTATTTTTAGAGTTTTGATTAGGCTTAAGTTTTCGGTGGAGACATTTTTATTATCATGAAATGTATCACTATTCTTCTTTTCATAATATAGACAAAATTGAACCATAATATGATATTAAATTAAACCATAACACTAACATACTATCTACCAAATCATACACTAACACTAACTGTAAACCAAGTTGAAGCCTTACTTTAAACAATGTTGCACACTAACACTAAACTAAAATATTGTACCCATACCATTAACCTAAATGAATCTCAAAATAAAATTGAACCCTAAAACTATCAATAAGGTAAATTCAAATATTATTATGAACCTCATTAGATGATACCTTGAATATTAAGCCATGTTAACACATGACTCTAGACCTAATTAAGTACTATATTTAATTGAACCAAAAACTTATAGAAAATTAAAGGAAAACCATTAAAAAAACATTGAAAAATATTATATAATTAAACTTTTATCAAACTAAAAGTTATGCAAATTTATTATTAATTATTTTTTAGTTGATTTTGTTATAAAATATTTAAAATCTAACATTTTCTTTATTAATTAATCAATATGTTTTCTTGGTATTCATTTTTTAGAATATGATAATGAATTGATTCGTTAATTAGTCAATCTATTTATCTCTCATAGAAATTGATTAATGACTTATTCAATTCATAAATTTTCTGAACCCATTTGTATGGCATATGGTTTTGTTGAGAGATCGGCCATGGCTCCCTTTTAAAATTACTAAAAATCAGCATACCTTCGATGTGGAGATTATATTTTAAATTTGGAGGCATCTTTGGCTTCTAATTAAAAAGTCTTGAAATGCTTAAATATTATTTCGAGTGCCTTTAAAGGTGGAAGTCTTTATGGGTTAGAAATTAGAACTTTTTTTGTATAGAAAATCTTGTTGCATAATTATATATTTATTATAATTTATTATTATTATACAATATAAAATCGTTTAGAATCAAAGAAAATCAAAATGACAATAATTACATTGGATCTTATCATTGATTTTAGTGGTGGATCTTATGATCATTCTTCCACTTTATATATTGGGAAAAGAAGAATAAAAACCTTTTATTATATTTTTTTAATAAAGTAATGTTGCAAAATAAGGGTGTTGTCTCTTTAGAACTAGCCACAAGGGTGAACAACATCAAAACCAGATTAACAGTCGAAGAGCATTGTCAACATAGTAACAATATCAGCAGTTAAATATGATCAGAGAAATAGCCTTCCAAGGAGAACAAAACCAACTAACCTGACACCACTATCAAAAACCTCATAAAAAGGAAGAGAGTAGAACCTTTCCACACATATACCACTAAACTATAGCTGGTGTAGTGCATGAAAACCAAAATAGTAGTATAGCCCATAATAATATTGATCAAAAAAATATCAAAGTCCAGCATAGCGTCAAACATATAAATTAAACAATTTTTTAACAGAGACCAATTAGGGTCATAATCATCGGTGATAAAACTAGTCTAGAGGAAACTAATTAAGACTAAGTAGTCCAACATAGTGCTAAGAAGGCCAGAACAATCCAAAATGAAGAAACCGGAGAGAGGGAACAAGCCTAATTATTTTTCCTTTTCTATTCACTAGTGAGCATCATCATCACCTAATCTTGCGTGAGGAACTGGAAGAGCTCCTTATTGTCTTTAGCATCCTTCTTATCATACTTGTTGTTGTCAGCCTGCATCGTACACAACGTGGTAGCAGATATGTGCATAACCTTCAGTTCTAAATAGAACACATTGTAAAGATTCTCATCTGCCTCTGAGCTTCCCATCCACCATCACAATCATTTCCTCCACTTTAGACAACCTTTTCTTCAGTATATCAACCTCCTCCAAAGTCGGGTCTTTCTTGCCATTGTCGCCTTCCAAAAGGGCCTTGCCTTTATCAATCGTCACATGAACTATCTTGACCTCATTATCCTTCACACGAGTGGGCTCCCCGGGGTCCGACTTGATGCTAGCTGAGAAATAGGTCAAGCTGCTTTCAAAGATAGAAGCAGACACCACAACCTTTTATTATGTGTTATCAGTACTTGTTGTAGGCAATACTATTGTATTCTCATGTGCACTAAATAAAAATGATTTTTTTTTGGTTTGAAAATAAACATGATTTTATAAAGTTGAGATTCATATTCTTAAGTTTAATATATTGTAAAAATTATTTAACTACTCTATGATTGGGAGCAATTTTTTGGTGTTATAGGAGCAATTTTTTATGAATGGTAGAATTTATAGGTTTTTTTAAGAATTCTCTATAGTTAAAATGGAAATTTATATTTTAAATAATTTTATTTATTTATTATTTATAATTAAATGTAAATTTATTTTTTTATATAGATATATAAATTTTAATATATTCATTTTCTCAAACTATAGGTAATAAAATCAAGTAGCTATTTTATAGGGATTTAATCCACACTATTAAAATAAACTTAAATAAAAAATTAAACATTTTATTACAAACATTAAACAAAAAATATTTCTATTGTATGTATTCTTTATAATTATAATTTTTTGTTTAGACTCATTCTATTTTTTAATTTTTTTAAAAAACCATAACTTTTCATGTTAATTATTTTAATAAATACAAATTAATTTCATAATTAACAGGATTTTCACTTTAATGTTTGTAATATACAATTTTATGATTATCAATAGTATTTTTATTTTTTTGGTAAAAGGCCAAAGCCAAGAATTATATTAATCAAATTTAAAAGTGTTACAAAAGACCCCACTCAGTGCAGGCGCTGGTAGGAAAGAGTGGAGCTAAGAAAACCTCCAGCCTTGCCTAGGACCATAGGCCGGATAATGATACATAAAGATCTAATAGGGCATACCCTCATATTACAAAGATTCTATACATAGAGTACCGATTATATTTGCTCGACCTTGTTCTTCATATGGAGATGAAGTGATCCTTAAATAAGATGATATCTTCTTTAACTCAATGCTTAGTCTTTGTGTAACCTTCCATGGCTATGTTCATAGGGAATAGAGTATCTGATATATAGGTCTATCTCTCAACCAAAATCTCATACGATAGCTTTTGATCCTCCTCTACCTCTCACAACTAAATTTTGGCTAAGATCCATGTTAGTATGTTCAAAAAAACTATAATTATGTCTTAACGCTAATACTAAAAAATAAATTAAATTTAAATTAAATTAATTTAATTAATTTAAATTAATCATCTTTAATTATCCTATCTTAATATAGCTCGAGAAGGAACCAAGATTCCTTTGTCTTATGCAAACTTGTATAAATATGCTGGGAACTTTGGCTAGAATAGTTCCTAGGATAGTTGTATCTGATTGCATCATGTACAATATGAAATATATTGAAAATAAATTAACAATTGAGCCACATTGGTGACCCATGTTTCCCTTCTTACTGCCCTCGGTAAGAAAGACCCCAACAAGAGATTAATAAAGCAACAGTATAAACACTTTAATAAATAAGTTATTTGATCCTCCAACCTTTACAAGGAAAAGTTAGGGAGAAGTCTGGCATATTATAATAAATACTTGGCTTCATATTTAAAAATAACTATCATGCCTAATAAAAGAAACTTAAGAAATATTTGTGACCTAGATAACATCCTAGCTTAAAGAGATATATGTACAATTCTTTCCAGTCATCCTAGACATGAAACTTCACAAATATTAGGATTATCTAAGCCCAATGTGCCACAAGAAAGGAAAGGAAGACATTCTTCTATCTTTTGTTCTACTGTATTTATAATATCTGAAACTATCCTTCAAAAAAGAAAATTGATTAGAACATACCTCCATCCTGTGAGCACTCTAAACGAATGCAAGCCTGCCCGGATGTATTTATATACAATATATATTCATATGAATATGTTTTGTTATAAATGAGTTGAGTTTGAGAGTAAAAAATTACATTAGAGGCAAATCTTGTGCAAAGTAGTGAAAAGGATGAATACAAAGTATTAAGAGGGAGCAATACAGAATGTTATAATCAACAGAAAGGAATAGAGAGCTATATGTAGTTTCAGATTCATTTAAAAGTCAAAAAATGATCATTACTAAATTTTATCCCATTTACAATACATTAAATCTATTTTTCTTAAACAACCATCCCCTTATTTCTTCCAACTTATATTACCATCTTTTTATATGAGGGAGAGAATTGCATGCTATCTTGACGGCGTTTATTAATGAAACTTGACATTAAGTAATTAATGGGTTGGTTGTGCTTGATAGGGATCACTTATTGATATGAGGCTAAGATTTCCCCAAATTTACGAAACTAGAAAGCAAATTTTCATTAAAACATTACTAATTTAATCAAGAAAGATTTGAATTATTTCCTTATAAAGAGTAGTATACAAAATATTATCACATATATAAAATAAAACCCTTTTTGACATGCTCTAAGAATAACATTTTAATGTCCAGGTTATTGAGATGACTCTTAGGACATGCTTGAAGAGCATGAGGATGTCGAAGAGTCTTTTTCTTCACCAACTTGAGCCTAATACCATCATCCATAATAAACTCATTCATCCAGTTCATATCAGGTGGAGGCCGTACATGAGTAAAAAATAGTAAGAATCCAAAGTTTCTTCTGATGGAAGGGGTCTCTACTAAAAACTTGTCCCAATCTTCCATTTCGAGAATAGGGAAAGTGGAGACAAAGTTATGATTGTTGATTCTGCTATTGTAATATTTAGGTTTGGGAATGGAAAAATCGGTGCGTATACTATTCATTACTTTGTCCAGATCCACCAGATATTTCTTCTTAAAAATTCTTCTACATAGGTTTCCAATAGCCTTTATGTCTGGGTCCACCTGTAGGGCCGAGGCAATGAACATGGTAGGGATATCTGAGGTAACGCGATGTCTATTAATATTCTCCTTGAACTCATTTCCTAGAATAACTAATACTGCTCTTACCACAATGTTGAATTTGATCAGAATTATCCTCTTGATTCTTTTAGATGAAATTTTTCCCTTAAAGGCAACTTGTTTGTTTAGGCATCTTAACTTGATTGGAGTTGCCATTTATTAAGGAGGTGTTTTACTGGATGAAAAATTATAGCTTATATATTGCAAAGGTTACTAAAAATGCTAATAGAAGTGTGTGTGAATTTTGTAACTAGCTGTAGACATAACACTTCAGTAAAATATTAGAGGTTAGCAGAAATCAAAAGCTTGCAAATAATTAAAACTAAGCTAACCAGATGATTTACTACCTTCTAGTAGGTGTGAGTATGATGTTCTCAGATTGGAAACGAGATCAGTGACAATGCAACACCTAAACAAAGGATTTGAATGCAAAATATGAAAGACTATATGAATGTAGATTAATCTATATTTTTGTATTTTCTATGCAATAAGAATGAGAAACTTGATATGAATCTAAGCTATATGAATGAAATTGAGATTGAATGTAGATTTAATCTAAGAATGTTGTGAATGAATATGAAAACTATGATATGAAACTATGCAAAAACTATGATCAACTATGAAAGATCTCACAAATCGCCTGTCGCAAGTGCTTAATCCTTCAATCACCAATTCACCAGAGTAATTGTGCAAATTCAAGTGTTGATAATTATGAAGAGCTGAGCCTTGATTTTATAGAAATCTGGGGCTTTGAGATGCAGGAGAAAAGCCATAAATCACTCTTGATAAACTCGGGTTGATTTTTGAGTTAACAAGAAATCAGAGATAATTAACTTACAAAAGTCATGCAAAAGCAGTTTTTAACTCAAAAATAGAGTTTAGATAAAATTTCAACTCATCATCAGAAGTTGAGTTTCAATTTTAAAATTAATTTTTAATTTCTAGTTGCTTGCTTTTCTGATTGTGCATGATTTAATTTGAATTAATTAAAAAAATTAAGTGATTTATTCTCAACTTAACTGATTTTTGAATTAAAATAATTGATTTATGGGTTAATCAATTATTAAATCAAACTTTATTCTAAAACTATATTATTAAAAATTGACAATTGACATTAATTAAATAAAAAATTAATCAATTAGTCATGAGATTTTTAGATTTATTGTCAAAATTAAATAATATAATTTAGGAATAATTTAATTAAATTCAATTAAATAATTAAGTGGCAGTATTAAATCCAATTAATTAAATATTTAGAATATTCAAGAAATCAAACTTTAGGATAAATAGGATTTATCTCCAAATAATCATTAAATTAAAGATAATAAGGATAAATAGGAATATTGCTAGGAATATTCCCCAATGCAAAATTTAGGATAAAATCAATTAGAATTCAATAGTGTGCAAATGTGCCTTAGGTTAGGACTTTAATGCCGATTTCATTTGATTTGAAGATGTAGGAGGTTAATGAACCTATAGCCCATTTTTGGGGTATTACATTTTGCCCCTCTTTGAATCACTATGCAAAGTGTAGTGGTTCAAAGAATAGTCTGTGTATGATATATATGTATGAAATTGATTTGAAAGATTAACCGATTCTGAGACAGAAATCGATTGAAAGATTTCAAGATTTTAGATTTTAGATTTTAGGTCCTGAATGACCAAAGATAATGTTAACTATAGCAACAATGAACTGATGATTATGAAAAAGTGCCAAAATGCCTGATTCTGAACCTTATGATTGTGAAGAAGTGAGTGACTGATTCCAAACCTGATTGTCCTAAGAAGAATCATATTGGTATCACATCCTGAACCCATCAGTTACAAAGAAACAAGGAAATAACACTAATGAACTGATAGTTACGAAAAGTTGATACATTTTACAAGATAGATTTAGGATACCAGATTGATGAACCTAATATGCCCTAAGAATCAATAGATTTTCCCCAAGCGACAAGGAATTTAGATGAATTAACAACTAGATGTGGTTATTGTCTTGATTACTGAAAGAAAGATTTGGTTAACAGATTGATTGATGTGCAATAACATGCCCCCTTCGGCATGAAAATTGAAATCTGAAAAGAAAAGTCAACGTTATATAGTTTAGAAGCATGTTAATTGATGTGAGAAGTGGTTGTGCACGTCTGAGAATGTGTTATGCATCATTTGGAGGTCCTGAAGACCAAGTTTGACTAGGTTTCACCCTAAGTTGACCATGGGTGACCAAGTTGAAATTCAAATAGTTTGATGTAGGATAAGCAGTTAAGTTGAATTCTAGATTTCTGTGATGAGTGAAGGTCGATTATGCAAGTAGTTAATAATATAAATGATCTCAGATTTTGATTTTGATCCTGAAAATGGATTATATGTAGATCTCTATAGTTTTGTTGACCATTAGTGTTTCACACTTAGTCATATATCTAGGCAATGATGGTCGGTCATCACTACGACCGAGTCATTTTGTAAAGGCCAAGTTTTGTATTGTATACTTACTGAGTAGTAGTACTGCCGAGTAAAGTCATGGTCACTATATGTTTGTAATATGCCAAGAGTATAATTATTGTCAAGTTACATATATCAATGATTATCGAGTGATAGAGAAGTTCAATCGATGTCGAGTATAGTCAATGTCGAGTGCCATGAATAACCTTTGCCGAGTTAGATAGAATTGACATACAAGTTTGGAATGGCACAATGATCGAGGTAAATCATTTTTGGTGATAATGATGTTTTGTATTTTGTCTAATAAGGTAATTATGGAGGTAATTACGCATCCATATTATTATCATTGATCCCTATGTAAAACCTAGAGCCTATCATAAAATTGTATAGTTTAGGCGGCAATAGAAATAAATTTGAACTGTAGATCTTGAAATGGTAAAACATTTTTGTTGTTATATAAGGGCAAGATCTAGATCAGATAAAAATGTGTGTGTGAATCAGAGAGATAAGATTGAATTAGTATGAGAAGATGATCAGAGAAGTATATTCAGAATAGTGAAGTATTCAGACAAAGTTCAGTGACCAAGTTAAGCAATGAAAGGACAGAATCGAGAAAGATCAGATAGAAGAGATCAAAATATAAAGTAAAGAGAAGATCTATAATCTGCATACTAGTGCAAATTGAATGATTAGGTACTGAGACATTTTAACCAGTGTATCAGGGTAAATATCTTAACCGAGTAGTCTTAGTAGACTTTTTGTAAATCTCTTTACCGAGTGCTTACTTTATTGTAAGTTTATAAATCCTTTAACAAGGTAAACTATACAAGTCTTTTATCTTTTAACAAAGCAGACCTTTCATAGGGTAGATCATGATTTGATCACATTTTGTAAGCCTTAACAGGAAAAACTTCTTACTACAGTAGTGAAGATTTGTGGGTGTCATCCCCACCCCAGTTTTACCTTTCAAGGGTTTCTAGGTTACCAAAATCATGGTGTTATGAGTGATTTCATGTATGTTGCTTTATATTTTTTGTTGCTTACAATGATTAAGTTTTGTTTTATCATGCATAAAGTTGTATCAGATCAAAAGGATAAAAAATAGTTAATATCTGATTCACCCCCCCCCCCCCCTCTCAATATTAATTTCCCACTTATACTTCCAACAATTGGTATCAAAGTAGCAAGGTTTCTCTTAAGGAAGTCTAAGCACTTGAGGAAACAGATCTTAAAATGGAAGCTTATAAACTGGGGAAGATCATAGAGAATCAAAAGATTGAAGTACAACTG
The DNA here is from genome assembly GCA_027943335.1 of Chamaecyparis obtusa. Classification (NCBI taxonomy): domain Eukaryota; kingdom Viridiplantae; phylum Streptophyta; class Pinopsida; order Cupressales; family Cupressaceae; genus Chamaecyparis; species Chamaecyparis obtusa. The sequence continues at coordinate 423,462 of BSBK01003249.1, forward strand.
GCATTACAGCAACTAGAAGCAGCTAGAGGAGAATTAAAGAAATCCTTGAGCAAGAGAAGAGAGATTGCAATTCAACAAAATGAGCCACAGTACAAAGAGGAAGACATCTCTGGACTATTTGACAATGGTAACTCTGCCAAGAGTGATAAAGCTATAAAAGAACTACTGGAGAAAAATACCATCCTAAATGATGACATCAGAACTCTAAGGAGAGAACAAGAAATTCAATCTGTCAGACTTTGTGAATTAGTGGAACAGAAAAAGAAAGTTGAAGATGATAAGACAATGGTTGGGGAAGACAAAAGACAAATTGCAATCAGGCTAGATGAAAGAACAAGTGACATGCAAAGGTTGACTAATAATAAACTAGACATGGTAAATCAGCTACTGATGGTCAATCAGGAATTGGGCAGAAAAGATATGGAAATCAATCAACTAAGGTCTGAAAATGATCATTTGAAACATGATTTGAGAATTGAAAAGGAGATCAATAAAAGGATGAACAAACCCAATGAAGCTACAAAATATTTTGAAGAGCTATTAAGATCACCTAGAAGATCTGGTGATAGATCTGGACTTGGACTGAATGAACATTCATCTACTGAAGAAGGAGAATCATCAATGAATGGAGAATAGAAGATTGCTAAACCAAAGAACACCAAGCCCACTTGCCATCACTATGGAAAGCTAGGACATATAGCCAACATATGCATAAGAAAACATGGTAAGTCTGATTCTAAACCTAAGTTTAATGGACATTGTTTTAACTACAAGAAACATGGACATCAAGCACATGAATGTAGATCTAAGGCTAGCAATTCATCCACCTCACCCAAGTTTCAAGGAAGTTGTTCCAATTGTCATAAATATGGGCACAAAGCATTGGAATGTAGATCTAGACCAAGGTGGTTATCAAATGAACAAACCAAGTCAGTCACAAAGCACAACTGTTACAATTGGGATTACAACACTTGGTATAATTGCCATTATTGTGGTAAGTATGGACACATCGGAGCTAATTGCATGAAGACTCACTTTAGAGGCAAATCTACAAGCTGGATGAATGGAAGCATGGTCTATTACAAGTGTAACAAGGTTGGTCACTTAAAGAAAGATTGTAGATCACCTATGCCAAGCAATGATAATAATCAGAATGAAGGTATTCATGAGAAACTGAAGAGTCAGATGGAAAAGACATGGAAGAAGAAAGAAGAAGAAAACTCAAGTGAAGCCAACACATCTGCGATCACCCAATCTAATGGATTAGGTGATCACACTTCTTCTAATTAAGCTTGAAAGGTGTGTTCAAAACTGATTCTTGTAAAGCCTTATCTTTCATCAGTTCCTATCATAGAAGTGAGCAAAAGTCCACATCAGCATAGATAAAGATGCATTAGGACATACGTGAGAAAAATAGAAAATTTCATTTTTGATGCCAAGCATCAGTGTCATGACCAAGCTATCAATGTATGCCGAGCACCTACTATGGCTGAAATGCTATGTACGCTGAGCTGTATAGCAATGGTTATATCGACCGAGCTTGTGAGATTTCTGAGATAGTTGTAATCTACCTAAACTGGTATGAAACATTTATGAGGCCCTAATCCTATTTTTTTAGATTTTATAAAGCAAAAATTTGTCATTAATTTCATTTCACCAAGCTATTCAAGATTTCAAAGAGTGATTCAGAGTTTGTGCAACCAGATTAAGCAAATCGATTCTGAATTCTCTCAACGTGCCGTCGGCGAAATTCATCTATAGGGTTATTGACAAAAAGGTACTTTACCAAGAAAATATTTTCTTTTCAAAAATTATAGTTTAAAATGGCATCATCCTCATCCACACCAGTCAAGAAACAAGGGATGGAAGTTTTCAATGTGCAACTTGTAAGGAACGAAGTTTGCAAACCGAGGGTATTCAAGGCAATATCTGAAAGTGTTGTCAAAGGAGATTTGAATGGAGCCCTATCTTCTATTCTGGAAAATATTTTATTGCTGAATGATGTTAGGTCTTGCTATATGTGCAAAATTAGACAAATTGGTGATTATGAGATCATGGAATCATATGACAAATTATGTGTCGATGGAGTGCTGAAGCTGGAACATAAGGTTGTTGCCGATCAAGGGTTAGTGCATGCCCTAAATTTCCCACAAAATTTCAAAGTGGAATGGATAAAGATCATTTTGAGTCAAGTACACAACATGCAGTTATGGCTGGAAGATGGACTGGTGAAGATAACAAAGGAAATGATACACAAGGTCACTGGTTACCCTATAATTGATGGAAAGAGAATGATGAAATGTGCAGGAAAAGAGGATATTCAAGAAAACACCCAGGTAGTTTGGAACAAATGCGGCATGACAATTTCCACCATTACTGATCTAGAAATTGACTTCACTATTAGAGTCATCTCACACAAGTTTTATCAATCCAGTCGGTTGGACAACGTCCCCTGTATGGTAGTGGACCAGGCATGGAAGATAATTAAGAAAGGGCACACATATGACCTTGCTGAGCTCTAGCTAACTCAACTTGTTGAGAACTTGAACTCCATCTGGACGGTGAAGAACTCTATGTGTAAGTTTAGTTCCCTATTGATCTGTATATTCTTTTATGTCAAGAAGTGTTTTCCTACACATGGTGATGTAACATGGGATAAGAAGAAGCCCATCACTGTTCAAATAAATGAGTTTATAAACCAGATCGGTGATGATTTTGAAGGGATAATGGATAATTATTTCATTGAGTTTAAGAAGAAGATGAGGAATAGGACTAGAGTCCCTATGTCTTTGATTGAGAAATACAGTAAAGATATATGTTTTCTGGTAGACACAGACTTTAACTATGCGCAGGCAGTCCTACCTAGGGTTTCATGGTTAATACCATTACCCTATGAACTCAACATAGATGAAGCTACTACAGCAATCACAGCCCTCTTAGCTGAGGAAATTGATACTAAGGCACCTTACTTTGGCACATTTGAAGAAGCCAAATCCAAGATCTCTTTGAGATTATTGGTTGCCACCACTGAGAGGAGAAGAAAGAAAATAGTGAAAAATTTGGAAGAATATGTTAAAGAATCTGAGAAGGATGCACCACTAGAGTTGACCCAAGGATTGGGAGAAGATGAACCGAGTGCAACTAGTGATAGTGAGAAAGAAGAAGAAGAAGAGAAGAAACCTATAATTGTCGAGTCCCCACCAAAGAGAAGAGTGTTGAAATGAAAAGTGTCAGTGACACCATCACTAAGGCCTTGAACTAGAAGAACTACTACCGAGACTCCTAAGAAGACTCCTACATCTGCAAAGAAAAAATTCACTTAACCCAAGGCAGTGCCAACCAAGGCTATGAAGAAGCTGAGAAGGAAACTTGTACTAACAGAAGATGATGATGAAGATATCGAAAGTGATGAAACAATAAAGGGGAAGGCTACACAATAAGGTACACATCAACTCACTGTTGATGAATTATGTCTTAAGATTACTAGCATAGCCATAGTAGATGAGGTGAAAAGATTAAAGTTTGAAAAAATGAGCATTGGAGATAAAGAGAAAGTTGAGGATGCTATTCTTGAAATGCTATGCATTTTCAAGATGTTTCCAATTGAGATTGAAAATAGAATTCCAAAGGAATTATGCAACAGGGTCACACAGAAATGGGAGTATGCTCTGCAAATAGAGAAAGAAATAAGGGAGAGTACACTACCACAAGTTGAATCCACTCTCACCCCTATAGACATCAAATAGATAATTGAGAAATACAGAGGCAAGTTTGATCCTAAACTTAGAGCCTATCTAATTCTTCAACACAAGGTTGAAAATGTTGTGCAAGAAAGTTTAAGAATTTGGAAGGTATTGTTTGGATTTTTACCCACCAAGAATGAAGAAAAGGATGAAGGAAAGAATGAAGGAAAAGATGCTACCACTTCAACAGTTGTTGAACCTAACAACAAGCAAAATAAAATGGAGACTGATACTCCTAAGGAAGTGAAATCACATGATACATTTGAGGTTCACATTGTTGACATACCAGAGGAGAGCCCCATTAAGAATTTGTTCTTAACTAAGGATGATTTAAAGAACATGAAAGCAAATAACACACCCCTACCAAGTAGCAATACTATACTATTGCAAGTCATGGATTATCCCACCATCATGAGCACACAATCTACTGATGAGAATCCTACTCTACCTAGAGTTGTTACTATTGATAAGTTAGTCGGTACAAGTCTTACCGAGGAACCCATCAAGTCAGTACCACTAACTCAATCTGTCGAGGAAGAAGTCAAAGTAGAAGACAACATTCAAAGTCCTCCTAAGGAAGAACACAACACAAAAGAAAAAGGAATCACATTAGATGAACAAGTTGTTAGTCCTCATGCCGAGGAGAAGAAGAAAGGAGAAGAAAACATCAAAGGAAAATTCATTGAAGAACAAGAGCCAAAGGAACAAGAGGCAATCAAAGCCCTTGTATAGATGTCAAGTGGAAGCACCCCACCAAGAGCACAAAAGGAGAAAGATGAAGTAACAATTGATGAAGTAAGTGTTATTCCTAAATGGGATATAGACAACCTTTCTTATGAGCAACTACAAATGATGAAATATTTGTTGACAAGAAAGAGCAGGCAAGTAGAACTTTGAAGAGAGCATCAGCAAAAATAGGTTATTCATGAAATCAAAGATATATTTAATGAAGTATATGACTTATCAGATGTAAATAGTTTTGTTCCCATATTGGAACAACTTGTACACATTGTTCAGAAAGTAAATAATGAAGTTAGTTGTGCAAGTGATAAGTTATTTGAATGGTTAGAACGGTGGTTTGAGACCAAAATGTTAGAAAAGATATCTACCAAGATAGAAGCAAAACAAGTTGAGCTATCAAATTTGGTAAAGGAGATCGAGGGATTAGTTGTGAATGGACAGTCTGTATTGGCCAAGATATGTAATGTTGAACTGTTCACAAAGGAAAATCAACAATTGCTTGACACTCTCAAGCAAGAGATCAAAGCTACAAGTCAGTCCCTGACCTTGGATGCAGACACCAGTGCTGCACATTATGTAAAAATCATGCAGACACAAGGTAAGTTAGCTAAGCTGATGGCTAATGATGGCAAGATTCACTCTCACGTACTCTCTATTCAAACTATCTTGACATCGCATCTAGAGGCTATATAGAGAAAATTAGCAAAGGCTAAAGCATTGATCCAAAGTGATCCACATCTATCCATAGTAGAGAGCCTTATTAGTTTAGCTACTAATTTAGAAGTGCAGATAGAAGTTTTGAACCTTGCTTCAACTGCTTGGATGGACGCACTCTACATGATCACGGTGCTGCATAAACCTTTTCTAGAGAAAATTTGTGAACTATCTATTGATGAAGAGATTAGTCGTGTCAAAAACAAGGGGGAATCATCATGACATGAGTACAAATAAGGTCAAAACAAGAATAGGTAACAAAATTTTGAATGTGTATATATATCTCAGGGGGAGTATTAGGCTAGTACAAACATATTTTTGTAATTGTATATACCAATGTCATGACAAAGTGTTTTTGCCACTAATGTCAAAGGGGGAGATTGTAGATCTCTATAGTTTTGTTGACCATTAGTGTTTCACACTTAGTCATATATCTAGGCAATGATGGTCGATCATCACTGTGACCAAGTCATTTTGTAAAGGCCAAGTTTTGTATTGTATACTTACCGAGCAGTAGTACTGTCAAGTAAAGTCATGGTCACTATATGTTTGTAATATGTCGAGAGTATAGTTATTACTGAGTTACATATATCAATGATTACCGAGTGACAGAGAAGTTTAATTGATGCCAAGTACAGTGAATGTTGAGTGCCAGGAATAACTTTTGTCGAGTTAGACAGAATTGACATACAAGTTTGGAATGGCACAATGATCAAGGTAAATCATTTTTGGTGATAATGATGTTTTGTATTTTGTCTAATAAGGTAATTATGGAGGTAATTACACATCCATATTATTATCATTGATCCCTATGTAAAACCTAGAACCTATCATAAAATTGTATAGTTTAGGCGGCAATAGAAATAAATTTGAACTGTAGATCTTGAAACGGTAAAACATTTTTGTTGTTATATAAGGGCAAGATCTAGATCAGATAAAAGTGTGTGTGTGAATCAGAGAGATAAGATTGAATTAGTATGAGAAGATGATCAAAGAAGTATATTCAAAATAGCGAAGTATTCAGATAGAGTTCAGTGACTGAGTTAAGCAGTGAAAGGACAGAATCAAGAAAGAACAGATAGAAGAGATCAAAATATAAAGTAAAGAGGAGATCTTTAATCTAGATACAAGTGCAAACTGAATGATCAGGTACTGAGACATTTTAACCAGTGTATTAGGGTAAATCTCTTAACCGAGTAGTCTTAGTAGAATTTTTGTAAATCTCTTTACCGAGTGCTTACTTTATTGTAAGTTTATAAATCCTTTAACAAGGTAGACTATACAAGTCTTTTAGCTTTTAACAGAGCAGACCTTTTATAGGGTAGATCATGATTTGATCACATTTTATAAGCCTTAACAGGAAAAACTTCTTACTGCAATAGTGAAGATTTGTGGGTGTCATCCCCACCCCAGTTTTACCTTTCAAGGGTTTTTGGGTTACCAAAATCATGGTGTTATGAGTGATCACATGTATGTTGCTTTATAATTTTTGTTGCTTACAATGATTAAGTTTTGTTTTATCATGCATCAAGTTGTATCAGATCAAAAGGATAAAAAATAGGTAATATCTGATTCACCCCCCCCCTCTCAGTATTACTTTCCCACTTATACTTCCAACATTATACTTGTTGTTTCATTGGAGGGATCTTCATACAATGCTTAGTCCTTGTGTCATGTTTAGCATTTTTTTTTTTGAAGAATCGTTTAAGTGTTCAAGCAATTTGTGAGACAATGAAATCATTCAAAATGCAAAATGACATGCAGAATGGAATGCAAACCTAAGACCTAGGACCTAGTCACTGATCATGTGTCGATTTGTTATCATCATTGAAATTTTTTAGGTAACCAGATAAATCAATACAACATCCACTAGTCATCAAACTATAAACATATGAATATTGATTTGTATGCACAAGAATCAATACAACTTCCACTAGTTAGACAACCATAGACATATGAATATTGATTTTGTTTTCAGAATTTCAGATTAGATATAAGCACCAAGGCATAAATGCTAGGATGACCTGAATATCATGTCTATTTTGATATAGAAATTTGTATAAGCATCAAAACATAAACGTCATGATGACTAGAATAGGCCTTGCATAACAAACACATCAAGCAGTCACGAGATCATCCTAAATCCAATGTGAATTACCCATAGTGACCCTTTATCATTCACATCCTTAGGTAAGATCACGTTTCACAATAGGAGAAAGAACACACTCAAAAAGACAATAGTTAGATCAAACTTCCTTGAATTTTCTAGGTATCAGTGGTTGAGATACTCATGGCCATCCAATACGAGATGAAGGCTCTTGTAGACAGACACCATTTCAATCCAAAATTTCAAATGTTGTTACATTTTCACTCGAAGCAGAAAACAAAGAAAAGATTATGCCCCTAGTCATCACTCTCTAAATCCTATAAAGGACATAATATGCAAAAATCTCAATGTGAATCAATAAGCATACAAGGAGATAAAATCATGTAAAAGCATAGATTATTTTCAGTTTGATGTTTGATTGTGTTGTTGTAGATGCAAAATCCTTTCTGGAGATGAGACTGACTGACTAACTCAAATGAAGCTTCAAAGGACTCTAACTAGATATGACATGTCTAAGATACATTGGAGGCCATATGATATGACTTTGATTTCCCCCAAGTTTGAAACATTGATAGGATACTGACACTTGAACCGATTGGTGTACAGACCGACTTATTGAAAACAAGAATGTGGAAACAAACCAGGAGATATGTACAAATTAAAGCAAGACTAAAAGTTGGGAAAGACCAAGATTGCACTGATAGATGGAGCATTTTGAAACAAGTGGTGCCTATTTTCCAAGTTTTCACCATCTTGGTAGAGATTCTATATTTGCTACCAAGGTGCCTATTTCCAGGTTTTCACCAAGCCACTTTTTCTTTTTCTCATTTTTTTGTATTTTTCATTTTTTCAATTTTTTTGTACTTTTGATATTTTTTTATTTTTTTGTGAATCATCAAGGCACCTATTGCTAGGTTTTTACCAAGATGTTCATTTTTTCATGACTTTTTTATATTTTTATAATTTTTCCAAGACATTTTTTAATATTGAATGCCTTAGGCGTAGAATTTCTTCAGATGGAGAATGTTGATTGGTTCTTAGAGTTGTTCTCCTTTAGTCACTAAGATTTGATAGGCACTAGAGCCAAAAGTAGTAGTAATTACAAAGGGACCCAGCCAGTTGGGTTCAAACTTCCCTTTGCATTCTCTATGTGACTGATTTTTAGGATTCTCTCTCAAGACTAGATCACCAACCTGAAATTCTCTATGTCTGACTTTCTTGTTGTAACCTCTAGACATTATTTTTTGATATACTCTAAGATGATCGTATGCTACTTTTCTGCACTCATCTAGTAGTTCAAGTTCTTACAACCTAGACACTCTATAGTCATCATCAGTTACTAGACCATGCATTCTAATTCTTAGTGATGGGATTTCAACCTCAATAAGTAGTACCACCTCAGACCCATAAACTAAAGTTAATGGTGTAGCCCCAATGGGTGTTTTGATACTTGTTCTATAGGCCCAGAGAACTGGATTGATTGTGAGATGCTAGTATCTTCCTATTTTATTAACTGTACTGTGCAAGATTTTCAATAGATTCTTATTTGAAGCCTCTTCTTATCCATTCCCTTGAGGATAGTAGATAGATGACCAATGTTGTGTAATCTTAAATTTGGCACATAAATCATCTAAGTCTTTGTTCTTGAATTTTCCACCATTATCTGTGACTATAGAATGTGGAATACCATACCAGCAAATGATGTAGTTCAAGATGAACATAGATACTTGCTTACTAGTTGCTTGTGTTAAAGGGACTGCTTCTACCCATTTTGTGAAATAATATGTAGTTGTAATAATGTGGGTATACCCATTAGAAGAATGAGGATGTATGGATCCTATAAGATCAAATGCCCATTGGTTAAAAGGCCATTATGTAGTGAAGGGAATTAGATCTCTCCCTAGAGCATGAATTAAGTTGCCATGTATTTAGCACTTTTGACACTTCTTAGCAAACTTGATAGACTCTTTCTCCATTTTCAACCAATAGTACCCAACCCTAATAAGTTTTTAGGCTAGTGTTAAACCGTTCAAGTGTGACCCACAAATGCCATCATGGACTTCCTCTAACGCACATTGAGACTCTTCCCATTCTAAACATATAAGGAGCATACCATCTAGACCTCATTTGTATAGATCATGACCAATGATGACATATTGGGACACATTACGGATAAGGTATCTCTTTTCATGGTGGTTAAAGGTATTGGGAATGATTTAGTCTTTGAGATAGGAAAATAGGTTTTTATAGTGGGATGAATCATGACCTACAATAGTGCAGATCATATGGGTATTAGGAGAATCATATGCAGGATAAGACAGTGCTTCCACCAGGAACTCATAGCATAGCTCATGTTCAGGCTATTGTAATAAAGTAGATAACATTTCCATTGCATCGGCAGCCTTATTCTTTGTTCTAGGTATTTTCTCAAAGGTGATAGATATGAAATATTTCTTTAGATCATCTACCATTCTCTTGTATGGAATGAGATTTTCATCTTTCATTTGATACACATCATTGACTTGATGGATTACAAGTTGTGAGTCTCCCTGAATGTGTAGTTTTGTTACTCTCCACTCAATTACTATTTTCATACCATTTAAAAGGGCTTCATATTCAGAAATATTGTTTGTACAAGGAAATTTGATTCTAAATGCCGTAGGAATTGAGTATCCTTGAGGAGTGAGGAACAAGATGCCTACTTTAGATCCATTCTATGTATAGGAGCCATCAAAGAATAATTTTCATTCTCTAGAAGAAAGATTCATGATAGAGGAATCCAGGAATTCCATTTGCATTGGTGTGTCATCAAAAAAAGGTGCATCTACTAACTGATCAGCAATAACTTGGCTTTTAATGGATTTTCTTTCAACATATTCAATGTCAAATTCACTTAAGAGCATGACCCATTTGGATAATCTACCTGTGAGGGTAACTTTGCTTAGTAGGTACTTTAGTGGATCAATCTTAGCTACCAAATGTGTGGTATGAGCCAACATATAATATCTTAGTTTTTGTGATACAAAGATCACAGCTAGACAAGCTTTTTCAATCATAGAATATTTCTTTTCATATGCCACCAATGTTCTACTGATATAGTATATAGCTCTTTCCTTCTTGTTCTCATTATGTTGTGCAAGCAATGCCCCCAGTGATGTATCTTTAGTGGAGACATATAAGATCAAAGGCTTCCCTTGAATGGGAGGCATCAAGATAGAAGGATTTGATAGATATTTCTTGATATGATTAAAATTCTTTTCACATTCCGCATTCCATGAAAAGGTCACACCTTTATGTAATGTCTTTGTGAAAGTTTGTGATATGTCTGCTAGTTGAGATATGAAGCATCTAATAGATTGAACTCTCCATTGTAATGTTCTCATTTGACTAATATTCTTGGGAGGTTGCATCTCCATGATAGCTTTAACTTTAGCCAGATCAACTTCAACACCTTTCTTTGAAACTATGTAGCCTAAGAGCTTTCCATAAGTGACACCAAAAGCACACTTCTTAGGGTTCAGTCTGAGACTAAACTTCTCCATTTTGTCTAGTATCTTTCTCAAGTCATTTAGATGTTCAGATCTTATCATAGATTTTTCTAAAGTATCATCAACATAATCCTCCATAGTTTGATGCATCATGTCATGAAAAATAGATGTCATAGCTCTCTGATATGTAGCAACATCATTCTTAAGCCCAAATGGCATGACATTCCAACAGAAGGTACCCCATGCACATGTGAAAGTAGTTTTCTCTTGATCTTCTGGAGCAATTTTGATTTGATTATATCTAGAAAAATAATCCATTAAAGAATACATCTCAAAACCTGTAGTCATATCCACTATCATATCAATATTAGGTAATGGAAAATCATCCTTAGGGCATGATTTGTTTACATCTCTGACATTCATGCATACTCTTATAGATTTATCTAGTTTAGAAATAGGTACAATATTAGAGATCCATTTAGCATAGTCAATAACACAGATGAATCTGGCTTTTAGTAGTTTCTCTAATTCAGCTTTGACCAAGAGTGCAACATGCAGATGCATCTTTCTCAATTTCTGCTTAACAAGTTTGACATTTGGAGCTATAGATAAATGGTGCATTATAAGATCAGGATCCAACCCTGGCATATTTGAATACTTCCATGCAAAGTTGATCTTCTTTTCTTTTAAAAATGTTGTAAATTTTTTATTTTCTTCTTTTGATAAGGATTGTGCTACATGATTCAATTGTGGTTCTTCTATTGTTCCCAAGTTGATAGATTGAGTGGGCTCAATTAGAACTAGAGATTTGTCCTATAAATGACTCAAAACAAATATCTCATTCTTAGGTGCCTCAGATAGGTTTTCACCTTTGGATATGTCTTTTATTTTTACTTTTGTAGGTTTTGAGACTGCCAAAAAGTGGTTTTCACCCTCAAAACTCCCTTTCTTTTTATTCTTATTCTTATTTTTCTGACTGAGATACTTGATGTCTGACTCTATCATGCTAGCACTCGATTCATTGATGGAAGTCATCATAGGTTCAACTGCATTGAGGTAGCAAGCAAGGGCATAGTCATTGGGAAAGGTGTAAATACCTTGGCTCAGATTCATAAAGGTTTGGTCAAGAAGTTCAGGATGTTGGATAGTCAAAGTGGTGAAAGATTGGGAGATAGTGTTTATAGATATGGATCTTTCATCATTGTTCCTAACCCAATACTTGAGTTCAAAGGTGATATTACAACTTAAGATGTTTAATTTGTGAATATGCTCAATGTCATTGTGGGATTCCACTTTAGCCATCGGTGGATCAGACTCGTTAAGTTCATCATTTCACTCTAGACTTACATTGGGTTTAGGTGCATATAATAAGCTCATCTTCCTCTGGAATGGCTCCCCATTCATAATCATTGGATTATTCATCTATACCTCTAGGAAATCTAAGAACATGAGTAAAGTCAGGATGAATACCCCAAGAAGGGTTACCCTCAAATTCTGAATTGAATTCATACTCATGGGAATCTGTCTCAGAATAACTACCAGCTTCATCTTTGTCTGTTTGATTGTCTTTGAGATTAGCTAGTTCTTGTGGTGCAACTATCTCTTTCTCTATAGTAGATTCTTGTGTTTTTACTACATTAATTCTTTTTATTGGATCATATTTAGCTTCAAGGAGGTCTTTTATTTCTTTAGGAAAATTCTCATAAGGAATAAGATATTCAGTGGTGTCTAAATCATCACTATCAGATTGTTATGTTGTTTCTCCCTTTAGTTGATTTATTGTGGATGGTTCAATCTATTCTAAGACATGTGGGGAGTTCTTGCTAAGATAGAAAGGCTTCTTCTTATATCCTAGACCTATTTTATTCTTGTTTACTTGGCCAAGATGGTCAAGAGGTGATAGAAGATCTTTACCCTATAGTCCTAGAGGTCCTTTTCCTTTATATCCCATTTTTGTGATCATTTTATCCCCTGGGCCATATGACTTAGAAGGGATCTTTGGCATTTTAGCATCACATTTTTTAACAACTTGAGATTCAGGTTCATCTTTGTATAGCCATGCAAGCACAGCTTCATGTTAGAAATAGGGAATACTGAGAGGGGGGGTGAATCAGTATTCTACAAACTTTAACTTTTGCCCAATTATGGATATAACAAATTATCTTCACACATGCATAACATAAGAAGCTAAACAACATGCATAGCAATAAAACTAAAGAACTCATAACACATTATTTGTTCTCGAGGAAACCTTGGCCAAGGGAAAACCCCAGTGGAGATGGTACCCACAAAGATCCACTAATCAAAATTATCCTATTAAGGATTTTGACCATGTTAGGAGTCTATTACATGCATATAGTGTCTCAATCCTGATTAAAGGACTATAGGCCTTGTTAGAAGCCTCAACCCTGTTAGGAGTTGCCAGTACAAAATGTGATTACCAGATGAGCCCACTGCCCAAACAAGTAATATACAATATTTATTGATTACAAAAATAGGTCAAGGTACATAACCTTATACTTCTTGCATCAATATCTCTTCACTTCTCTTTCACTATCGCTATTACATGCATTCGTTACATCACTTCACAATTCTACTTTGCAATTACATCTTTACATATCTTTATACAAGTTATTAAGATTAATAACTTTCCAGTCGGCTATCATATTACAAAATATCTTTATCCAAGGGTTAACATCTAGGATGTTGTCCCTTTATATTATTAAGTCATTATTTTGATAAACAAAATAATCCCTTAACTCTTTATCAATTCTGTCTTCATATTCTGTCATGTCGGCTTAACACTGTCTTTAGTAAAACTATCATAACTTCTTCCGTACATGTTGTACTGACTTTCACTCTAAGGTGAGTCTTCAATAGTCACCATAGAGTCTATTTTTAAGTTTGCAAGCACTGAACTTACTCTAATCAACATCACAAACCAAAACTATCATCAGGTTCACTGGTAAAAACACATTGTCTCATACTTAGACAATTTGCATTGCACTTTGACATACTAGCTCTCTGACCTGTGTGATCTTCATGTAGATCATATGTTTCCATAATGAAAACATCTATGTAACCAACTCAACCAAATTTCCAACAATCTCCCACTTTTTCATTGGTGGCAACATATGAGAAAATTGGCTAAGCCTTACAACTTCAAAAATCTCAAAATTGTGGCCATAATACAAAATATATATATATTGTCCTTATGACTTCATGAAACCTCTCTATTTACTGTACTCCCCCTAAGAGTATGTATCCTTATCAATTTTCTGCTATATCTCTCCCCCTTTGACAACAATCACAAAAAAAGGTAAGGAGGGTAACAAAACTGTGTTCACAAAAAGTTATACCTTAATTCAATATTGCAAAGCCGGTAGGCTTGCAACACAATCTACAAAATTGATCTTCATAGCCTCTAACTCTTTCTCCCATGATTTATTAATTGAATCTACCACACTGAGTAGTGCGCACAATCCATAAGATGTAATCTCACATGCTTGGAGATTCTCATAACTAAACTTCTAAAAATATATCTTGGCTGAAAGACATTCTTCCAGTTGCCCTTCAATAGTGCTCAAGTTTATAGAGATGTGTTCTCTTAAAAGAGTGAATCTCTTCAGCTTCTTATCCTTGTCATCTTGAAAAACTTTCATTTCATCATAAATCTTGCGAATTTTCTGCTCAATATCAAATATCTTCACATTGGGGCTCGAAAGAAGGTTTATCTCATTCTGAATTTCTACTTCCTTCATCTTATCTTTTGATCTTCCTCTGCTACCAAGTTCTCTAATTTTGTACACTGAATGTACAAGGATTTTCCTCTTTCCAAATTCTTTCTCAAGTCCTTTATATAGATATCAAGGTTATTGATATCATTCCTGATATTTTGACTAATGTTCAAGAGTGTTTTGGCCTCATAAGCTACTTGAGCTTTCATCTTTGCTATATCAGATAGATTTGTAAACTCATTATCAAAAGTGTTCATTACTTTCTTTTCTCTTACTAGAGGGTCATCTTCTATAATTTGTGTAGTAATAATTCCTTGTAACTTCTTAGTAAGCTCCTTCAGGCATCCTTCGAGACTCTTTACTTTCTTGTTCTTTCCAATGATCTTTTTCAAAGATGTGATCAATTCCATCTAATCATCATCATCTACTTCCTTTCCCAAATTCTCAATCATAGAACCAATCTGAGTTTTCTTTCTAGTCTCAGGTGTAAGACTAATTTCTTCTTGAGTGGGAATAGGTACTTGTTTCTCTATCACTTTAGGTTCTACAATTTTGGTTTATGTCTTCTCTTCTCCTTTGATATTGTCCTGCTCTTCAAAAGCTGAATTGTCAACAATGTTTTCAAGATTCTTGAATAAGTTATCATCACTATCCAAGGTGATCTTAGTTCCTTCTACATTCATTACTTCATCCTCAATATTTATGGTTGATGGAGAGGGAATGTCCTCTTGTTTTGCTTCTTTTGCTGCTTGATCTTTAGATTCTGCTGCAACTGATGATTCTCCAACATTCTCTGCCATAACCTTAAGGATTGCTTGCTTTGTTTCTATGTTAACTTCTTCATATCTACCTCCCATAATTTGAATGGTTCTCTTCTTGGTTCTTAGATGGGTGCTTAAATCCTTCATAATCTGATTGAAGTGTACTTCATCTCTCACAACACAAAGTTTTCTTACAAGATTTTCTCTAATAGCTATGTCCTCTTCTGATGATCTCTTCTTTCTATTTACTAGTTTATTGTACAAGTCATCAGGTATCTTACCCTGAATTGTATCAAATTTCTTATCAAATAAAATCATATGCTTCACCACTACATTTTCTAGATTCAATCTCTCTGCATAATCATAGAGATCATAATATTTGTTCCTCTTTGTAAAGTCTCCATCTTGAATAATCTATTCATTAACCTTCTCAACTCTAGGTTTCCAAGTTTTCTTCTTAACAGGAGTGCTTTCATCATCTTTGATTTCTACAATTTTCCTTTGAATTGGTGGCACCAGTGTCTTCTGCCTCTTACCTGGTCCAGTAACAATCTCTTTTATTCTTTTTCTAGGTGTGGAGGAGGTTGATCTAGTGGATATTCTTGCTTCTTGATCCTTCTCTATTTCTTCCACTATTACCTTAACTAGTGTCTCCCCTTGTTGTGCTACAATTGATGATAGAGGTGGAATAGACAAAACTTCTTTTTGTCCAATATCTCTAACTGCTACTGCTGTTTGATTGGCTACCAAGAATTCATGTTCAGTCATCCCCATATCTTTTAGAATTTTCTTGATTGTACTCTCAACTCTTTTCTTTGACTATTTCTCTTCAAGGATGGTCTTTGCAGAGTTGAAGTTCTCCTCAAAGGTTCCAAACCTGTTATAGTGAGTATCCAACTTGCACTTAAGTAATCTACTCACATATTATTTTGTCTCAATCTCAGATATCTCATAGCCAAGAGGGTCTATGAACTTTGTTCTAGGTTCTACTGCTTCAATGTAAGTAAAGTCAGTATCAACCATGAAACATATCTCATTTTTATACTTCTCCACAAGATACTATGGGATCCTTGATCTGCTAGACATCAAATTCTGAAAATATTTAATTACCAACACTGCAGTTTCATTTACTTTATAAATAACATGCCTCCTATACACTTGGTTAATCCTTTCCATTGTAGATTTTCCATCATTCCAATCATTTCCAATGGTGAATGGAAATCTTCTCAATAGATGAAAGAACATATAAGTGATTAAAGATGAGAATCTAAACTATGAATACTTAGTCTTCTTTATCTTTTCCAAATTCTCAAACAATTATATCCTCAAAATCTCATGCATATCAACTTGTACTTTATCCACACACATCAAATAAGCTGCATGTATCATTCCAGCTACCATGTCATCCTCTCTTGAGTTAGCACAAAACTTAGTTGTTAGGATCTTACACAAGTATTTGACATCATCTTGATGTATCTTGCTAATTACTATTCATCTGCCATTGTAGGATGAATTTGTGTTGTCTATGACTATTTTCCTCATGTTTTTCTCATTTAAAGGAATGGCTCCAGTTTTAGATAGTCCAATTACCTCATGAATTAAGTCAGCTGTAATATCTATCACTTTGTCATCTAACCAAAACTTTCCATTGTGAATTCTACTTAGGATTATCTTGGTACATTCTTCATTATCAAATTCATATTGCAAAGCATACTTAATGATCTCATTATCTTTCAAATGCTCAAACCCTACTTTCAATGACATGTCTTGATTATAGATCTTTTGATATTCCTCTGTAAAATCACTATCACTAATAGTCTCTAGTTTACATCCCAGATAACTTCTGACATTCTCTAGATGTAAAACTTCATCTGGTATGGATGATAAAGCTAACCAAGGATCATCTTCCAAGGGTTCTACTAGTTCCCTTTTCATTTTAGGTCTATTCTTATCTCTAACATTGTGAATCATAGAAATACCCATGACTTCCTCTAATTCCTTAACTGATTTAAAGATCTACCAAGTAAAATACCTCGATTTTGTGATTTAGGGCTTGCATAGATTTCGCACAAAATTCTTCACCAAATCCTTGCAAAATGCTTCCAATCACTGCTCTTTGATCTCCTTGACACTTGCATTTGCTTTGATGATCAAATAACACCATTCATGACCTTTTATCAATTCAATCTCACTTAATCTGACATCGCATTCAATTCTTTTGCCGCTTCTTTCCAAAAAGTTGATTATGTTAACCTGCAAAACTTAAAACTTCTTGCGATCTTGTAAAACATAATATTTTTCTTTGCGCTCTTAACCATAGCATTAGAACATCATATAATACCTTGCATTAACTGTGCAAGACTCAATTCATCATATATCAAATTCTACACTAATCTAAGTTCCTATTCTATTGTAATTTTCATGAATTAAGTACTTTGAGATGGGTCAAGTAAAGACTCATTCTTACCATTTAATACTTCACCTTTCTGATTGCCTTCAGTGCTGAATATGTCTCCTTGATCTATGCTTTTAAGAAACTTCACTTCATCTGAATTACTATAGCATCCTTTCTGACTGTTGCCTGCATCTTCATTTCTTCTTACATGACTTCTAGGGTTAGGATTGGTATGAAAAACTCTATTGTTCATTCTACAAAACCTTTTTGTGTGTCCAATCTTGTTACATATCTAACAAACTATTCCATTGTTTCCATATCTTGGTCCAGGCTGATTGATCTATGATCTACAATTTCTAGCAATGTGTCCAACCTTGTTGCATCTATAACATACTATTCCATTTCTTCTGTTCATATCTTCAGTAGGTTTCTTATCTGCATGGTTAGTATTTCTAAACATTCTACTACTATTTTTATTCTCAACAAATTTAGGTTTTTTGCATTCAATAGCTCTATGTCCAAAACCATGACAATTATAACAATAACCATTAAGAGGTTTAAATTGCTTACTTGTGCAATCTCTCTTCATATGACCAATAGTATTACAAGAAAAACATCTACCTTTGAATTCTCTTTGCATACCTTTAGGTGATTCCTCTTGCTTAGGTGGTTCTTCTTCCTTAGGTGTATCTTCAGATTTGTTAATCTCATCAGACTTCTTCTCATCTATACTTTTAGATATTTTTAGATCTAGTTCCTTGCTTTCTTCATTTTCTTTAAAAGTGTTGAATCCAAGACCAGTCTTATCATAGAATGGTTTTTGATAAGATATTTTTTCATCAATCTTCTCACTAGTTGAATATAGTCTTTCAAGTTGCTACTTAGATTAAGTCAGTTCTCCTTTCACAATTGTATTGTATTTCTCAAGTTCAGCATAGTACAAATTGACTTTCTCAAGTTTAGATGTTACTTTACCAAGTTTAGATTTTAGCCCTTCATTTTCAAGCTTAAGATTTTCATTCTCTAATTTCAAATTTGCTTCATTCTTTCCATTTCCATCTTTCAAACTCAACTTCATATTTTCTATCTTCAGTTCATCTTTAAGGATCTCATTTTCTTTTTCTAAGTTGTCATCACAATCTTCAATGTGAATTTCGGATTCCTTTTCAGATTTTAGATCTTCTAACTTGTTTTTCAATTTATCAATGAGGTTCTTTGCATCATCATATTTTCCTTTTAGAGTATCTCTTTCTTCAGTAAGCATATCAATATATTCAAGAGCTTATTAAAGATTCTTTTGTGGTTGATCCATATCCATAGAGATCTTACTCAAGCTGCTAGGCTTTCCTTGAATGATTCTTTTCTGAGTAACTAAGCTTTGATACCAATTGTTAGAAATAGGGAATACTAAGAGGGGGGGGTGAATCAGTATTCTACAAACTTTAACTTTTTCCCAATTATGGATATAACAAATTATCTTAACACATGCATAACATAAGAAGCTAAACAACATGCATAAACCCTGGCCAAGGGAAAACCCCAGTGGGGATGGTACCCACAAAGATCCACTAATCAAAAGTATCATGTTTAAGATTTTGACCCTATTAGGAGTCTATTACATGCATATAGTGTCTCAGTCCTGATTAAGAGACTATAGGCCTTGTTAGAAGCCTCAACCCTATTAGGAGTTGCCAGTACAAAATGTGATTACCAGATGAGCCCACTGCCCAAACAAGTAATATACATTATTTACTGATTACAAAAATAGGTCAAGGTACATAACCTTATACTTCTTACATCAATATCTCTTCACTACTCTTTCACTATCGCTATTACATACATTCATTATATCACTTCACAATTCTACTTTTCAATTACATATTTACATATCTTTATACAAGTTATTAAGATTAATAACTTTCCAGCCGGCTATCATATTAAAAAATATCTTTATCCAAGGGTTAAAATCTAGGATGTCATCCCTTTATATTATTAAGTCATTATTTTGATAAAAAAAAAATCCCTTAACTCTTTATCAATTCTATCTTCATATTCTATCATGTCGGCTTAACACTGTCTTTAGTAAAACTGTCATAACTTCTTTCATACATGTCATACTGACTTGCACTCTAAGGTGAGTCTTCAATAGTCACCATAGAGTCTATTTTCAAGTTTTCAAGCATTGAACTTACTACAATCAAAATTGCAAACCAAAACTATCATCAGGTTCACTGGTAAAAACACATTGTCTCATACTTAGACAATTTGCATTGCGCTCTGACATAATAGCTCTCTGACCTATGCAATCTTCATGTAGATCATATGTTTCCATAATGAAAACATCTATGTAACCAAATCAGCCAAATTTCCAACACTTCATCCTCTTCAAACTCTTGTTTAGATACTTGTTTTGCAACAAAATTTCCTTTATATGCCTCAAGAGGTTCTTTAGACTCTAGTTTGGACTGTTTTAGAGTTTTCCCATAGGACTTAGGTGAGATAGGGAGAGATGTCAAAGATAAGACTGGCTCTATAGTATATTCTCCCATACCATTTTCTTTTATCTTAACCTCTTTAGTAATGTCTTCCATTTTGGATGTTGAAGCAACGTCTAGTTGCTTAGTGGAAGATTCTCTATTATTAGGAATAAGTTTATTAGCACTTTCTTTCAATGCATTGCAAGTTGTATATAGATCATTTGGAATTGTCACTTCTACTCCTTCATAAGGAAATTTCAAACATTGATGGTATGTAGAAGGAATAGCTTTCATTTCATGTATCCAAGGTCTCCCTGGAAGGATATTATAAGCCAAAGGTAGATCAAGAACTTGACATATAGTATCTCTGCTAACAGGACCTGTTATGATAGGTAAGACAATTGTTCCTTTGGAAGATCTTTCTTGCTCATCATATGCTTTGATAGTTATCTTCTTTCTAGGATCAATGGCCATTTCTAAAAATCCCAATTATGTAATCAAGCTGAAAGAACAAATGTTTAGACCAGCACCCCCATCTATCAGCACATGTTTGACATGATGGTTTTGGATCAAGACTTTAATATGCAAGGGTTGGTTATGCGGATGACTCAAGGAATTATCATCTTCCTTTGAAAATAAAATATACTATGGGGACGTAAGATTACCAACCATAGTCTGGAATCTATCTAAATCAAGGTTATCAAGAACATTGGATCCGAGAAAAGCTTTGTCTAGAATGGCTCTATGAGCTGGAGATATCTAAAGCAACTCAAACATGGAGATTTTTGCATTTGTATGCTAGAGTTGTTGGACAATACTGTATGATGTAGGCCTCATGTCTTTAGGATTTGAAGATTTAGATGCAGCCTTTTATTTAGAAGTAGATGAAAGATTGAAAGGCACCTTAGGGACATTGCATGAATCTGGTATTTGTCCTTGTAGATGTGCCTGAGCTTTTGATCAAGTAACTGCATTAGCTAATTGATTACCTCTATCATTTCTTACAATTGTGATGACATTGCAACACTCATATAGACATGGTTCAACCATATTGATAACAGCATTGTTTCTAGAGTAGGCATAATTGACTTTAGCACCCATATTAGGCTGAGAAGAAGAATCTTATTTACCATGTTTAGGAAATGGTTATGTGAATGTTGTATGATCATTATTTCTCTTATGATTGTCAATCATGATTTCTCCATTATCAATTTTGTCTTGTATGATGTGCTTCAAGTGAACGTGGTTATTAGTCTTATGACCTTTATTGTGATGGAATTCATAGAAATCATTCTCTCTCCACCATTTCGGTTTAGGTTCAGAATCAAAGAATTTTATCTCAGGCAAGTAGATGATTTTGTTTTCCAATAGAGTTTTCATGGCAAATTCCAAGGATTCTCCAAGAGGAGTGAATTTGTGGTTAGGATCTGTAGCCCAAGGTTTATAATCAGATGACTTTTTGTTGAGCTTTGTTGCTTTAGCTTTGGAAGCTTTGATGGCTTGGGTGCCAACAGTGAGATTGAAAGTAGTTGCCTTGGATGGGGCATGGATAGTATCAACAATGCCATCTGTGACAACACCTTTATTCTTGTTCCAATTTTTGTTCTTGTCCTTAGAACTAGATCCAAATTCATACTTGTCCTTTTGAAGTGTGATGTCTCCTTTTTTCACAAGTACTTTCTCAATTTTGATCGCATTCTCTACCATCTTGTCAAAGGATGTATGATTTTGCATTTGTAAAGGGTAGTTGATTTCTGGAACAAGATTGTTGATGCATATTTTCAGCTTCTTAGTTTTTGGAATGGGTCTAGCATATAGAGAAAATTTCTTCCTCCATCTCTTGAGAAATTTCAAGAATGGTTCACCTAGATATTGTTTCAGATTGTAGATGTTGATCATGGTGACCAGATGTTGAATATTGTAGGAGTATTTTTGATAGAACAGTTTGATTAACTCTTCAAAAAAATTTATAGTTGGAGGCATTCTAGAGAACCAATGAATGGTTGCTCCTCCTAGAGATCGAGGGAAAAGACACATTAAGTAGGTTGGTTCATGCATGAACTCCATAGATTTAGTACAAAATTATCTGACATGATCTTGAGGATCAGAGTTTCTATCATACTTATCATATTTAGGCATCTCCACTCTTTTAGGGAATGGTGGCATTTACAAGTCTTTATCAAATGGAAAAGGGCATAGGGCCTCCATGGAGAACTCCTTAGGTTCCTTTTCTTTCTCTAGTTTGTTAAGTTTGACTTGCATGGCATGCATCTTTTTCATCATAGCTATGATAGGAGTTTCTTCCTCATGTGTAATGATATTTTCAACATTGAAGTTTGGAGGAAGTTTAGCTCCTTGATGAGCTAACTCTAGAAAGTACGCCTCTCTATCTTCTTTCAAGAAATGCCTCATCATTTTCTTGAAGTCGTCATCATTTTGATATCGAGCAATTTTAGAAGGTGTAGGTTCTTGATCCACACCATGTTGAGAATGGGGTCCTTGAGACCCGTGTTGTGTCCCTCCATGAGACATGTTAGGAGTTTTAGGACTCCCTGGGATAGATTGAGGAGGAGTTTGTTGATTACCTTTGTGAGTTGATGGAGGGGGTATGTAACCAGTTTTCAATTGAAAATTGCCAAGACCGTCATCTTCGTAAAGACTAGAATTGTAGAGTTGCTCAAGAGTTGGACCCTTGTGAATAGTCAAAGGTACGATGTTGAGTGCTTCTTTGGATTTCTTGTGTGAGGAAGCTCTAGTTTCCACCATTAACCTTGGGTGAAGCAAGAAAGCAAGATGAAGACAACTGAAGAAAGATCTAATTCAAGAAGATTGAATGACGCAACCTTGTCAAGATTGAATTGATTGAAGATTTGATCAGACATAAATGAAGGATACTATGCCATAGTAGTGTGGGTAGACACCCAATAGATGGTGGGCATGAGCTCACAACACTTAGTCATTTAGTAAGAAGACTGAATTTGAAGATAATTTTGACAAGTTTTTGACACAAGATGAAAAAGACTCAAATCGATAAATCAGAAGGCTAAATCAGACTCAAGAGATCACTTTAGGAAAATAAATGAATTTTCTTCTAGTTTTTGCTCTGTTCCTGACACAGTGACTATTTTGACAAAATCTGGAAATAGGCTATAAAAACTAGATTTTTTGACAAATTTGACCAATCTCTGATAACTTTTTGAAAATTACCAAATGAGTTTCTCAAAGCTCATACGACTCTAGGTATGTTATCAAATGACAATTGCAAGACTCATATGACAATTGCTGCCAGTGATAATGTTTCTTTTTATTTCTGGTGACAACACTTGTACAACACTATACTAGATACTATATGACAATGTAGGGGTTGTGAAATGACTTTTGCTAAAAAACTTGTATGACAATCTAAGACTGTGGGATGACTTTTGACTCTAGAGAGGAATTTTGCTTCAGATTTTGTAATTTTTGGGTTTTCAGTTTCAAATTGTTGGCAAAGTTTTATGTCCAGTTTTGAAGATCTATGTAATAGTCCATTTCAAATAACTGAGTAGATATCAAGCATGCAAAATAATAAGCAAGGGAAGCAAGAAATCATCTGAAAACAATGAACAAGGGCAAAAGCAACCTTGCGCATGACAAGCAATAGTGACTTATTGTGCTAATCCCTAGAAATACTACTTGTGTATGTTCTCAAAAGTTTTTCAATAACGCACATATTCCTAGAAAATGAAAAATTTGGCCTCACTAGGGTTTGTAGTAATGGTCTGACTTTGCAACTTTTGTGATCTCAAGAGGGTGAACTCCAATCTAGGCACACCAGGGTTTTGACACAGTCAAAAAAATTAATCAATCAGGAGCTGCTAGGGAGATCTGACAGCCCAACAAGAGACCACACTTATGAAGATTTCCTCCATAAGGACACTTATATAGCGGCTTCTGCTACCACGGCAAAAATGGATATTATTGCTTGAGGTTTCATCCATGTGGTCGACCCAATTAAGGGAATGTCCACTATGGTTAACCCTCTCTAAAGGTGACTCACAAAAGATACCACATGGGGACTGGTTCAAGATTCAAGGATCTAAGTTTCTGATACTACCCAAAAAGGGAGTAGAGCATAGTCCTCTAGCCTTTTCACTTTTAACCAAAACAAAGCAGATAGATTAATCTAACATGCTAAGATCAAGATTATCTCACAAAGATCTATGATGTCAACCGCGTATGATCTATCAACCTCTCTGGAGAGAGAATGTATCAATCAAAAGTTGAAGACGCACAAATCTAGTAGAACATGACACGCTCTTAGTAACCTCCCTACCTACAAGGGGATCCTTCGTCAAGAAGAGCTTCACATGTGTGAATAAGCAAAAGAAGCCCACTCTCTCAAGATCATCCACAAATAGTGTTCATAGGGCCTATTTACTATGTGTAACAGATATGCAGAAAGAAAATATATGTTCATTTTATAGCCCAAAATGAAGTCTATGATATGAAAGCAAGAAAAGTCATACAAGCTTGACACGTGAGAGTTCATTTTATGCCCAAATTGAAGTGTTATCAGATTGTAGTAGAATACTTGAATTCCTCGCAATGCGCTTAGTAGATTTTACCTATTTTTGTAATTTAGCTGCACTTTTTCCAATCATATTCAGCAAATATCAGTCAAAAATAGAAGATTTCAATTGTTAGGGTTAGTTGTTACTCCAAATCTGAGAATCAAATCTAAAAACTGCCAAAAATTCTAAAATAACAATTGAATTATGGAGTCAAAACTCATACGACAGTGGGTTACCTTCCAGACGACAGTCGGGAAACTCATATGACAGTGGGTGTCTTACAAAATGACAATCAAGCTCCCAAATGACAATGTATAGCTTCTAATACGAGCCTTGATAGAATCAACTATCATACGATAGTGGGGTCTTCTTGGTATGACTCTCTGAAAAAAGTCATACGAAAAATATACGAATAGAGAATGAAATCATAGAATGGACCAAACAATGATAGAAAAATAGATAGAAGTGAATTAAAAGAGATGGAAACCCATTTTAAGGCCCCACGGTGGGTGCCAAAAATGTGTGTGTGAATTTTGTACCTAGTTGTAGACACAACACTTCAGTAAAACATTAGAGGTTAGCAGAAATCAAAAGCTTGCAAATAATTGAAACTAAGCTAACCAGGTGATTTACTGCCTTCTAGTAGGTGCAAGTATGATGTGTTAGAAAGTAAAGACCACCAAGATAACTGAGAGGGGGGGTGAATCAGTTATCTGATAATTAAACCATTTATCAAATTCAATATCAACTTCAATGGCTTTAAACCATATAATCAATGTAGTAACCAACCATAGAAAGATAATCATACACAATGACATAATAACACAAGATATGTTAACTAGGGAACCTCTTGATCAAAGAGTAAACCCCAGTGGGAATGATGCCCACAAAATGATGCACTAATATGAAAGTTCCTTGTGAGAGGATGGACCCTATTAGGAGTCTTATGAAATACATTCAATACATATGAATCTCTCTTAGGAGATTTTGAATCCCTGTTAAAAGATTCTAACCCTGTTAGGAGTTATGGAAGACAGAAGGACCCACTGCCCAAACAGCTTCAAGGCAAGATCTCTGAACTCACTGTCCAATAGATCTTAGGATCATTCAATAGAATAATATGAAATATTTTACCTCCTTCACACTATGCCAAAACCGCACTCTCTGCTACAAGATCACAAATCCAAATCTCTGTACTTCACAAGTCTTCCTTCACCACTGAATTAGCTCTATTCTTCACCTCATGCATATATTCGCATCACAAATTTCATAATTTCATATCACAAATATTAAAATCCCATCTTACAACAAGGAAAACATTCCTTCCTTTATACCACACTCAAATAATTACAAATGAGTCGGCATCCAAATATAAAATAATAATTTCAACACGCTACATCAAAATTACATAAAAACTGTCAGCTTCTAGATACAATAGCTTTCCAATCATGTGACCTTAAAGTTTTCATTGTGAACCACATCACCACCAATGAGTCTCAAACTTCCCTTTAACTGTGTAGAATCAAATTCCATCCTGATTAGGAGATATCCTCCGATTACCAAAAACCACTACTCAGGAACACTGCCAGAATACTGCTTCCACCAAAATGCTTATAACTTTCATGAATAAATGAATTTATTTTTGCACTCTTAACCATAGGCTAATAACACACCAAAGAATATACCATCAACTGTGCATAACTCAATTTTCAATATAACATGTGTGCAAAACAAAACTGTGCTTGCTTCTCTGCTAATCTCTAGAATATCACTATGTTGACATCAATGACAATCATAGTCATGAATGCAACAACCACTACTATAGAATGACTGCCAAAGGCTTCAGCATTCATTCCTAACAATCTCCCCCATTGGCATTAATGGCAACATAGATTAAAAACATCCAATGTTCCAAAAATCCAATCACTGCTGTTCAACTGCTCTACTGCTCTTCATCAATCAAATCTTGCTTCATTTTCCTATTCAATCTTCTCTCTCAATTTTTTTCATGATTATCTCCCCCATTGACATCAATGATAGAAATTCCATCACTATATCAAACAATAGCTCAATTTCAAAAGACACTATTCAGAAAATACATTCACAAGAGTCCTCATGACTCAGCTCAGATACACATACTCCCCCATAGAGGAAGTACCAACATCCAATCTAGAAAATAGATAGGGCCATATTCCACTGGATGGACGCAACCAACTGCATCATTATTCAAAAGTAGGTTGGGGCATAACCCCAAGCATACCTCTCAGATACTCAAATGTATCCTTAGGCAAAGGCTTTGTAAATATATCTGCTATCTGCTCCTTTGTGCTTATGTACTCCAGTCTGACTTCTTTCTTAGCAACTTTCTCTCTTACAACATGATAATTGATCTCTATATGCTTAGTTTTAGAATGTAATATAGGATTCTTAGACATACTAACTATACTGGTGTTATCACAATGTATAACAACAGGCTCATCAAACTTAATTCCAATATCCTTCAACATTTGCTTCTTCCAAATTATCTGGTTACAACTGTTTATTGCTGCTACATACTCTACTTCTGCTATACTCTATGAGATACAATTCTACTTTTTGCTCAACCAAGAAACTAATCTTCCTCCAAGAAAAAAGGCTCCACCACTGGTGCTTTTCTCATCATCAACATTGCCTCCCCAATCAACATCAGTATATGCACATAGGGTAAAATCATCAGAAGTTTCATACCACAATCCATAGTCCATTGTGCCTCTAAGATATCTCAGTATCCTCTTCACTGCTGCATAATGTGACTCTCTAGGTTCAGCTTGAAATCTTGCTACCATTCCAATTGAATGTTATATATCCGGTCTAGTGTGTGTCAAGTACTACAATCCACCAATCATGGATTTGTATTTCTTTTGCTCAATTTCTGGTGTCTCATCTTTACTAGATAGTTTATGTCTTGTAACCATAGGTGTTCCAACTAGTTTACAATTCTTCATACCAAATCTTTTCAACAAATCATTCAAGTACTTTATCTGACTTACAAAGATGCCATCTTTGTTTTGTGTTATCTGTAATCCCAAAAAGTATTTCATTTCTCCAATCATACTCATTTCAAATTTTGTCTTCATTTCATCAGCAAATTTGTCACTAGCTTCATCTTCTCCTCCAAAAATAATGTCATCAACAAAAATAACCAAAACTAACAAACCATTCTCAATTTCTTTTGTATACAAATTACTATCAGTTGTTCCTTTTGTAAATCCCAACTTTAACAAATACTTATCCAATCTAGCGTACCAAGTTCTAGGTGCTCGCTTTAGTCCATACAATGCTTTCTTTAGTTTACATACCATGTCTCCTTCTTGAGTCAAAGGAAAACCTTCAGGCTGCTCAATGTAGACTTCTTCTAATTCACCATTCAGAAATGTTGACTTCACATCCATCTGATACACTTTGAATTTCTTAAATCCTGCATAAGCCAAAAATATTCTTACTGCTTCAAGTCTTGCCATAGGGGAAAAGGTCTCTTCATAGTCAATTCCTTCTTGCTATGAGTATCCCTTACATACCAATCTTGCTTTGTTTCTAATTACTTCTCCTTGTTCATTCATCTTGTTCCCAAATACCCATTTAGTTCCAATCACATTTTTGTCTTTAGGTCTAGGGACCAATTCCCATGTCTTGTTCTTTTCAATCTGATCCAATTCTTCTTTCATAGCTTTAATCTAATGTTCATCTTCACAAGCTTCATTAGTAGACTTAGGTTCAATTTGAGAAATCAAACATAAATGTACCTTCTTTCTAGTCATAACTCCTCTGTCCAAACTTCCAATCACTTGTTCAATAGGATGATGTCTTGATATATACATGTTAGGTGTCATAGTCACTGATCTTTCTTCAACTGTAGATTCTTCTCTAGATTCTTCTCTATTTTCTTCAATATGACTTTCATTCAACAATTCACTATCAATCTCAAAAAATTGTTCAATAGCTTCAATATTAGGCTGAGGGTTAGTTCCTTCATCAGATTCATAATAAAGCATTCTTTCCTAAATTTTAAACTTCTCATCAACTTTTACATTTTCACTTTCAACAATATTCTTATTTCTCTTATTGTAACATCTATATGCTTTCCTTTTCAAAGAATATCCAAGAAAAATTCCTTCATCACTTCTAGGATCAAACTTTCCTATATCATCATCTCTCTTAATATAACATTTGCTTCCAAAAATTCTAAAATACTTAACTAAGAGTGCATGTCCAAACCACAATTCATAAGGTGTCTTGTCTGTGTCTGCTCTGATTTGTACTCTATTCATTGTATATATTGTTGTATTCACTGCTTCTCTCCAAAATGTCTTTTCCAAATCACCTTCAAACAACATAGCTCTAGCTACTTCAGTCACTGATTTATTCCTTCTTTCTACAATACCATTTTGTTCAGGTGTTCTAGGGGTTGAAAACTATCTCTTAATACCATTTACTTCACAAAAAGTGTTAAACTCTTTAGATGTAAATTCTCCACCTCTATCAGATCTCAAACATTTAATCCTCATTCCTGATTCATTCTCAACTTTATTCTTCATGACCTTGAACTTATCAAATGCTTCAGATTTTTCTTTCAAAAATGCAATCCACCTCATTCTTGTAAAATCATCAACAAGAATCATAAAATACCTTTCTCCATAGAATCCTCTAGTCCTAGTAGGACCACTCAAGTTTTTATGAACAATCTCCAACTTTTCTGTAGATGTGAACTTCTTGCTGGGAAATGAACTCCTTTTCTACTTAGCCATCACACATTCCTTGCAAATCATGTTAGTAGGCTTCATAATCTTAGGTAAATCTCTTGCTGCAAGTGTAGAACTTACTTTCATAATATTATCAAAGTTTATATGATAGAACCTTCTATGCCATAACCAACTATCATCAATCTTAGTCATCAAACATGTCATCTTAGTAGGATTCAACTAAAATATATTACCTCTAGTTCTAGATCCAGTTCCAATCAGATTTCCATCTTTATCCTTAATCACACAAGTTTTCTCAGTAAACCAAACTTGATATCATTTATCCACTAACTGTCCAACACTTAAAAGATTATGTTTCAATGCATCCACAAAGTAAAAATTATTAGTATTAGTCTTTCCATCAAGAGTAATAGATCCTATACCTTTAATCAAACAAGGTGCATTGTTACCAACTCTAACAACTCCTCCATCATAATTGTTAGACTTTATGAACTTTCCTTTATCACCAGTCATATGATGTGAACAACCACTATCTATAATCCAATCAACTTTCTTTTTAACTTGGGAAACTAAGGCTTTCTCTTCCTTAACATTAGATTCAGAATTTTCTTCCTTAATTGCTACAAATCCTATGTCATCAAAGTTATCATTATCACTATCACTCAAATGTCTTTCAATTCCTACTTCAATTTCTTTATCATTTGCATAATAACATTCTTTAGATCTTCTAGGCTTGAAATTGTTTCTATACTTCTTAACTCTCTTAGGACACTTAGATGCAAAATGACCATATTCTTGACATGTCCAACATTTAAAGATTTTCTTACCATCTGGTTCTCTTTTCACAAGCAAGGCAATACCTTCTTCAATCTTCTTATCTTCATCAAATTTGGATCTACTACTACTGGCATAATCTCCATTCACACTTGTACTTCTAGACAAAGTAGGTCTAATGCTAAGAGCACTAAATGTTGTCTCCACTCTAGGTAGTTATCCTGATAATCTCAAATTCATCTCTGTTGCTTCCAATCTTCCAAGAAGAGTCTCTCTTGAAAATTTTGGTGTACAAGGTATCACTTGTTCAATCATTTGTGTAGTCTGCCTGAATACCAGTGTCAATGTTCTCAAAATCTTCCATATTACTTCATTCTCTATCTTTTCACCTCCACAAGACTTTATTCCTGCAACAATTTCTGACATCCTACCAATATAGCTTCTAACAGATTCATCTTCCATCATTCTTATGTCTTCAAATGCACAAATCCAATTATGTAACCTAGCTTTCTTTGCATGTTCATCACCTTCAAAAGTAGAATGTAAAGCTTTCCAAATATCATAAGATCTAGTTAAACCTTTTAACTAACTGTATTCATTCTCTGGAAGTGCTGATAAAAGTGCTTCTCTTGCAAGTATGTTACACATGAATAGATCTACCTCATCTTTAGAACTTGATTCAAGACTATCTTCTTCAATTATAGTTCTCTCATTTTTTGTAATCAACCAATAACCTGGTCCTAAACACAAGAGATGTGTCTTCATCTTTTCTTTCCAACTATCAAAATTTACTCCATCAAACTTAGGGCTTTCTTTCCTGAAATTCACCATAGATCTCCTTAAGTTGTTAAACTTTCCTTTCAAGGACCTGTCGCTCTGATACCAATTGTTAGAAAGTAAAGACCACCAAGATAACTAAGAGGGGGGGGGGGGGGTGAATCAGTTATCTAATAATTAAACCATTTATCAACTTCAATAGCTTTAAACCATATAATAAATGTAGTAACCAACCATAGAAAGATAATCATACACAATGACACAATAACACAAGATATGTTAACTAGGGAACCTCTTGATCAAAGAGTAAACCCCGGTGGGAATGATGCCCACAAAATGATGCACTAATATGAAAGTTCCTTGTGAGAGGATGGACCTTGTTAGGAGTCTTATGAAATACATTTAGTACATATGAATCTCTGTTAGGAGATTTTGAATCCCTGTTAAAATATTCTAACCCTGTTAGGAGTTATGGAAGACAGAAGGACCCACTGCCCAAACAGCTTCAAGGCAAGATCTCTGAACTCACTGTCCAACAGATCTTAGGATTATTTAATAGAATAATATGAAATATGTTACCTCCTTCACACTATGCCAAAATTGCACTCTCTGCTACAAGATCACAAATCCAGATCTTTGTACTTCACAAGTCTTCCTTCACCACTGAATTAGCTCTATTCTTCACGTCATGCATATATTCGCATCACAACTTTCACAATTTCATATCATAACTATTAAAATCCCATCTTACAACAAGGAAAACATTCCTTCCTTTATACCACACTCAAATAATTACAAATGAGTCGGCATCCAAACATAAAATAATAATTTCAACACACTACATCAAAATTACATAAAAACTGTCAACTTCCAGATACAATAGCTTTCCAATCGTGTGACCTCAAAGTTTGCACTATGAACCACATCACCACCAATGAGTCTCAAACTTCCCTTTAACTACACAGAATTAGATTCCATCCTGATTAGGAGATATCCTCCGATTACCAAAAACCGCTACTCAGGAACACTGCCAGAATACTGCTTCCACCAAAATGCTTATAACTTTCATGAATAAATGAATTTCTTTTTGTGCTCTTAACCATAGGCTAATAACACACCAAAGAAAATACCATCAATTGTGCATAACTCAATTTGCAATATAACATGTGCACAAAACAAAACTGTTCTTGCTTCTCTGCTAATCTCCAGAATATCACTATGTTGACATCAATGACAATCATAGTCATGAATGCAACAACCACTACTACAAAATGACTGCCAAAGGCTTCAGCATTCATTCTTAACATGATGTTCTCATATTGGAATTAAGATCAGTGACAATGCAACACCTAAACAAAGGATTTGAATGCAAAATATGAAAGACTATATGAATGTAGATTAATCTATATTTTTGTATTTTATGTGCAATAAGAATGAGAAACTTGATATGAATCTAAGTTATATGAATGAAATTGAGATTGAATGCAGATTTAATCTAAGAATGCTTTGAATGAATATGAAAATTATGATATGAAACTATGCAAAAACTATGATCAACTATGAAAGATCTCACAAATCACCTGTCGCAAGTGCTTAATCCTTCAATCGCCAATTCGCCAGAGTAATTGTGCAAATTTGAGTGTTGATAATTATGAAGAGCTGAGCCTTGATTTTATAGAAATCTAGGGCTTTGAGGATGCAGGAGAAAAGCCATAAATCACTATTGATAAACTCAAGTTGATTTTTGAGTTAACAAGAAATCAGAGATAATTAACTTACAAAAATCATGCAAAAGCGGTTTTTAACTCAAAAATAGAGTTTAGATAAAATTTTAACTCATCATCAGATGTTGAGTTTCAATTTTAAAATTGATTGTTAATTTCTATTTGCCTACTTTTCTGATTGTGCATGATTTAATTTGAATTAATTAAAAAAATTAAGTGATTTATTCTCAACTTAACTGATTTTTTAATTAAAACAATTGATTTATGGGTTAATCAATTATTAAATCAAACTTTATTCTAAAACTATATTATTAAAAATTAACAATTGACATTAATTAAATAAAAATTTAATCAATTAGTCATTAGATTTTTAGATTTATTGTCAAAATTAAATAATATAATTTAGGAATAATTTAATTAAATTCAATTAAATAATTAAGTGGCAGTATTAAATCTAATTAATTAAATATTCAGAATATTCAATTAATCAAACTTTATGATAAATAGGATTTATCGTCAAATAATCATTAAATTAAAGATAATTAGGATAAATAGGAATATTGCTAGGAATATTCCCCGATGCAGAATTTAGGATAAAATCAATTAGAATTCGATAGTGTGCAGATGTGCCTTAGGTTAGGACTTTAATGTCAATTTCATTCGATTTGAAGATGTAGGAGGTTAATGAACCTATAGCCCATTTTTGGGGTATTAGAAGAAGGTGGATGGGAATCGTTTGTAATTAAGCTTGTGACTGTTTGTTTCAAATTCCTTGTTCTGAGTCACCTTAAATAATAATGACTATTTCAATGTAAATATGAGCTTACCTCTATGATCCTATTAACATAACGTAAGCATATACCAATACACCTAGCAAAATGAGAGAAAATCCTTTTGTTATTATTTATAATTGTTCAATTGCCCTCAAAATAAAGGATTACCAGCTTACCTATGAGAATAATACTATCTAAATAAATATTCATTAATAAGAAATAATGAATAAATTTATAAAAATATGAATATAATATATATATATATATATATATATATATATATATATATATATATATATATATATATATATATATATATATATATATATATATATATATATATATATATATATATATATAAATCTAACTTATTGCATATATATGTGCCTAAAAATCTAAGCGAATGTTTATATATACACAATTATAAGTGTATGACAATATACATCTGAACAACTCAGATTATATATATACTTATATAAGGATCAAAATATGAAGGGATTAATGTGACCTTGCCAGATAAAGCAAGCCATGAAATGGTTAAATCTATACTCCTTAATGCTGGACTACTATTATTTGAAGGGGAATTAGAGACTTCTATGATATCAGTGGTCCTTTTGCTGAGTATGCTTCGAGTTTAGAAGTTTTTGACAGAAATAAACACAAACTAAAATGAGTCCTAAAACGGCACTGTTATGAGCTCTACACTAGAACTGGGGGAATCTTACTTATTCTTTTATAAAGACAAAGAGATCCATTTATCCCTGATGATCACATATTAAAACCTCAAAATATATACATGATTGTTATTATTTTATTTTTATTTTTAAAAATATAAACCCATGAAACTATAAAAGAGCAGGAGTAGAGTTATGAATTTATGAATGAAATGTTAGCACATGAAACATAGGAGAATTTTAACTGAAAGAAACTAAGAAAAAATTATGAATGTTAATGTTAATATTATAATACCCCAAAAATGGGCTATAGGTTCATTAACCTCCTACATCATCAAATCGAATGAAATCGACATCAAAGTCCTAACCTAAGGCACATCTGCACTTCAGTTTATCAAAAACCTAATTGATTATCTTAATTCTGGATCGGGGAATATTCCTTCAATATTCCTAATTTATCATAATTATCTTTAATTGAATATTATTTGGTGATAAATGTCATTATTTATCCTAAAGTTTGATTAATTGAATATTCTAAATATTTAATTAATTAACATAATTCTACCACTTAAATATTTAATTAGATTTAATTACATTTATTTATAATTAATATTGTTTTTATTTTAACAATAAATCAAAATTCCTACAAACAATCAATTGAATATTTATTTAATTGATTTAAAATCAAAGTTGTCAAATTTGATGATTTAATTGGAATAAAGTTTGATTTAATAATTGATTAACCCATGCATCAGTTATTTTAAATTTAAAATCAGTTAAGTTGAAAATAAATCACTTTATTTTTAATTAAATCATGCACAATCAGAAAAGTAGGCAACTAGAAATTAACAACCAATTTTAAATTTAAAATCAACATCTGATGATGAGTTGAAATTTGATCTAAACTCTATTTTGAGTTAAACACTGCTTTTGCATGATTTTTGTGAGTTAATTATCTATGGTTTCTTGTTAAACTCAAAAATCAACCTAAGTTTATCAAGAGTGATTTATGGCTTTTCCTCAATGCATCTTCAAGCCCTAGATTTCTATAAAAACAAGGCGTAGCTCTTCACAATTCATCTCATATCTCTCAAATTTGCACAATTACTCTGGTGAATTTACAATTGAAGCACAAATCTTTTGCGACAAGCAATTTTGTGAGATCATTTCATAGTTTTTCATAGCTTTTGCATACTTTTGCATTCATCTTCATAGCATTGTTAGATTAATTGCATATCATTTCAATTCATTCTAGATTAGTTTCATATCAATTTTTTCATCTAATTGCTTACAAAATCCAAAAAAATATATTAATCTGTATTCATACAATTTTTCTTTCTTTTGCATTCAAATCCTTCGTTTAGGTGTTGCATTGTCACTCATCTTGATTTCAATCTGAGAACATCATACTCGCACCTACTAGAAGGCAGTAAATCACCTAGTTAGCTTAGTTTCATTTATTTGTAGATTTTAATTTTGCTAACTTCTAATGTTTTACTAAAGTGTTGTGTCTGCAGCTAGGTACAATTTTCACACACACATTTCTAGCGCCCACCGTGGGGCCCTAAAATGAGTTTCCCTTCTATTCTATCAATTTTCTATATTTTTCTATCAAAACTATGATTTTTAATTTTTTGTTTTCATACATCCCTATACAGATTCTCGTGCAAGATTTTTCATCACATCACGTGAAGTTTTGTTGGTTTCAGCACTTCCTCACGTGAGACCACATCCTTCCTCGTACGAGAACGCATCCTAACTTGCATGAGATTTTACATCCAAAGACCCAAAATCTATAGATCTGTACTTTTAGATTATTGATTTCTGATGCTTATTATTTATTGTTGATTCCTCTTGATTCTGTACTTTCAGAGATAGTGTAATACCAGATTGTAGAATTTTTAGATGTGTGCTAAATTTTGGATTGCAGAGCATTGGAACTGAGGTATTCTACTATGGTCTGATAACACTTTGATTTGGATTAAAATGAACTCTCATGTGTCAAGCTTGTGTGATCTTTTCTGCTTTCATATCACAGACTTCATTTTGGGCTATAAAACGAACATAGATTTTCTTTCTGCACATCTGTTACACATAGTAAATAGGCCCTATGAACATTATTTGTGGATGATCTTGAGAGATCGAGCTTCTTTCTCTTATTATTCATGTGAAGCTCTTCTTGATGAAGGATCCCCTTGTAGGTAGGGAGGATACTAAGATTGTCTTGTGTTCTACTAGATTTTTGAGTCTTCAACTTTTGATTGATACATTCTCTCTTTGAAGAAATTGATAGACCATAAGTGATTGACATCATAGATCTTTGTGAGATAATTTCAGTCTTAGCATGTTAGATTAATCTATCTACTTTGTTTTGGTGAAGTGAAGAGGTTAGGGGATTATGCTCTACTTCCTTTTTGGATAGTACCAAAAACTAAGATCCTTGAATCTGATCTAGTCCCCCTGTGGTATCTTTTGTGAGTCACCTTTAGAGAGGGTTAACCGTAGTGGACATTCCCTTAATTGGGTCAACCACGTGGATGAAACCTCAAGCAATAATAGCCATTTTCACCATGGTAGCA
This sequence comes from Chamaecyparis obtusa, assembly GCA_027943335.1. Classification (NCBI taxonomy): domain Eukaryota; kingdom Viridiplantae; phylum Streptophyta; class Pinopsida; order Cupressales; family Cupressaceae; genus Chamaecyparis; species Chamaecyparis obtusa. The sequence goes on from BSBK01003249.1 coordinate 460,218, forward strand.
GTAGCCACTATATAAATGTCCTTATGGAGGAAATCTTCATAGGTGTGGTCTCTTGTTGGGCTGTCAGATCTCCCTAGCAGCTCCTGATTGATTAAATTCTTAGACTATGTTAAAACCCCGATGCGCTTGGATTGGAGTTCGCCCTCTTGAGATCAAAAAAGTTGTAGATTCATACCATTACTACAAACCCTAGTGAGGCCAATTTTTCATTTTCTAAGAATATGTGTGTGATTGAAAAACTTTTTGGAGAACATACACAAGTAGCAATTCTTAGGGATTAGCACAATAAGTCACTATTGCTTGTTCATGCGCAAGGTTGCTTTTTCCCTTGTTCATTTTTTTCAGACAATTTCTTGCTTCCCTTGCTTGTTTTTTTGCGTGCTTGATATCTTCTTGGTTACTTGAGACAAACTATCACACAGATCTTCAAACCTGGACAAAGAAAATCTTGCAAATAAACTGATTCTAAAAAATTGAAAAATTACAAAATCTGAATGAAAATCCTTTTCTAGTGTAAAAACTGAATATTCTATCAAAGAACAGCTGGCACTATGTCTCAAAATTTGTGCCTCAAAAATTGTGCCAAAATTGTCAAACTTTGTTCTTTTATCATGCAAGATTTTAGTTTTTTTAGCATTTCCTCGTGCAAGATTGCATATTCTCGCGCGCAACCTGGTACTTCCTTGCATGGGATAGAATTTTCTCACATGAGGTTGTCCCAAAATTTTCAAAAAAGCAAGCCTATTCCCATCAGTTGGTCAACTTTCTATCAGATCTAATTTTTGTCTAGGATCCATATGCCTATTTTCCTATAGCACACTGCTTGAAACTGGATGTCTAGAGTTGAGAAACAAATTTTGGAATCTATCAAACAAATCATTATGTTAGGAACAAAGTAGAAACTATAACAAATCCATTCATTTTCCTAAAGTGGTCTCTTGAGTCTGATTTAGCCTTTTGATTTATCGATTTGAGTCTTTTTCATCTTGTGTCAAAACCTTGTCAAAATTTATCTTCAAATTTAGTCTTCATACAAAATGGCTAAGTGTTGTGAGCTTGTGTCCACCATCTTTTGGGTGTCTACCCATAATACTAGGGCACAATATCCTTCATTTACATCCAATCTAATCTTCAATCAATCCAATCTTGACAAGGTTATGTCATTCAATCTTCTTGAATCAGGGCACTCTTCAGTTGTCTTCATCTTGCTCTCTTGCTTCACCCAAGGTTAATGGTGGAAACTAGAGCTTCCTCATGCAAGAAATCTAGAGAAGCACCTCATACCTTACCTTTGTCTACTCATGTGGGTCCAACCTTTGAAGAACTCTACAATTCAGGTCTTTACGAAGACGACGGTCTCATCAATCTATGATTAAAAATCTGGTTACATCCCGCCTCCTCCATCAATCCAAGGAGGCAATCAACAAACTCCACATCAATTTATCCCAGGGAGTCCTAAAACTCCTAACATGACTTAAGAAGGGACAAACCATAGGTCTCAAGGACATCACTCTCAACATGGTGTAGATCAAGAACCCACACCTTCTAAAATTTCTCGATATCAAAATGATGATGACTTCAAGAGAATGATGAGGCATTTCTTGAAGAAAGACAGAGAAAGATACTTCCTAGAGTTAGCTCGCCAAGGAGCTAAACTTCCTCCCAACTTTAATGTTGAATATATCATTACACATGAGGAATAAACTCCAATCACTGCTATGATGAAATAGATGCATGTCATGCAAGTCAAGCTTAACAAACTCAAAAAAAAGAAGGAACCTAAGGAGTTCTCCATGGAAGCTCTATGTCCTCTTCCATTTGATAAAGACTTGTACATGCCACCATTCTCTAAAAGAGTGGAGATGCCTAAATATGATAAGTATGATGGAAACTCTGATCCTCGAGATCATATTAGAGAATTGTGTACTCAATCTATGGAGTTCATGCACAAACCAACCTACTTAATGCATCTTTTCCCCTGACCTCTGGGAGGGTCAGCTATTCATTGGTTCTCAAAAATGCCTCCTACTATCAAAACTTTCAAGGAGTTAATCAAACTTTTCTATCAACAATACTCCTATAAAATCCAACATCCGGTCACCATGATCGATATCTGCAATCTGAAATAGAACTCAAGTGAACCATTCCTGACTTTTCTCAAAAGATGGAGGAAGAAATTTTCTCTATATGCTAGACTTATTCTATAAACTGAGAAGCTAGAAATCTTCATCAAAAATCTTGTTCCAGAACTTAACTACCATTTGCAAATGCAAAACCATACATCCTTTGATAAAATGGTAGAAAATGCAATCAAAATTGAGAAAGTACTTGTGCAAAAAGGAGACATATCACTTCAAAAAGACAAGTATGAATCTGGATCTAATTCTAAAGACAAAGGCAAAAATTGGAACAAGAATAAAGGTGTTGTCATAGACGGTGTTGTTGATAATATTCATGCCCCATCTAAGGCACTCGCTTTCAATCTTACTATTGGCACCCAAGCTATCAAAGCTTTTGAAGCTAAAGCAACAGAATCTAACAAGAAGTCATCTGACTATAAACCTTGGGCTACATATCCTAAATGCAAGTTTACTCCTCTTGGAGAGTCCTTGGAATCTTCCATGAAAACTCTATTGGCTAACAACATCATCTTCTTTCCTGAGATCTGACCATTTGATCCTGAACCTAAACCAAAATAGTGGAAAGAGACCGATTTCTGTGACTTCCATTGTAATAAGGGTCATAAAACCAATAACTGTGTACACTTGAAACACATCATATAAGACAAAATTGATAATGGATAAATCATAATTGACAATCATAAAAGTAATAATGATCATACAGCATTCACGGAACCATTTCTGAAACATAATCAAGGAGATTCATCTTCTCAGCCTAATGTGGGTGCTAAAGTCAATTATGCCTACTCTGGAAACAATGTTGTCATAAATATGGTTGAGCCATTACTATCTAAGCATTGCAATGTCATCACAATTGTAAGAAAAGATAGAGAAAATCAATCAACAAATGTAGTTACTCAATCACAAGCTCAGGCTCATCTACAAGGACAAACTTCTGATTCATCAAATGTCCCTAAGATGCCTTTCAATATTTCATCTACTTCTAAATAGAAGGCTGCCTCTAAATCATCAAATCCTAAAGACATGAGGCCAACATCATATAGTATTGTCCAACAACTCCAGCATACAAATGCAAAAATCTCCATGTTTGAGTTGCTTCGGATATCTTCAGCTCATAGAGCCATTCTAGACAAAGCTCTGCTTGGATCCAATGTTCCTGACAACCTTGATTTAGATAGATTCCTATTAATGTTTGTAGCTTCAGTCATATGATCACTTAGATTACATATAATACTTAGATATTGATTAATAATAATATATTGTATGTTGTGTGTATATATATATATGATATATATATGTTATAATATTATTAATATATATTACTCTAATATATGATTGATTAATGAAACATTATAAAATGAATAGACATGTCCCATGAAGGGACATGTCTCTCATAGCCTCATTCCTAATATAAATAAGAGAGATTGTTGCATTTGGAAAACACATGCCATATACAACTTAGGCAGTGCCATTACATTTGCAGCAATATGGAAAACTCAACATGGTATCAGAGCCAGGCTGCAAATGTAGAGAAAGGAATGAAAGAATTAATAATGAAATGGCTAATCTCAGGAAGCTTGTGTGGAGATTAAAACAAATTAGAATATGGCTCGTATGAAGAACATAATCATAGGAGGAAATCTAGAATGGTAATGAGGATCACATTCACAGTTGCCATAAATATGGGAGATGGGGGGTGTCATTGAATCAAGTCATCCCTGAAGCTCATATCCATCGATGCATTGAATATCAAAGATGGTCTTGTTTGCAAGATTATATTATTTCCCAAGTATTGAACAAGAGGTAGAGGTAGGGTTACGATCAATCAAGGACTACACACACCCACAAACATATTTGTGCATACTGGGAAATCCAACAACTACTCCATAACATACTGGTTTGATATTATGGTGGGCATTCAGGGGTAATTATGAAAGATCAAATATAGATTACGAGTACCATATCCAGAGGGGATAATATTGCCAAACTGATTTGTTCTATACTTGGATTTGATTGGGGTAAATAGGTCTTTCCTTTAGTAGATACTTTCACCTTGCCCCATATCAATTCAGTCTTAATGTATGTTCCAAGAGAGGTTGGAATGATAAAAATCTTCGATGACCATCTAGGTTTGTTCCTTGGAGCTGGAGTATTTGATGGGAGTATGATATTCTAAAGTTCATTATTCCAAATAGACTCTTAGCTTAGTGGTTGGGAAGTTTGAAAGAGACAGATAGATGCCACATCAGACTTCTACATAATTTTGGGTTCATGTTGCTTATCAAGTGAGAAATTCATTCTTATGCATTACCTAACTATTGTCTTAGAATGGGAAACAACAGGGAAGTATCAATTTGATAGTAGCACTAAACAAATCTAATCGACTTAGTCAACTATCATTAACAAACAACATGAGACAATGACCCAATTATATTATGAAGGAAACTTGATGTCAGTTATCTCTCTCAAGAGAACAGGTGCCAGCAACTATACAGGAAATCATCCGAACAAAGAATATTATATCTATCTATGGTGATATTGTCTTGATAAATCAAATTTCATTGAAGCATCTGATCAAGGAAGTGACTAAATTATTATCGGCAAGTAACATATATTGAATACACTATTCAAAGGTTGTGGACACAAAAGTCAAAAGAAGTTATGAATGAAATGGATGTCCCTCGCAATATTTGACATATTTGCATAATCATTCATTCGCAAGGGTTCCACCATGGAACTACGATTTGGATTTCAGAAGTAGAAAATTTTATATCCATAATTATTACCAATAGCGATCATCTTACTCGCCAAATGTTATGCTTTAAATTCCTGAGTTTTGAGTGTAAATAATGATTGTCTTACTGATGATGATCTCCATACAAGTTGGGTAACTATTGAAGACCTTTGACTGATAGTGAATGATAATTGAAGAAAATATATCAAGAATATTTGGAGATTACTATCTACCAACATAGGACTGTTAGAACCACGGTTGGAGGCACACAAAATAAATTATACTTGCCTGACATTGATTCCCTAAGAAACATCACTTTTCTATAAGGATTAAGAGTGTGTGATTACTTATCCTTAGGATGATTCAAGTATAGCCCAAATAGAGGAAACTCTAGTAAGGCTCGTAAATGAAGACATCTAGTGATTTCCTTGTGGAAGCACATGACAAAAAGACCATCCCAGAATAGTCCCTTCAATGGTAGTTTGTAAAATTGAGATGGAATCTGTTTGATGGAACACATACTTATGGGTTATATGAAGGTCGCATAGCTTCTATATTATATGTTGAGCGGTTCCTATGTTGAAATTTGGTGTTCAAGGAAATGATGATGTTATAGAGACACCTCTTGAGCTTGTGGACGACATTCATGATCACTTGTACATGCTCTTTAAGTATGGAGAATACAAATCCTACTGCAAGGCAATTAAGAGTTCGAGATGCAAGCGCAAAGAGTACTAAGGAAGAATGAGCTAAAGACATTATTAGAAAATCCTCTTAAACCTGATGGAAATGATGACCAAAGTATTGTGAAAAGTAGAGAGTGAGAAAATGGGGATCATTCACTCTAGGCTATCACTCTGCGTGAAGATTATCAACATGCCTAGCATGAACAACATTATGATCTCCTGCAGCGTGTAATTATGATGAGAGTTGATTCATGCATGATATTTCCTATATGGGCTCACCTTACTAAAGGAAAAATTTGAAACTTAAGATAAGTATTTTTTATTATATTTACTTCTTTTAGTTAATCTCTTATTTGTATTTCTTTACGTACTATAAGAGTTATTTTCCTTGATCTTTTCCTTTCTCTCTAAGGATGTGCTTGCAGGAAAAGAAATTGAGTAGAGAGTTGATATCAGATTTAGAGGGAGTTTGACAATGTCAAGATGGATACACGAACTTGAGCTTCCAAGGAAGAATCTACATGATCTACATCTATGAGCTTTTGAGGATCCAAATCAGAAGAAGTCTGATGAACCATCAGGTTAAATGTTGATGAAATTAATCTTGCATTGAACAAATGATCATGTACTAGATGATGAGAGTCTCTTAAAACAAGATAGTTTCATGATTGTGGCCATGTATGATTCTGTAACAGAGGGAGCTACTAGAGGATCTCCCAAAAGACCTTAATGAAAATATCTAGAGATCATGATAGATGTATAAGTTGTTGGATCAAAGGGAATTCAAGAAAAGAGCTTGATACAAACTAAAGAACAAAGACTCGACCTGCTAGAGTGAAGTCAGAAGGTTGATATTAGATTGAGAGGGAGTATAATAGTTCATCTAAAACAACCTTGGATGAGGAGGTGAGGAGGTTGTTACAAGACCTTAAAGGAAGCATCTAGAAGACTATGAGATTGAGTCCCATGTGTGCTGGCTAAAATGCTTTTATGCTATCTCCTACATAACTTAGGGTTCACCTATAGTGATGAAAACTATATAAGAGATATAGTGCATAAGTATGCTATTTAAGGTACATTATCCCTATAGAACATATGGCTAATATTCTCACCAAGTTTCTTGCTAGAGGTAAGGTTGTGTACCTTTGAGATAAACTTGACATGTTGAAGAATGAAGCCTTAGATGAAAAGGATTTTCATCTACTATCTTGTATGTTATTGCATTCTTCTCCTTGATAGAGAAGTCTAAGGTGAAAGCCCTTGTTTCCACCCTTTGGGATGAGCTGTGATGGATCCACCCTTTGACATGAGTCAAGGTGGATTTCACGTGTGTGACTCCAGGACTTATGGGCCCTCCTATGAACATTGGAGAAAGGTGATGACTTTTCGACAATGAACACTTGTATTTGATGTTACAAGGTGATGATCTTGTAACATGGGGATTCATTATGGTAGACAGTTATATGTCCATGCACATACCATAATAGGGTTATATGTAAATGGAATGTAATGTTCTTATTTACTATATCCTTGTATCACGATATGTAGTGATATGAAAATTAGGTATCACAGAGGTGATTCCTCGTATCAAGGTGATATGAAAATTAGGTATCACAGAGGTGATTCCTCATATCAAGGTGATATGAAAATTAGGTATCACAGAGGTGATCCCTCATATCAAGGTGATATGAAAATTAGGTATCACAAAAGTGATTCCTCATATCAAGGTGATATGAAAACTAGGTATCACATGTTAGGTGATTCCTCATATCACATGTTAGGTGATATTGAAAATTGGGTATCACATGTTAGGTGATTCCTCATATCACATGTTAGATGATATTGAAAACTAGGTATCACATGTTAGGTGATTCCTCATATCACATGTTAGGTGATATTGAAAACTGGGTATCACATGTTAGGTGATTCCTCATATCACATGTTAGGTGATATTGAAAACTGGGTATCACATGTTAGGTGATTCCTCATATCACATGTTAGGTGATATGTAAAACTTGGTATCACATGTTAGGTGATACTTCATATCATGAATTATGTAATATATGATTTCTTAGTATCCATATGAATCATATTATGATTCTTCTAAACTTAGTATTATATATTGATTGGACCCTATGAAACATATCACATAGTGACATATCTCTACGTAAACTTAGTATTCATATTACAGACATCATGAGATGTATTGTCATTAGACATACCATGGAAATTTATGAGCTATGGTGAACATCATGTGACTTGATATTCTTGCATATACCATATCTCCTTATATCACAATGGGGTGATATCTCCTCTCTTTAAATTTAATGAGTTATTATCTTGATGGATTTTATCTTATCTAGCTAAGAGGGAGTGTTGATGTTTTGTATGGCTATAGTTAGGGTCTTATGTGTTGACAAGGGAGACCACAAAACATTCTGTTTGATCATCTTCCCTAGCTAAGAGGGAGTGTTAATGTTTGTAGCTTCAGTCATATGATCACTTAGATTACATATAATACTTAGATATTGATTAATAATAATATATTGTATGTTGTGTATATATATATATATATATATGATATATATATATGTTATATTATTATTAATATATATTATTCTAATATATGATTGATTAATGAAACATTATAAAATGAATAGACATGTCTCATGAAGGGACATGTCTCTCATAGCCTCATTCCTAATATAAATAAGAGAGATTGTTGCATTTGGAAAACACATACCATATACAACTTGGGCAGTGCCATTACATTTGCAGTGATATGGAAAACTCAATAATTCCAAACTATGGTTGGTCATCTGATGTCTCCCCAGTATATCTCCTTTTCAGAGGAAGATGATAACTCCTTGAGTCATCTACATAACCATCCCTTGCACATTGAAGTCTTGATCCAAAACCATCATGTCAAACATGTGTTGATAGATGGGGGCATCGGTCTCAACATTTTTTCTTATAGCTTGATCACACATTTTGGATTATCTAAAACTTCCATTGATCCTAAGAAGAAGATAACTATCAAAGCATACGATGAGAAAGAAAAATCTTCCAAAGGAACTATTGTCTTACCTATCAAAATAGGTCTTGTTATCAGAGACACCATATGTCAAGTTCTTGATCTACCTTTGGCTTACAACATCCTTCTAGGGAAACCTTGGATACATGAAATGAAATTTATTCCTTCCACATACCATCAATGTGCGAAATTTCCTTATGAAGGAGTAGAGGTGATGATTCCATCTAACCTATATATAACTTGCAATTCTTTGAAAGAAAGTGTTGATAAACTTGTTCCTAATAACAAAGAATCTTCCACTAAGCAGTTAGACATTGCTTCAACCTCTAAAATGGAAGACATTGCTAAAGAAGTCAAAATCAAGGATAATGGCATGGGAGAATACACAATGGAACCTATTTTATCTCTCACATCTCTCCCATTATCCCCAAAATATTATGGACAACCATCTGACAAAGTGAAACCTATAGCTAAAGAATCCCAAGTCATATTCAATGGAAGTTTTGTCACGGAGCAAGTATCTAAACAAGAGTTTGAGGAAGATGAATTTGAGATTGCATGGTTATAAAAGGATGAGCCTTGGTCCCAGTTAGTTTAGAAATATGACTCTACTTCAAGCAAAATTCCTCAGAAGTCATATGGACCAAGGGACAAATTGATCAAAAAAATGGGATATACTGGAAAAGGACCTCTAGGACTACAAGGTAAAGGTCTTTTATCACCTCTTGATCATCATGGTCAAACCAAAAAGAATACAATAGGTCTAGGATATAAGAAGAAACCTTTCTATCTTAGCAAAAACTCCCCACATGTCTTAGAATAGATTGAACCAATGGAGGAAATAACAAAACAATCTGATAGTGATGATTTACACACCACTAAGGATCTCATTCCTTATGAGCATTTTCCTAAAGAGATGAAAGACCTCCTTAAAGCTAAAGATGATCCAGTAAAAAGAATCAATGTAGTAGAAATACAAGAACCTACTATAGAACATAAGATAGTTGCACCACAAGAACCAGCTAATCTTAAAGATGAACACACAGATAAAGAGGAAGGTGGAAACTATTATGAGATAGATTCCCATGAGTATGAATTCAAATTATAATTTGAGGGTAACCCTTCTTGGGATATTCATCCTGACTTTACACACATTCTCAGATTTCCTAGAGGCATAGATGAGGAATCAAATGACTATGAATGGGGAGGCATTCCAGAAGAAGATGAGCTTATCACAGAAAAAAATATTATTGTTACTCACCATTATGCACCTAAGCCCAATGTAAGTCTAGAGAAAAATGATGAACTTAATGATTTTGATCCATCGACGGCTAAAGTAGACTCCCACAATGAAATTGAGCCTATTCATGAATTGAACATTTTGAGTTGTAATATCACCTTTGAACTTGAGATTCGGGTTAGGACCAATGATGATAGATTCATATCCATAAACAATATTTCCCAATCTTTCACTACTTTAACTATCCAACATCCTAAACTTCTTGACCAAACCTCTATGAATCCAAGCCACAGTATCTATACTTTTCTAAATGACCATGCCTCCAATGACTATGCCCTTTCTTTCTACCTTAATGTAGTTGAGCCTATGAGGACTTCCATCAGTGAACTAAGTGTGAGCATGATAGAGTTAGACATCAAGTATCTTAGTCAAAAGAATAAGAATAAAAAATAAAAAGAAAAGGAGTTCTGTGGGTGAAAACCACTTTGTGGCAGTCTCAAAACCTACAAAAGTAAAAATAAAAGACATATCCAAAGGTGAAAACCTCTTTGAGGTGCCTAAGGATGAGATATTTGATGTCCTTCTGAGTCATTTATAGGATAGATCTCCAATTCTAATTGAGCCCATTCAATCTATCAACTTGGGAACAGCAGAGGAACAACAATTGATCCATGTAGCACAATCCTTATCAAAAGAAGAAAAGAAAAAATTTACAACATTCCTAACAGAAAAAAAGATCAACTTTGCATGGAAATATTTAGATATGCCAGGGTTGGATCCTGATCTTATAATGCACCATTTATCTATAGCTCCAGGGGTCAAACCTGTTAAGCAAAAATTAAGAAAGATGCATCCACATGTTACACTCTTGGTAAAAGCTGAATTAGAGAAACTACTAAAAGCTGGATTCATCCATGTTATTGATTATGCTAAATGGATCTCAAATATTGTACCTATATCAAAACTAGACAAGTCTATAAGAGTATGCATAGATTTTAGAGATGTAAACAAAGCATTCCCTAAGGATGATTTTCCACTACCGAACATTGATATGATAGTGGACATGACTACGGGCTTCGAGATGTATTCTTTAATGGATGGTTTTTCTGGATATAATCAAATCAAAATTGCTCCAGAAGATCAAGAGAAAATTGCTTTCACATGTGCGTGGGGTACCTTCTGTTGGAATGTCATGCCATTTGGGCTTAAGAATGTAGGTGCTACATATCAGAGAGCTATGATGTCCATTTTTCATGACATGATGCATCAAACTATGGAGGATTATGTGGATGATACTTTAGCAAAATCTATGATAAGATCTTAACATCTAAATGATTTGAGCAAAATACTAGATCGAATGTAGAAGTTTAGTCTCAAACTGAACCCTAAGAAGTGTGCTTTTGGTGTCACTTTTGGAAAGCTCTTAGGCTACATTGTTTCAAAAAAAGGAATTGAAGTAGATCTAGAAAAAGTTAAAGCTATCATGGAGATACAACCTCCCAAGAATATCAGTCAAATGAGAACATTACAAGAGAGAGTACAATCTATTAGATGCTTCATATCTTAGCTAGTAGACATATCACAACCTTTCACAAAGACTTTACATAAAGGTGTGACCTTTGCATGGAGTGAGGAATGTGAAAAGAACTTTAATCATATCAAGAAATATCTATCAAATCTTCCTATTTTGATGCCTCCTATTCAAGGGAAGCCTTTGATCTTATATGTCTTCACCACAGATACATCATTGGGGGCATTACTAGCACAGCATGATGAGAACAAGAAAGAAAGAGCTATATACTATATCAGTAGGACATTGCTAGCATATGAAAAGAACTATTCCATGATTGAGAAAGCTTGTCTAGCTATGATCTTTTCATCATAGAAATTGAGACATTACATTTTGGCTCATACCACACATTATGGTAGCTAAGATTGATCCACTCAAGTACCTACTAAGCAAAGCTTCCCTCACAGGTAGATTAGCTAAATGGGTGATGTTATTAAGTGAATTTGGCATTGAATATGTTGAAAGAAAAGCTATCAAGGAACAAGTTATTGCTAATCAACTAGCAGATGCACCTTTGTTCGATGATACTCCAATGCAAATTAAATTCCTAGATTCCTCTATCATGAATCTTTCTTCTAGAGCATGGAAGTTATTCTTTGATGGCTCCTATACACAGAATGGATCTGGAGTAGGAATATTGTTCATCACTCCTCAAGGATACTCAATCCCTAAAGCATTTAGAATCAATTTTCCTTACACAAACAATATTGTTGAATATGAAGCCCTTCGTAATGGTATGAAGATAGCAATTGAGTGGAGAGTAACAAAACTACACATTCATGGAGACTCACAACTTGTAATACACCAAGTCAATGATGTGTATCAAACAAAAGATGGAAAGCTGATCCCATACAAGAGAATGGTAGATGATCTAAAGAAATATTTCATATCTATCACCTTTGAGAAAATACCTAGAATAGAGAAAAAGGTTTTTGACGCTATGGCAATGCTATCTACTTTACTACAGTAGCTCGAACATGAGCTATACTATGAGTTCTTGGAGGAAGCACTATCTTATCCTACATATGATTCCCCTGAAACCCGCATGATCTGCACTATTTTTGGTCATGATTCATCTAGATATAAAAACCTTTTCTCCTATCTCCAAGATCAAATCATCCCCAATACCTTCAACCGCCATGAGAAAAGATACCTTATCCACAATGCATCCCGGTATGTCATCATTGGTCATGATCTATACAAACAAGGTCTAGATGGTACACTACTTAGATGTTTAGAATGGGAAGAGTCTCAACATGCATTAGAGGAAGTCCATGAAGGTATATGTGGGTCACACTCAAATGGTTTAACACTAGCTCAAAAGCTTATTAGGGTTGGGTACTATTGGCCTGAAATGGAGAAAGAGGCTATCAAGTTTGCTAAGAACTATCAAAAGTGCCAAGTACATGGTAACTTAATTCATGCACCAGGGAGAGATCTAATTCCCTTTACTACACAATGGCCTTTTCACCAATGGGCATTTGATCTTATAGGATCCATACATCCTCATTCTTCTAATGGACATACTCATATTATTACAGCTACAGACTATTTCACAAAATGGGTAGAAGCAGTCCCTTTAACTCAGGCGACTGGCAAGAAAATTTCAATGTTCATCCTAAACTACATCATATGTCAGTATGGTATTCCACACTCTATAATCATAGATCATGGTGGACAATTCAAGAACAGAGACTTAGATGATTTATGTGCTAAATTCAATATTACACAACATTGGTCATCTTTCTACTATCCCCAAGAGAATGGACAAGCAGAGGCTTCAAACAAGAATCTATTGAAAATATTGCACCGTACAGTTAATAAAATAGGAAGAGACTAGCATCTCATGATCAATCCAACTCTCTGGGCCTACAAAACAAGTATCAGAATGCCCACTGGGGCTACACCATTCACTTTAGTTTATGGGTCTGAAGCAGTACTGCCTATTGAGGTTGAAGTCCCATCACTAAGAATTAGAATGCATGGTCTAGTAACTGATGATGACTACAGAGTGTCTAGGTTGTGATGAACTACAACTGATTTAGAACCTGATTGAAGAAATTGTGATTTAAGATCACCGAGTAGATTGATTAGATATGTAATATGATTAAATTAGTATTATGTTGTCATTGATGTCAACTAGTTTAACAACACTTATCTTGTAAGTTACTTAATCGAAACATCTGTAGTGAAGGAGTGAAAGAGATGAAGAACAAAAATATCTGCATGAGGAAGATGGATATGACAGATGAGGATAAGGAATACATTGAGTAACTTGTTGATGATTCTATGACTTCATGTTATTGACTTGATTATGTTTCATTCATCTATGATGAGGAAAAGAGCTGAAAGACACAAAGCAGTGTTGTCAATTGATGAAGCAATTTAGTATACACTGACGGAGTGTAGTGTATACTGAGCACAGTGTTAATTGAGCTTGTGTTCACTGACGCATTTCTTTGTTAACCAAGAAGAATAGAATGAACTAAACAACTAGTTTAGCCAATAAGATTGGTGAGCTGGCAAGTGTATGAATTCAAGGTAACAGATAAAGTTTGTTACATAGATCAACGGCTAACAAAATTTAGGAAAGATCTAAAGGATGAGAATCAAACATGTTATTGACACAAGTGCTGAGGTAAGTTTAAGAGGAAAAATCAATGACAATGATTAAGCGGCAAAATCTGATGGAGCAGAAGAAAATGGTTTACATGTCTATATAAGAGACCGAAGATTTCACTACAAGGTGGTGATGCCAAAAGAGAAGGAAACTACAGAATCATCACGTGAACAAGTTTTCATGCATTCTAATCATATTGGTTAAGGAGAACCCTACTGCAGAGCATTACCGAGTGATAGAGAGTGATTACCGATGGATAGTAAGTTGATATATTGTTGAGATAGAATTGATTTATTGATCAGAAAGATTTGTATGAGATGAACATTGACCTGTAATTTGCAATTGAAGTTGTATTAAGTTAGATCACCTACTGTTACATATTTAACCATTGTACACAGTCAAATCTCTTAACTAAGTGGACTAAGAAAGTTTTATTATGTATCATTCATAGAATGAACATTGTTATCTTATCAACCCCAGAGTGACTACTGGTTGGATGATAACAGTTGGTCTAAAATCCTCTAACAAGGTCACACTTAACAGTGTGTTTGTAACCTTTAACAAGGTTGGGTCTTCATTGACCTCACTTTAGAAGAGTGAATATTTTGGGTTGCGGTCCCAGGTGGTTTTTCCCTTTACAGGGTTTCCACGTTAAATCTCTTGTGTTATGTGTTGATTGTGATGTTTGTTTTGATGTCATATTTACATGTTTCATATTTGATTTGATCGATAACTACTATAATTTTTAGACTGGTAATCAGTAAATGCATAGATAGTAAAAGTATTTTAAGTTACCGAGCAGAAGTAATTGAGTTATTTGTTTTTGGATTATACATTTTGTATTGGGATAGTGATTAACTAATTCACCCCCCTCTTAGTTATTCTAACAATTGGTATCAAAGCATTGGTTGCTTTGAATAGATTTTTAAGGACTTCAGTAAAAAGATCTCAAAATGTATAAGATAGAAGTGCCAAAGCTAAACAAAGAGAACTTCACAGTATGGCAGAGCCGGATGAAGTTGCACATATCTAGAATTGGGAATGTTGCACTAGAATTGATGGAGAATGATTACATAGAATCGACACCATGTCCCCTAACACTTGATCAACTGAAAGATAGGTATGAACACAATGTTACTATGATGGAACTTTTTGCTGCCTACACCGATGTTGAATTCAAAGATATCAAAAGTTGCACAACTGCAAAATCCATGTGGGATAAACTTTCTCAAGTTTACAGTGGATATGTACATGTTAATAGAGCCAGAGCAGAAAGCCTAAGAGGCCAATTTGATGATATGAAGATGAAAGGTGAGAATATTGTGCAATATACAAATAGATTGAAAGAAGTAGTACATGCTATTAGAGCATCTGATAGACAAATTAGTGAAGAAACTATGGTAAGCAAAGTACTCAGTACCTTATTGTCAGTTTACGCAATCAAAATATCTTCTATCCATGAGATAAGGTCTTCATCTACTAATGTACTTACACTTGACAATCTGATTGGTAAACTTACAACCTTTGAGTTAAATAATTTTGATAATAGTGTTGTATCATCTATTGAGTCCATTTTCATGTCTTCTCTGAAGATTAGTAAGTCTACCAGGAATAATAAAAATGATAGTGATAGTAATACCGATGATGAGCTTGATGAACTTGAAGCTCTTATGGCCAGAAGATTACCCAAAGGTAAAGGAAGGTATAGAGGTAAGCTACCTTTGACATGCTTTAATTGTAAAGAGGTTGGCCACATCACTACTAGATGTCCACATAAGAAAGAAGATGATAGAACCAAAGACCGATCTGAAGGAAGCTATGGGAAAAGATCCAATAGAGGCTACCGACACAATAGAGATAATCAAGACAGCAATGACAAAGGGAAAAAGGTATGTTTCATAGCTGAAGATAATGAATCTAAATCTGATTTTGATGATGATGTGGAAGTTGTGTTTGTTGCTATGAAAGATGACTCAAAGGAAGAAGAAGAAAAGCATGAAGAAACAGCACTGATCTCTAAAGTTAACAAAAATAATACATGGATCATAAATAGTGGTTGTACACATCACATGATTGGTGATGAGGAGAAGTTTGATCTACTTGAAGAATACAATGGAGGTTCAATTAAGATGGGTAATGACACACCCTGTATGGTAAGAGGTAAAGGAACCTTAATGATAAATGACATGATAAAATGTGATAATGCTTATTGGGTAGATGGGTTGAACTATAACTTATTATGTGTGGCACAGCTAAATAATTCAAGTCATCAAGTTGCTTTTGAGAGCAAGAAAGTGAAAATCTTTGATGATGGAGGAAGACTAGTTGGAACTAGAGCACAATCAAGAGGTAATCTATTTTATCTTGATACTAATGAGTCTTCTTGCTTAATGATGAAAAATGAAGATGCTTGGTTGTGGCATAAAAGTTTATGCCATGTGAACTTTGATAACATGATTAAGATCAGCAAAAGGAAAAGAGTTAGAGGGCTACCTAACTTGTCAAAACTGGATCATGTTATGTGTCATGAATGCCAAAAAGGTAATATGACTAAATCTAGTTTCAAAAGTAAGGATTACTCAACAAAGAAGATACTTGAGTTGGTTCATACTGACCTATGTGGTCCTATGAGAACTCAGAGCTATTATGGTGATAAATACTTTATTCTTTTTGTTGATGACTATACTAGATTGATGACAGTTGTGTTCTTAAAAGAAAAATTTGAAGCATGTAAGATGTTTAAGTGGTATAAGGCTAAGGTAGAAAAAGAGACTGGAAAGGAATTGAAATGCCTAAGATCTGATAGAGGAGGTGAATTTATCTCTGATGAATTTTCTAATTTCTGCAATGAGCATGGTATTAAAAGATAGGTCTCAGCACCGAGGACACCTCAGCAAAATGGGATTGTTGAAAGAAGGAATAGGTCAATAGTTGACTATGCTAGGACATTAATGTTGTAGAAGAATGTTTCTCAGACATACTGGAGGGAAGATGTTAGTATAGCAGTTTATGTGCTTAACCAAATGCAATTGAAGGACACCAACAAGACACCCTATGAGTTGTGGTTTGGACACAAACCTATTGTAAGTTATTTCAGAATTTTTGGAAGAAAATGTTTTATTCTGAAAGATGAGAGAAATGGAAAATTCAACTCAAAAGGTGATGAAGGAATATTTCTAGGATATTCTAGTAAAAGCAAAGCATATAAATGTCTGAATAAAACTACTAACAAAATGATTGAGAGCATTAATGTCTGTGTTGATGAGTTTGATGAAAAGAACATAGAGGAAAGTACAAAGGAACTAAAAGACCATGGTAGATTCACTTACATTGAACAACCAAAGTATCTACTGAAGCCTCAACCTGTGATAACCGGTCAGCAAGAAAATAATACCAAATAGCAAGAAAGAGAAACTGACGAGCAGAATGGCCCTACCGAGCAAGCAAACAAATTTGCATAGGATGAATAGGAAAGGAGAGATATGATATTGGTGAGTTTTTTCAGAAGACATCATCTTGAATCACAAATCATTGGAGACAAACAAGTTGGTATGCAGACAAGGATCAAATCAAGACAAGGTACATGTCTAGTTTGTGATTATGAGCTGAAAAATGTGAAAGTTGCATTAGAGAATAATGAATGGGTTAATGCAATGAAAGAAGAAATTAAATAGATAGAAAAGAATAAAACCTAGACCTTAGTACCCTGACCTAAAGATAAGAATGTTATCAGTACTAAGTGGATATTCAGGAACAAGCAAAATGAGAATGGAGAACTGACAAGAAATAAAGCTAGATTGGTATGCAAAGGATATGCACATGAGGAAGGCATAGACTATGGTGAAACCTTTGCACCTATTGCTAGATTGGAAGGAGTCAGAATGCTACTTGCATATGTTGCACACAAGAAATTCAAGGGATATCAAATAAATGCCAAGTCAGCATTTCTAAATGGAATACTTGAAGAAGCAGTCTACATAGAACAGCCTAAAGGGTTCGTTGATCCTGAAAAGAAAGATTTTGTATGTAGACTACATAAAGCTTTATATGGCTTGAAGCAAGCACCAAGAGCCTGGTATGAGAGGTTGCATACTTATCTGTTAAGTATAGGATTTGTAAGAACAAGTGAAAACAGCAATATGTATATGAAAGGAGATATTGATGATACAATTCTTATTGCGGAATTTTTGTGGATGATATCATATTTGGAGGTCAAGATCAAATATGTAAAGCCTTTGCTGATGATATGAGGAATGAGTTTGAAATGTCTATGTTCGGAGAGATTAAGTTCTTTCTTGGACTACAAGTGATCTAGCAGAGTGATGGGATATTCATCACACAGTCTAAATACATAAAAGAAGTATTGAAAATATTTGGCATGGAAGATGCTAAACCTGTGGGAACACTGATAGCTACTAGTTGCAAATTGACTGAGGAAGATGAAACTACAGAAGTAAACCAGACATTGTAATGATCAATGATTGGTAAACTAATGTATGTAGTTCACAGTAGACCAGACATAGCTCATGTTGTGGGAATAGTTGCTAGATTTTCTGCTAATCCTAGAGAATCACACATGATTGCTACTAAAAGAATCTTAAGATACCTAAAGAAAATAGAGGACTATGGATTATGGTATCCTAAGGAAGGCAAGTTTGAACTCAGAGTCTATACTGATGTTGATTGGGCTAGAAATGTGGATGACAGAAAAATCACCACCGGAGGAGCATTCTTCTTTGGTGAAAGACTTTTTGTAAGGAAACTCAGGTGCAGAAATAGCTTCCTACGCTAATCTCTATAGGAGAGTATTGTGCAAATTCTTATAAATCCTTACAATTTCAAATTTGCTAACTACTTTAACAAAGATATTGCAACCACATACAATGCATACAGAAAAATAGAGAATGACACAATGATATACCCTGGGGAAAACCTTTCAGTAAAAAAAACCCCAGCACTCCAAAACCTGCACAATGTATTATCTTCAACACAAAGATTACAATACACTTGCAATGCAAGTTCTTTTAGGAAATGAGAGACAAAGCCAACAAGACTTAAATTTCTGTTATATCTCTCCCATAGGAGCAGCATCATATATATAGACTCCTCTGGACCCAAAAATAGGCACAACCACCAAGACCCATGCACAAAGCCACATGTACACAGTTGTTACATGCAATCCCAAGAATAGGCATCCATCCCTAGAATAGACTATGATAGCTTGTCATAGAATCTGCCAAAAATAATGATCACAAGAGAAGTGTAAGAGAATCTGTCATACCAACCTATTTTTGGCATATTCTCTTACACACACCAACCACTTCTTCTTGGGCACCCAAATAGGCCCAAGTCATAAGATGATCTTACACCTGTCATAGAAAATTCCTTAAATAGTTCTTACACATCATAGGAATCCATCATGACCATTTCAGTCATGATCTCCTTACGCACAAGATGTCGACACATCAAGTAGAGTGACACATCAACATGCCAACTAGACATGTACACTCACACTTAATTACATTATTTACAAAAAAAAATATTTACAAAACAAATAATAAGAATAGGAATTATCCAAGGTTGAGACACCTTATTCCTAACATTCTCCCACTTGTCAAACACCTTGTAAGAGCAACAGGAACATAACAGGATCTTTAACCACTATAGGCCAAAAGGCCCATAGACTCTGAACACCATCTAAACTTCTCAGTGCCCACTGGTTTTGTTAATACATCTACAACATTCTTCACAGTATCTACCTTCTCCAAATTTACCTTTCCATCTTCCACCATATCTCTCACAA
This sequence comes from Chamaecyparis obtusa, assembly GCA_027943335.1. Lineage (NCBI taxonomy): Eukaryota > Viridiplantae > Streptophyta > Pinopsida > Cupressales > Cupressaceae > Chamaecyparis > Chamaecyparis obtusa. Next base: position 480,046 of record BSBK01003249.1, read on the forward strand.
AGTGAAACTGCACATCAATGTGCTTCGTTCTGGCATGGAAAGTTGGATTCTTTGCAAGGCAAATAGCGCTCTGACTGTCACACCAAATAGTAATCTATTCTGCATCAACACCAACATCAGAACATAATCTTCTAAGCCAAATGGCTTCTTTACAAGTATTAGTAGTAGCCATGTACTCAGCTTCTATAGTGGACAAAGCAACCACAGGTTGTTGCTTACTCGTCCAACTGATGGCACCACCAAACATAGTGAACACATAAGCACTGGTGGATCTCCTGCTGTCAATATCACCTGCCCAATCTGAATCCACAAACCCATGAATACAAACTAAATGCAAAGATCCAGAAGAGTTACCATGATAACATATGGAGTAATCTGATGTACCCCTCAAATATCTGAATACTCGCTTAACTGCATCCCAATGTACCCGTCCAGGATTAGCCATAAACTGACTCAGGACTCCCACTGCTTGGGAAATGTCTGGTCTAGTACAGACCATAGCGTACATAAGACTGCCAACTGCACTAGCATAAGGTACTCTACTCATGTCCTCCACCTCACTAGGAGATTTTGGACAATCATCTACAGATAACTTTGTTCCCATAGAAATAGGAACACATAGTGGTCTACAATCTACCATGTTGAACCTGTCCAACACAAACTTCACATACTTACTCTGACTCAACCAAAGTTTTTTGTTAGACCTGTCTCTACTAATTTCCATACCCAAGATGTACCTAGCTGCCCCAAGATCTTTCATCTCAAACTGTGCTGACAACTGAGATTTAAAATCAGAAATCATACCCTTACCCTTCCCAAATAGCAACATATCATCAACATATAATGCAATAATAAGAAGGTGATCATTTTCAACTCTAAAATAAACACAATGATCTAATTTTGATCTTAAAAATCCAATTGACAACACAAAGGCATCAAACTTAAGGTACCACATCCTAGGAGATTGCTTCAAACCATATAGAGATTTCTTTAATCTGCAAACTAAGGATTCTTTACCTTTAACAATGTAGTGCTCAGGCTGTGACATATAAATCTCTTCCTCCAAATCACCATGAAGGAAAGCTATCTTCACTTTCATCTATTCTATCTCTAAATCATATGATGCAGCAAGAGATAATAGAAATCTAATGGATGTCAACTTTGCAATAGGAGAGAATATTTCACCATAATCTATTCCCTCTACCTGTGAATACCCCTTTGCAACCAATCTAGCTTTATACCTTTCAACACTGCCATCTACATAGAATTTCTTCTTGAACACCCATTTACAGCCAACAGATTTTCTCCCTTTAGGAAAAGGTACAAGGTCCCAAGTTTTTTTTTTCTCTAATGAAGCCATCTCATCATCCATAGCCTCAATCCAGGAACCTGCATCTTCCATGCCCAAAGCCTCTTTCACAGATCTAGGCTCATCAGTGTTAGTAATCAAAGCAAAGGCACAACTGGAATCTAACATAGAATAACCAAACCTTTCTAGTTGCTTTCTTTCTCTCATGGATCTCCTCAAGGGCTAAGGTTGAGATTGTTCTTCCTCTTCTTCTGAACTATCAGAGTTGTTAGAGCTCTCCTCATCATTAGACCCAACATGGTCTCTCTGTTCAGTCTTCTCAGGGGTAGGAGGCAACTGAACAACATCTTTTTCCTTTTCTTTTTCATCTGGTTGTAGCACAATAGGAGAAGATGTTAGCTCTCTGAAAATAACATTTCTAATATACAACACCTTACTAGTCACGGGATCCCAAAGCTTGTATCCTTTCACACCAGCACTGTATCTGATGAAAATACATTTAACAACTTTGTTTTCCAACTTAGATCTTTTCTCTTTTGGAACATGTGCATAAGCTTCACAACCAAAAACATGAAGACGTCTAATTGAAGGCTTCTTACCAGACCACATCTCCATGGGTGTCTTACCAACAAGGGCTGATGTAGGAGATCTATTAACCAGATAGCAAGCAGTGGCCACAGCTTCGGCCCAAAACCTTTGTTCTAAACTAGCTCCACTAAGTATACTCCTAGCCTTCTCCATCAGTGTCCTGTTCATTCTCTCTACAACTCCATTTTTCTATGGGGTATAAGGAGTTGGCTTATGCCTCTCGATACCTTGTTCTTTATAGAACTGTTCAAACTTTGCTGAGCAAAACTCACCACCATTATCAGTTCTCACACACTTAATCTTCTTACTAGTCTGATTCTCTACAAGAGCTTTAAATTCCTTGAACCGACTAAAGACTTGTGTCTTACTTTTAAGGAAATAAATCCATGTCCTTCTACTGTAATCATCTATGAAAGATACAAAAAATATAGACTTGGAGATTGAAGGAACTTTTACAGGACCAAATACATCAGAATGAATAAGATCCAAAACATTAGAAGATTTGTGAGAACTAGAGTAAAACTGAACACGATTTTGTTTACCATAGACACAGTGTTCGCAGAAGTCAAACTCAAGATTGCAATCATTTAACCCCTCAATGAGATTTTTATTTTTCAGGGTTCTGAGACCCTTTTCACCAATGTGGCCAAATCTCATATGCCACAACATTGTCTTTTCTATAGGAAGCTTACCTTCCAAATTATTTGCACTACCATCGGAACCAATAGCCACAGACTTCTTCACTGCTTGTTCAGATGGTGAGGATGAAGAACTATTACATAGAGGAATACATGCATCTAGCTGAAATAAGGTACCTCTCCTAGTACCCCTTGCAAGCACTATCGATCCTCTTATCATCTTGTATCCTTCTTTCAAAAAAATAACTTGCACACCTACATCATTTAGCATACTTACAGATAATAGGTTTCATCCCAAACCCAAAATGTGCATAACTCCGTTGATTCCCTTTACTCATCCATCAGGAAATTTGATAGTGACCCTTCCGCATCCAACTATCTTTAGGTGAGAATCATCACCCAAGTACACCTTTCCACCATTGAACTCTTCATATTTTGAGAACCAGTTTCGATAAGAGGTCATGTGAAAAGATGCACCTGAGTCAACCAACCACACATCATCAGATGCATGGGCTGCCAAAGCTGCGATGAATGCATTGCCATCTTCTTGAGATCTTTCTGAAGCTGAATCTGAACCTTTCTTCTTCTTCTTCGGCTCTTTGCAGTCTTTACGAAAGTGCCTAGATTTATCACAGTTCCAACATTTTGCCTTGGACTTATTGGAAGTCTTTAACTTCCCATGGGATTTGGATCTACCCTTATTGTTAGACTTATTGTCATTTTTCTTCCCTCTTTCAGTGGATCTCCCACGAACAGCAAGGGCTTCTTTTTCCAAAATGGAAGCCTTTCTCCGCATCTCCTCTGATAGCAGTGAAGACACCACATCATCCATTTTGAAGGTGACTAAAGTGCTTCTGAGAGCCATCATAAGATGGTCTCATGAATCCGGTAAAAAACACAAAAGTGTGTAGCAACGATCCTCCTCCTCCAACTTGACACCAGCTGATGTCAATTGTGCAGCCAGCAGATTAAATGCATTTAAATGATCCGTTAAGGATCCACCTTCCTCCATTCATAGAGAGTACAACTTCTTCCTTAGGAACAACTTGTTCACCAGAGATTTGGCCTGATACATGACCGCAAGTCTTTCCCACAAACTATTTGCAATTTTCTCATCTAGAACATTCAGAAGGACTGCATCAGTTAAACAGAGTCTTATGAGACCCTTAGATTTATGGTCTTTGATATCCCAATCTACTTGAGCTATAGTTACTGGTCTTGTAGCACTTGAAGTCACTTCCCATAGGTCACGATCTTCCAACATGTCTTCCATCTTGAGTTTCCACAACTCAAAATTAGTGCCATTACATTTCTCCACCTCCATTCTTCCATATGATGAACTTTCCATCTCAATCTACAAATAAGATTTAGAATGCTCTGCAAAAAACTCCCACTCAAACTTGAGATCAGCTCAAAAAACCCTACCCAACAACTAGGATCAAAAGTTGATCAAGCTCCGATACCACTTGTAAAGAAACTCAGGTGCGAAAACAGCTTCCTATGCAAATCTCTATAGGAGAGTATTGTGCAAATTCTTATAAATCCTTACAATTTCAAATTCGTTAACTACTTTAACAAAGATATTGCAACCACATACAATGCATACAGAAAAATAGAGAATGACACAATGATATACCTTGGGGAAAACCTTTCGATAAAAAAAACCCCAGCACTCCAAAACCTGCACAATGTATTATCTTCAACACAAAGATTACAATACACTTGCAATGCAAGTTCTTTCAGGAAATGAGAGACAAAGCCAACAAGACTTAAATTTCTGTTATATCTCTCCCATAGGAGCAGCATCATATATATAGACTCCTCTAGACCCAAAAATAGGCACAACCACCAAGACCCATGCACAAAGCCACATGTACATAGTTGTTACATGCAATCCCAAGAATAGGTGTCCATCCCTAGAATAGACTATGACAGCTTGTCATAGAATCTGCCAAAAATAACGGTCATAAGAGAAGTGTAAGAGAATTTGTCATACCAACCTATTTTTGGCATATTCTCTTACACACACCAACCACTTCTTCTTGGGCACCCAAATAGGCCCAAGTCATAAGATGCTCTTACACCTGTCATAGCACATTCCTTAAATAGTTCTTACGCGTCATAGGAATCCATCATGACCATTTCAGTCATGATCTCCTTACGCACAAGATGCCGACACATCAAGTGGAGTGACACATCAACATGCCAACTAGACATGTACACTAACACTTAATTACATTATTTGCAAAAAAATACATTTACAAAACAAATAATAAGAATAGGAATTATCCAAGGTTGAGACACCTTATTCCTAACACTTTTACCTAGACAAGTAAGAAGTAGGCTTGCATTTCTTAGTCTACAGCTGAAGCAGAGTGTGTTGTTGTTGCTACAAACTATTCAAACATTTCATATATCAAACAAGTTCTTGAAGGTATGAATGAGATAATCACTAAGCCAGTGATTATATACTATGATAACACCAGTGCAATTAATATTTCAAAGAATTTAGTGATGCATTCTAAAACAAAGCATATATCAATAAAGTATCACTACTTAAGAGAACAAGTACAAGAGAAGCAAGTTTAGTTAGATTTTGTTACATCAAAAGAATAACTTGCAGATATCTTTACAAAAGCTCTATCAAAGGACACATTTGAGTATTTGAGGACTAGACTAGGGGTTTGTCCCCTATCTAGCGGTCACTAAGGTGATTTAGATGTTGCATCAGCCTAATCTTATCAGAAGATTGTGTGTGTGAATTTTGTACTTGATCTGTAGACACAACACTTCAGTAAAACATTAGAGGTTAGCAAAAATCAAAATCATGCAATGAATTGAAAGCTAAACTAACCAGGTGATTTACTACCTTCTAATAGGTGCGAGTATGATGTTCTCAAATTGTTATCAAGATCAATGACCTTGACGACACCTAAATGAAGGATTTGAATGCAAAACTGATATGAAATATGAATGCAATTAATCTTCTTCTTTTTTTATATTTTCTATCGATTGATATGATGAAATATGATATGAAATCTATGCTAATATGGAAATTGATATGTTAAAATGATCTAACAATAATATGAAAACAAAAGTGATCTCACAAAATGCGGTTGATTTGCAAAGAAGCTCTGATTCTCCAAATAGCAATTCACCAGCATAAGTTTGCAATTCTTGTGGATGATTTGTGAAGAGCTAAAGCCTTAATTTATAGAAATCCAGGGCTTTAGAGGTGCATGAAAGAAAGCCATAAATCACTCAGATTAACTCAGCTTGATTTTTGAGTTATCTGAAAATAAAGGATATTTAACTCACAAAAACATGCAAATCATGCGAAAATAGCTTTTTAACTCAAATTAGAAGTTTAGATCAACTTTAAAACTCAAAAATGATGTTGAGTTCCAAAAAGTCAATAACTTGCATTGATTTTCTGATTTGGAGTTTAACTGCTCTTTGATTGTACACATGGATAATTATGAATTAATAAATAAATAAAGTGATTTATTCTCAACTTAACTGATTTTTGAAATAAAACAATTGATTTATGGGTTAATCAATCATTTAATCAAACTTTTATTCAAAAATAATATCATCAAATATGACAACTTTCTTTAATTAATTAAATAAGAATTTAATCAATTATTCATAGGATTTTGGATTTATTGCCAAATAACTATTAAATCAATGATAATTAGGATAATTAGGAATATTACTAAAAATATTCTCCGATGCAGAATTTGAGATAATCAATTAGGATTCGATGATGTTCAGATGTGCCTTAGGTTAGGAATTTGATGTCGATTTCATTTGATTTGTTGATATAGGAGGTTAATGAACCTATAGCCCATTTTTGGGGTATTACATTTTGCCCCTCTTTGAATTACTGTGCGAAGCGCAGTGGTTCAAAGATAGTCTGTGTTTGATAGAGATATAAAACTAATTTGAAATTGATAATTGATATGAGACAGAAGTTGATTGAAAGATTTGATATGAAGATAATAGGTCCTGAATGACCAAAGATAATGTTAACTATAACAACAATGAACCGATGATTGCGAAAAAGTGTCAAAATGCCTGATTCTAAACCTTATGATTATGAATAAGTGAGTGACCGATTCCAGACTTGATTGTCTTTAGAAGAATCACATAGGTATCACATCTGAACCCTTCAATTACCAAAGAACCAAGGAAATAACACAATTGAACCGATAGTTGCAAAAAATGATACAATTTACAAGATTAAGAGAATACCAAAATGATATGGATCTCGATGAATCTAATATGCCCTGAGTGATGATTGATTTTCCACAAGAAATAAGGTCTTTTGATGAATCAGTAACTAGACGTGGTTGTTGTCTTGATTACTAAGGAAAGATATGATATCAATAAAGATATGATTACAGACTTTGAATGATGTGCAATACCATGCCCCCTTTGGGATTAAAATTGAAATCTGACAAGAAAAAGTCAGCGTTGATAGTTCAGAAGCATGTAAATTGATTTTGAGAATTGGTTGAACATGTTCGAGAATGCATTCTGTATCGTTTAGAGGTCCAGAAGACCAAGTTTGACTAGGTTAAACCATGAGTTGACCATAGTTGACCAAGTTGAAATTTTGATAGTTTGATGTAAGATAATGAGTTAAGTTGAATACTGGATTTCTATGATGATTGAAGGTCGATTATGCAAGTAGTGAAATAATATAAACAATCTCAGATTTTGATTTTGATCCCGAAAAAGGATTCTACTTGCTACTTCATTGGAGGAACCTTCATGTGAGATTCAACTCTTGTTAGATTTGAAGATGCGATTTGAAGAATCATTTAAGCATTCAAAGTTCATTTAATCATTGTGAGATCATGCAAAGATGAAAAATGAAATGCAGAATGAAATGCAACCTAAGACCTAGGACCTACTCACTCATCATATGTCGATTTGTTATCATCATTGAACTTTTAGGTAATCAGATAAATCAATACAATGCCCACTAGCTATGAAACCATAGACATATGAATATCAATTTTTATGCGAAGAATCAATACAAAACCCACTGGTCAACAACCATGGATATATGAATATTGATTTTGTTTTTGGAATGTCGGATTAGATATAAGCACCAAGGCATAAATGCTAGGATGACCTGAATATCATGTCCATTTTGATATAGCAATTTGTATAAGCATCAAAACATAAATTTTGTGATGACCTGAATACGCCTTGCAGTGCAAACACATCAACAAGTCAAGAGATTATTCTAAATCCAATGTGAATTACCCGTAGTGACCCTTTATCGTTCACATCCTTAGGTAAGATAACATTTCACAGTAGGAGAAAGAACTCACTCAAAAAGACAATAGTTAGAGAAAACTTCCTTGAACTTTTCAGGTATCAATGGTTGAGGTACGCATGGCCATCTAATTCGAGATAGAGGCTCTTACAATCAGACACCATTTCAATCCAGAATTTCCAAAGTTGTTAGATTTTCACATACAAGCAAAAGACAAAGAAAAGATTATGCCCCCAGTCATCACTCTCTAAATCCTAAAAAGGACATCATCGAAGAGCTTGCGGGAACATAATATGCAAAAATCTCAATGTGAATCAGTAAGCATATAAGGAGATAAAAGCATGTAAAAAGCATAGATTGTTTTCAGTTTGATGTTTGATGTTTGATGCAAAATCCTTTCTGGAGACAAGATTGACTGACTGACTGACTCAAATGAAGCTTCAAAGGAATCTGAATGGATATGATACGTCTAAGATACATTGGAGTCCATAGGATATGACATTGATTGCCTCCAAGTTTGAACATTGATAGGATACAGATGGTTGAGTTGATTGGTGTACAGACCGACTTATTGAAAACAGGAATGTTGAAACAAATTGGGAGATATGTACAAACTAAAGCAAGACTAAAAGCTAGGAAAGACCAAGATCATGCTGATAGATGGAGCATTTTGAAACAAGTGGCACCCATTTGCTGGGTTTTCACCATCTTGGCAAAGATTCTATTTTTGCTACCAAGGCACCTATTTCCAGGTTTTCACCACGCCACTTTTTTTCTTTTTCTCATTTTTTTGTATTTTTCATTTTTTCAATTTTTTTGATATTTTTGATATTTTTTTATTTTTTTGTGAATCATCAAGGTGCCCATTGCTAGGTTTTCACCAAGATATTCATTTTTTCAGGACTTTTTCCAATTTTTAAAATTTTTTCAGAACATTTTTCCATAGACTAAATGCTTTAGGCATAGAATTTCTTCAAATGGAGAACGTTGATTGGTTCTCGAAGCTGTTCTCCTTCAGTCATTGAGAGTTGATAGGCACTAGAGCCAAAAGTAGTAGTGATTACAAAGGGACCCAACCAGTTGGGTTCAAACTTCCCCTTGCCTTCTCGATGTGATTGATTTTTAGGATTCTCTCTCAAGACTAGATCACCAACCTGAAATTCTCTGTGTCTGACTTTCTTATTGTAGCCTCTAGACATTCTCTTCTGATATACTCTAAGATGATCATATGTTTCTTGTCTGTGCTCATCTAGTAGTTCAAGTTCTTGCAACCTAGACACTCTGTAGTCATCATCAGTTACTAAACCATGCATTCTGATTCTTAGTGATGGGATTTCAACCTCAATAGGTAGTACCACTTCAGACCCATAAACTAAAGCAAAAGGTGTAGCCCCAATAGGTGTTCTGATACTTGTTATGTAGGCCCAGAGAGCTGGATTGATCACGAGATGTCAGTCTCTTCCTATTTTTCTAACTATACAATGCAAGATTTTCAATAGATTCTTATTAGAAGCCTCTACTTGTCCATTCCCTTGAGGATAGTAGATAGAAGACCAATGTTGTGTGATCTTTAATTTGGCACATAGATCATCGAGGTCTTTGTTCTTGAATTTTCCACCATTATCTATGATTATGGAATGAGGTATCCCATATCTGCATATGATATAGTTCAATATGAACATAGATATTTTCTTTCCATTAGAAGAATGAGGATGAATCATCCCGATAAGATCAAATGCCCATTGATGGAAAGGCCATTGTGTTGTAAAGGGGATTAGATCCCTCCCTGGAGCATGAATTAAGTTGCCATGCACTTGGCACTTTTGACAATTCTTAGCAAATTTGATAGCCTCTTTCTCCATCTCAGGCCAATAGTACCCAGCCCTAATAAGTTTTTGAGCTAGTGTTAAACCGTTCGAGTCTGACCCACAAATACCATCATGGACTTCCTCTAATGCATGTTGAGACTCTTCCCATTCTAAACATCAAAGTAGTGTACCATCTAGACCTCATTTGTATAGATCGTGACCAATGATGACATATCGAGAGGCATTTCGGATAAGGTATCTCTTTTAATGGTAGTTGAAGGTATCGGGGATGATTTGGTCTTGGAGATAGGCAAATAGGTTTTTGTATCTAGATGAATCATGACCTACAAAAATGAAAATCATGTGGGTTTTAAGGGAGTCATATGCAAGATAAGATAGTGCTTCCACCAAGAACTCATAGCATAGCTCATGTTCAGGCTGCTGTAATAAAGTAGATAGTGTTGCCATTGCATCGGCAGCTTTATTCTCCATTCTAGGAATTTTCTCAAACGTGATAGACATGAAATGATTCTTTAAATCATCTACCATTCTCTTGTAAGGAATGATCTTTTCATCTTTAGTTTGGTACACATCATTGACTTGATGAATAAAAAGTTGAGAGTCTCCATGAATGTGTAGCTCTGTCACTCTCCACTCAATTGCTAGTTCTGTACCATTCAAAAGGGCTTCATATTCTATGATATTGTTTGTGCAAGGAAATTTTAATCTGAATGCTTTTGGGATCAAGTATCCTTGAGGAGTTATGAAAAATATGCCTACTCCAGATCCATTATGTGTATAGGAGCCATCAAAGAATAATTGCCATTCTCTAGAAGAAAGATGCATGATAGAGGAATCTAGAAATTCCATTTGTAGTGGTGTGTCATCAAACAATGGTGCTTCAGCCAATTGATCAACAATGACTTGTCCTTTTAAAACTTTTCACTCAACATATTCAATGTCGAATTCACTCAATAGCATGACCCATTTAGCTAATCTACCTGTGAGGGCAGCTTTACTTAGTAGGTACTTTAGTGGATCAATCTTGGCTACCAATTGAGTGGTATGAGCTAACATGTAGTGTCTCAGTTTCTGTGATGTGAAGATCATAGCTAGACAAGCTTTCTCAATCATTGAATAGTTCTTTTCATATGCAACCAATGTCCTACTGATATAGTATATAGCTCTTTCCTTTTTATCTTCATCATGTTGTGCTAGCAATGCCCCCAGTGATGTATCTGTAGCGGAGACATATAAGATTAGACGCTTCCCATGAATAGGAGGCATCAAGATAGGAAGATTAGATAGATACTTCTTGATATGGTTAAATTTGTTCTCACATTATTCATTCCATGCAAAGGCCACACCTTTATGTAATGTTTTTGTAAAAGGCTGTGATATGTCCGCTCGCTATGATATGAATCTTCTAATAGATTGAACTCTTCCTTGCAATGTCCTCATCTGACTGATATTCTTAGGGGGTTGCATCTCCATTATAGCCTTTACTTTAGCTGGATCAACTTCAATGCCTTTCTTTGAAACTATGTATCCTAAGAGTTTTTCAGAAGTGACTCCAAAAGCACACTTCTTAGGATTTAGTCTAAGACTAAAATTTTCCATTCTGTCTAGAATCTTGCTCAGGTCCTTAGATGTTCAGTTCTGATCATAGATTTTGCTAATGTGTCATCAACATAATCTTCCATGGTTTGATGCATCATGTCATTGAAAATAGATGTCATTGCTCTTTGATATGTAGCACCAGCATTTTTAAGCCCAAATTGCATGACATTCCAACAGAAGGTACCCCATGCGCATGTGAAAGCAGTTTTCTCTTGATCCTCTGGAGCAATTTTTATTTGGTTATATCCAGAGAAACCATCCATTAAGGAATACATCTTGAAACCCCCAGTCATGTCCAATATCATATCAATGTTAGGTAGTGGAAAACCATCCTTAGGGCATGCTCTATTCACATCTCTAAAGTCTGTGTACACTCTAATTGAACCATATAGCTTAGAAATAGGTACAATATTGGAGATCCACTCTGCATAGTTAATAACTCGGATGAATCTAGCTTTTAGGAGCTTCTCTAATTTAGCTTTTACCAAGAGTGCAACATGAGGATGCATCTTTCTCAACTTTTTCCTGACAGGTTTTACATTAGGAGCTATGGATAAATGGTGCATTATGAGATTAGGATCCAATCCTAGCATATCTGAATATTTCCATGCAAATTTGATCTTCTTCTCGATTAGGAATGTTGTAAATTTTTGCTTCTCTTCTTCTGATAATGATTGTGCTACATGTACCAATTGTGGTTCCTTTGTTGTACCCAAATTGATGGATTGAGTGGGCTCAATTAGAACTGGAGATCTATCCTGTAAATGACTCAAAAGGATATCAAATATCTCATCCTTAGGCACCTCAGAGAGGTTGTCACCTTTGGATACATCTTTTATTTTTACTTTTGTAGGTTTTGAGACTGCCACAAAGTGGTTTTCACCCTCAGAACTCTTTTTCTTTTTATTCTTATTCTTATTTTTTTGACTAAGATATTTGATGTCTGACTTGGTCATGCTGACACTCGATTCACTGATGGAAGTACTCATAGGCTCAACTACATTGAGGTAGCAAGCAAGGGCATAGTCATTTGGGAAGGTATAAATACCATGGCTTAGATTTGTGGAGGTTTGATCAATAAGTTTTGGATATTGGATAGTCAAAGTGGGGAAAGATTGGGAGATAGTGTTTATGGATATGGATATGTCATCATTGGTCCTAACCTGACACTTGAGTTCAAAGGTGATATTATAACTTAAGACATTCAATTTGTGAATAGGCTCAATGTCATCGTGGGAGTCCAATTCAGCCATAGGTGGATCAGACTCGATAGGTTCATCATTTCCTTCTAGACTTACATTGGGTTGAGGTGCATATTGGTGAATAACATCAACATGTTTCTCCGTGATAAGCTCATCTAGTTCTAGAATGACTCCCCATTCATAGTCATTAGATTCATCTTCTGATTCAGGATCTCGAGGAAATCTTAGAACATGAGTAAAGTCAGGGGAATACCCCAATAAGGGTTACCCTCATATTCTGATTTGAATTCATACTCATGGGAATCTATCTCAGAATCACTACCACTTCCCTCTTCTTGATTGTTTTCGAGATTAGCTGGTTCTTGTGTTGCAACTATCTCTTGATTGATAGTAGGTTCTTGTGTTTCTCTACATTAATTCTTTTGATTGGATCATCTTTATCATCAAGAAGGTCTTTGATCTCCTTAGGCAATTTTTCATAGGGGATGAGTTCTGAGCTATCTAAATCACTATCTAATGGTTCTATTTCTTCTTTCTTAAGAAGAGGTTCTCCTGGTGTGATCTACTCTATGACATGAGAAGAATTACCCTTGAGGTGATAAGGTTTCTTCTTAAAGCCTAGGCCAACAGTATTCTTATTTTCTCTACCAGTATGTGGGAGAGGTGCCACGAGACCTTTTCCTCTGACTCCTAGAGGTCCTTTACGTGAATATCCCATCTCAACTATCAACTTATTTCCTGGGCCATATGACTTAGAAGGATCTTTAGATATTGTAGAATCACAAGTTTGGACAACAGAGGATTCAGGTTCATCTTTGTATAGCCATGATAGCAAAGCTTCATCCTCTTCAAAATCTTTCTTGGATACTTGTTCTGCTACAAAAAAAATTTTATATGCCTCAAGAGGTTCTTTAGATTCTAGTTTGGATTGTTTCAAAGATTGTCCATAAGACTTAGGTGAGATAGGGAGAGATGTCAAAGATAAGATTGGCTCCATAGTATATTCTCCCATACTATTTTCTTTGATATTAACCTCTTTTGCAAGATCTTCCATTTTAGATGTGGATGCTTCTTTAGTTGATTCAATGGAAGATTCTCTGTTATTAGGCACAAGCTTATCTACACTTTCCTTCAATGTATTACAAGTTGTATTCAGATTTGCGGGGATAGTAACCTCTACTCCTTCATAAGGAAATTTCAAACATTGATGGTATGTAGAAGGAATAGCTTGCATTTCATGTATCCATGGTCTCCCTAGAAGAATGTTGTAAGCCAAAGGAAGATCAAGCACTTGACAAATGGTATCTTTGATAACTAGACCTGCTCTGATAGGTAAGACAATGGTGCCTTTAGAAGATCTTTATTGTTCATCATAGGCTTTGATAGTTATTTTCTTTCTAGGATCAATAGCCAATTCTAAAAATCCCAATTATGTGATCAAGCTATAAGAATAAATGTTTAGGCCAGTACCCCCATCTATCAACACATGTTTGACTCTACAGTTCTGGATCAAGACCTCTATATGCAAGGGCTGGTTATGTGGGTGACTCAAGGAGTTTTCATATTCCTCTGAAAAGGAGATATATTATGGAGATGTAAGATGTCCAACCATAGTCTGGAACTTGTCTAAATCAAGGTCATCAGGAACATTAGAACTGAGCAAAGCTTTGTCTAGTATGGCTCTGTGAGCTGGGGATATTCAAAGCAACTCAAACATAGAGATTTTGGCATTAGTGTGCTGGAGTTGTTGGACAATGCTATAAGATGTAGACCTTGTATCCTTTGGATTGGAAGATTTGGAAGCAAACTTCTATTTGGAAGCAGATGAAAGATTGAAGGGTATCTTAGGGACATTAGATGAATTTGGGAGTTATCCTTTCAGATGTGCCTGAGCTTGTGATCAAGTAACTACATTAGTTGAGGAATGATCTCTTTCTCTTTGTACAATTGTGATGACATTACAACTTTCTGAGAGACATGGTTCAACCATATTGATGACAGCATTATTTCCAGGGTATGCATAGTTGACTTTTGCGCCCATATTAGGTTGAGAAGTTGAAACTTCTTGACCATGTTTCAAAAATGGTTCTGTGAATGTTGTATGATCATTATTGCTCTTAGGATTGTCAACTATGATGTCTCCACTATCAATCAGATCTTGAATGGTGTGTTTCAATCGTAAGCAGTTATTAGTTTTGTGACCTTTACCTCGATGGAAATCATAGAATTCATTTTCTCTCCACCATTTTGGCTTAGGCTCAGAATCAGGTGGTTGGATCACTAGCAAAGAGATGATTTTATTAGCCAATAGGGTTTTCATAGCTGATTCTAAAGATTCTCCAAGAGGAGTGAACTTTCGCTGTTTATCCCAAGATTTGTATTCTGGCTTCTTTTGAAATGGTTCGAATGACTTTTGTTCTGAAGCTTTTATGGCTTGGGAACCAAGAGTCAGATTATAGGCTAGTGCCTTTGATGGGGCATGGATAGTATCAACAACACCATCTGTGATGATGCCTTTGTTCTTGTTCCAATTTTTGTTCTTGTCTTTAGAACTGGATCCTGATTCGTACTTGTCTTTTTGAAGTGTGATTTCTCCTTTTTTCCCAAGCACTTTTTTTATTTTGATAGCATTATCCACCATCTTATCAAAAGATGTATGATCTTGCATTTGTAGAGGATAATTTATTTCTGGAACAAGGTTATTGATGAAGATTTCTAGTTTTTCTATTTCTGGAATAGGTCTGGCATATAGAGAGAACTTCTTCCTCCATCTCTTGAGAAATGTTAGGAATGGTTCTCCTGGATATTGCTTGAGATTACAGATATCAATCATGGTGATTGGATGTTGAATATTGTAGGAGTATTGTTGATAAAACAATTTGATCAATTCCTCAAAATTTTTGATAGTGGAAGGTAATCGAGAGAACCATTGAATGGCCACTCCTCCTAGAGATCGAGGGAAGAGATGCATCAGATAGGTTGGTTCGTGCATGAATTCCATTGATTGGGTACAAAATTCTCTAACATGGTCTTGAGGGTCAGAGTGTCCATCATACTTATCATAATTGGGCATCTCCACTTATTTCGAAAATGGTGGCATATACAAGTCTTTATCAAAAGGAAAAGGGCATAGAGCTTCCATGGAGAACTCCTTGGGTTCCTTTCCCTTCTCAAGGTTGTTAAGTTTGACTTGCATGGCATGCATCTATTTCATAATAGCTATGAGTGGAGTTTCTTCCTCATGTGTAATGATATTTTCCACATTAAATTTGGGAGGAAGTTTAGTGCCTTGATGAGCCAATTGTAAAAAGTATGCTTCTTTGTCTTCTTTCAAGAAATTCTTCATCATTCGTTTGAAGTTATCATCATTCTGATATTGAGCAATTTCTTCAGGTGTGGGTTCCTAATCTGCACTATGTTGAGATTGAGCTCCTTGAGAGCCAAAGTTTGTCCCTACTTGAGACATGGTAGGAGTTTGTGGACTCCCTAGAATAGATTGATGTGAGGTTTGTTGGGTACCTCTGTGAGTTGATGGAGGAGGAATGTAACCAATTTTTAATCAAAAGTTGCCAAGACCGTCGTCCTCGTAAAGACCAGGATTGATGAGTTGCTCAAGAGTTGGACCCCTGGTAGTGGTTATAGGTAAGGTTTGGGATGCTTCTCTAGATTTCTTGTGTGAGGAAGCTCTAGTTTCCACCATTAATTTTGAGTGAAACAAAAGAATAAGATCCAAATAACCTAAGAATAAATTGAATCAAGATGATCAGATGATGCAACCTTGTCAAGGTTTGATTAATTTGAAGATTTGATTAGACATGGGTGAAGGATATTGTACCCTAGATGTATGGGTAGATTTCCCAAAAGATAGCGAACACAATTTCACAACACTTAGTCTATTTTTGAAGATTTGATAGAAGATTGATAGTTATGACAAGGTTTTGACACAAGATAAAAAGGACTCAAATCGATTAAATAGAAGGCTGAATCGGATTCAAAAGGCCACTTTGGGATAATGACTCAATAGCTACTGCTCTGTTCTTGACACAGTGATTTGTTTGACAGATTCTGGAAATAGGCTGAAAAAGCTAAGTATCTGGCAATTCTGACAATTTTCTGACAACTTTCAAAAATTTCCCAAACGACACTCTGTAGACTTGTACGACAGTGGATATGCTATGAAACAATAGTTGAAAAGCTCATACAACAGTGGGTATGCTATGAAATGATAGTTGAAAAGCTCGTACGACAGTGGGTATGCTATGAAATGACATTTGACAAAAACTCGTATGACTTTCTGACCTCCTAAGATGACTTTTGACGCCAGAAAGGAATTTCACTTCAAATTTTACAAATTTAGGGTTTTTAGTTTTAGATCGGTTGCAAATTATACTATCTAGATTCAAGTATTGTAACAGATTTTTTCATTTTCAGTAACTAGATAGATAAATAAGCACGCAAAATAGCAAGCAAGTGATTTCAAGCATGTCTGAAAACAATGAACAAGGGCAAAAGCAACCTTGCGCATGGACAATCAAGTGATTTTATTCATTCTAATCCTCAGAAGTTCTAATTGTGTATGTTCCAAAATGTTTTGCAATGATGCACATATACCCTAGAAAAATGAAAATTTGGCCTCTCTAGGGTTTTTAGTAATGGTTTGACTCTGCAACTTTTATGATCCAAAGGGGTGAACTCCAATCCCAGCGCACCAGGGTTTTGACACAGTCTGAGAATTTAATCAATCAAGAGCTACTAGGGAGATCTGACAACCCAACAATGAACCACACCTGTGAAGATTTCTTCCACAAGGACATTTATATAGCGGCTGTCACTACCATGGTGAAAATGGCTATTACCGCTTGAGGTTCTGTCAATGCAGTTTGCCCTGTGAAGGGAGTGTCCGCTACGGTTAACCCTCTCTAAAGGTGACTCACAATAGTATACCACAAGGGGACTTGGCTCCAAATCCAAGGGTTTGACACCTTTTCCCTTTTAACCCAGACAAAGCAGGCAGATAAATCCGACACACTAAGATGAAGATTATCTCACCAAGGTCTATGATATCAACCCCACGTGATCTATCAACCTCTCCAAAGAGAGAATGTATCAATCAATAAGGGAAGATGCACAGACCAAGTAGAATGTGAGACACACTAAGTATCCTCCCTACCTATAAGGATTTTTTTCGTCAAGAAGGATTTCACTAGGAATCCAATCTCTCAAGAACCACAAATAGTGTTCATAGGGCCTAATTACTATGTTTTCACAGATATATCAGAAAGCAAATCTATCCAAAAGCATTCAAAAGCACAAAAAGGTGGTACACTTAATGCTCCAAATAAACATGAGGTGAGTCCACAAAGTGGTGCATTTAACTCCTCATACAAATTTAAAAGCAAGTCCACACCCTAGAATACTAATGAGATCTGAAAAGCACAAAATGGGAAAGAACTAGTGGAACAATTAACGCTCTTTCTAAGTAGACCCCTCCCCTGAATATGGCACTGACCTTGCAACCACAAGGTGAAATGAGGGGTGAGTAAGAATAAGCAAGTCCAATATCCCAATTTCTCTAATAAGATCAATCAAAAATATCCTAAGACTGCTTATCAATACTTAAGGTGTTACAACCTAGTATTCAATTATGCAAATTTGAAGAAATGCATGCAAAGAAAACACTCAAGCCAAACACATGAGAGATTCATTTTAGGATCCAAATTGAAATGTTATCAGATTAAGGAGAATACCTGGAATCCTCGCAACACACTTAGTAGATGTTTACCTACTTTTAGCAATTCTTGCACTTTTTTTCAATCAAAACCAGCAAGAGTCAATCAAAAACAGAGAATTTCAATTGTTAAGATTAGCCATTAGTCAAAATCTGAAAACCAAATATGACAAACTGCCCTAAAAAATGAAATGATAGTTGAAATTTGATGCCGAAACTTGTACGACAGTGGGTATGTTCCCAGATGACAATCTAGAAACTCGTACGACACTGGGTGTTCTATGAAATGACAGTTGAACTTTCAAATGATAGTGTATGTAGTACAGCATGATCCTCGATTTGATAGACTATCGTACAATAGTGGGTACAGTGTGAAATTACTTTTGTCAAAAACTTGTACGAAGATTGTACAGACAAAAATTAAAAATCATAGTTTTGCATAGAAACTGAGGAGAAAAAGATAGAAATTGATAGAAATTGAATTGGAAACCCATTTCAGGGCCCCACGGTGGGTGCCAGAAATGTGTGTGTGAATTTTGTACCTAATCTGTAGACACAACACTTCAGTAAAACATGAAAAAATGAACATCTTGGTGAAAACCTAGCAATAGGCTCCTTGATGTATCACAAAAAAATTTAAAAATATCAAAAGTACAAAAAAATTGAAAAAATGAAAAATACAAAAAAAAAGTGCCTTGGTGAAAACTTGGAAATAGGTGCCTTGGTAGAAAAAATAGAATCTCTGCCAAGATGGTGAAAATCTGGTGAATGAGTGCCACTTGTTTAAAACACTCCATCTATCAGCACAATCTTGGTCTTTCCAGCTTTCAGTCTTACTTTAGTTTGTACATACCTCCCAGTTTGTTTCTACATTCCTATTTTCAATAAGTCGATATGTACACCAATCAGCTCAAGCATCTATCTCCTATCAATGTTCAAACTTGGGGCAATCAAAGTCATATCCTACAATCCTAAGTATCTCAGATGAGTCATATCCAGTCAGGGTCCTTTGAAGCTACATCTGATTCATTTAATCTGTCTGCTCTCCAGAAAGGATTTTGCATCTACAACAATGCAATCAAACATCAACACAAACTAAAAACAATCTATGCTTCTTCATACTTTTATCTCCTTGCTTCTTCATGCTTTTATATCCTTGTATGCTTACTGATTCGTATTGAGATTTTTGCATATTATGTCCTTTTGAGCTCTTCAATGATGTCCTTTACAGGATTTAGAGAGTGATGACTGGGGGCATAATCTTTTCTTTGTTTTCTGCTTTGAGTGAAAATCTAACAACTTTGGAAATTCTGGATTGAAATGGTGTTCGTCTGTAAGAGCGTCTATCTTGTATTGGATGGCCATGTGTACCTTGACCATTGATACTCAAAAAATTCAAGGAAGTCTGATCTAACTATTGTCTTTTTGAGTGAATTCTTCCTCCTACTGTGAAACACGATCTTACCTAAGGATGTGAATGATAAAGGGTCATTACAGGTAATTCACACTAGATTTATAATGATCTCTTGACTGCTTGATGTGTTTGTACCGCAAGGCATATTCAGTTCATCACAACATTTATGTTTTGATGCTTATACAAATTGCTATATTAAAATGGATATGATATTCAGGTCATCCTGGCATTTATGCCTTGGTGCTTATATCTAATCCGACATTCCGAAAACAAAATCAATATTCATATATCCATGGTTGTCTAACCAGTGGATGTTGTATTGATTCTTGTGCATACAAATCAATATTCATATGTTTATAGTTTCTGAACTAGTGGGCATTGTATTGATTTCTCCAATTACCAAAAAAGTTCAATGATGAAGACAAATTGACACATGATCAGTGACTAGGTCATAGGTCTTAGGTTACATTTCATTTTGCATGTCATTTTTCACTTTGCATGATCTCACAAATTACTTGAACACTTCAACGATTCTTCAAAAACAAAAATGCTAAACATGACACAAGGACTTAGCATTTTATGAAGGTCCCTCCAATGAAATAGCAAGTAGAACCCATTTTTGGGATCAAAATCAAAATCTGAGATCATTTATATTATTAACTACTTGCATAATCGACCTTTAGTCATCACAGAAATCCAGAATTCCACTTAACTGATTATCTTACCTCAAACTAACAAAATTTCAACTTGGTCACCCATGGTCAACTCATGGTCAAACTTGGTCTCCAAGACCTCCAAATGATGCAGAACACATTCTTGGACATGTATAACCACTTCTCAAATAAATTAACATGCTTCTAAACCATTTAACGCTGACTTTTCTTGTCAAATTTTGATTTTCATCCCGAAGGGGGCATGGTATTGCACATCATTCAAGTTTGTAAATCTAATTCTATCAATCAAATATTTCCTCAGTAATCAAGACAACAACCACATCTAGTTGTTGATTCATCTAAAGACCTCGTCGCTTGGGGCACATCGCTTGGGGCATATCAGATTTGTCGAGATCCATATCAATCTGGTATCCTAATCTATCTTGTAAATTGTATCAACTTTTCATAACCATCTGTTCATTAGCGTCATTTCCTTGGTTCTTCATAACTGAAGGGTTCAAATGTGATACCAATATTGATTCCTTTAGATATTCAGGTTTGGAATCAGGTCACTCACTTCTTCGTAATCATAAGGTTCAGAATTAGGTGTTTTGATACTTTTTCATAATCACTGGTTCATTATTGCTATAGTTAACATTATCTTTGGTCAATCAGGACCTAAACCTAACATCTTCAAATCTTTCAATCGGTTTCTCTCTCAGAATTGGTTAATCTTTCAAATCAATTCCATACATCAAACACAAACTAATCTTTGAACCACTACGCTTCGCACAGTAATTCAAAGAGGGGCAAAATGTAATACCCCAAAAATGGGCTATAGGTTCATTAACCTCCCACATCATCAAATCAAATGAAATCGACATCAAAGTCCTAACCTAAGGCACATCTACACATCAGTTTATCAAAAACCTAATTGATTATCTTAATTCTACATTGGGAATATTCCTTCAATATTCCTAATTTATCATAATTATCTTTAATTGAATATTATTTGGCGATAAATGTTATTATTTATCCTAAATTTTGATTAATTGAATATTCTAAATATTTAATTAATTAGCATAATTTTGCCACTTAATTATTTAATTAGATTTAATTACATTTATTTCTAATTAATATTGTTTTTATTTTGACAATAAATCAAAATTCCTACAAACAATCAATTGAATATTTATTTAATTGATTTAAAATCAAAGTTGTCAAATTTAATGATTTAATTGGAATATAGTTTGGTTTAATAATTGATTAACCCATGCATCAGTTATTTTAAATTTAAAATCAGTTAAGTTGAAAATAAATCACTTTATTTTTAATTAAATCATGCACAATCAGAAAAGCAGGCAACTAGAAATTAACAACCAATTTTAAATTTAAACTCAACATCTAATGATGAGTTGAAATTTGATCTAAACTCTATTTTGAGTTAAACACTGCTTTTGCATGATTTTTTTGAGTTAATTATCTATGATTTCTTGTTAAACTCAAAAATCAACCTAAGTTTATCAAGACTGATTTATGGATTTTCTCAATGCATCCTCAAGCACTGGATTTCTATAAAAACAAGGCTCAGCTCTTCACAATTCATCTCATATCTCTCAAATTTGCACAATTACTCTGGTGAATTTACAACTGAAGCACAAAGCTTTTGCGATAGACAATTTTGTGAGATCATTTCATAGTTTTTCATAGCTTTTGTATACTTTTGCATTCATCTTCATAGCATTGTTAGATTAATTGCATATCATTTCAATTCATTCTAGATTAGTTTCATATCAAGTTTTTCATCTAATTACATACAAAATCCAAAAAAATAGATTAATCTGCATTCATACAATTTTTCTTTCTTTTGCATTCAAATCCTTTGTTTAGGTGTTGCATTGTCACTGATCTCGATTTCAATCTAAGAACATCATACTCGTACCTACTAGAAGGTAGTAAATCGCCTGGTTAGCTTAGTTTCATTTATTTGCAGATTTCAATTTTGCTAACCTCTAATGTTTTACTAAAGTGTTGTGTCCATAGCTAGGTGCAATTTTCACACACACAAATATATATGCATAAATATTTACACATTTACATATAACCATATAAATCTCCATAAATAATCCTCAATGAGTGAGGACCTAAAACCTAAGAAAAAGATGGAAGTATACTTGCATATAAAGCCAGAGAATTTAGTCACAACTCTAAGAAAAAAAAGCCTACTTGTTTTCTCATTAAGAAAAGATAAAGAGATCCAAACATCCCCGAATATAACATTATTAAAACCTAAGAATATACTTAATTGAGAAAATATTAACACATGAACCTATGAAAGGCTAGATTTGAGTATGAATTTTATGAAAGGAAATGGAGGTGAGTCACAGCTGAATGAAATCAATATAGATATAGGAATATATGTGTATATATATGCTTAAAAAATTACATATATCCATGAAAATATCCATTAAAAACCTCAATGGGTGAAAGCAAGAAAACCCTAGTTAAAGATGGAAGTATACTTGTATTTATAGCCAAAGAATTATGTCACCGTTCGAAGATTTAAAAATACTACTATTTAATATTGATAAATGTCCAACAACTAAAGTTTGTAACTAGGATACCTTCTTTGAAAGTCGGCTAAGAACACTGGGTCAAAATAAACTTTCTAGATGCATAGTTTGTTAAGATCTATGTAATACCTATACTAATAATATTAGTCTTTCTGTGAAAAAACCATATTCTATGAACTATTAATGGGTCCAACAAAGTTTGATATAAATCCTACTACTTGAACAAAATTTTGACAAAAAGATTCTGAGAGTGTTGTTGCTTGATTTGTTCTATGATTCCTTCTGAATCTCATGGTAGCTCCAGCTCTCACCTTCTTTATTTATGACGATGATAGTCTATGCACTCTATGCCTCAAGTTTGGCATGGTGGGAGCATTTCTTAACATTTGGGGGGGTGATGTGTAAATTCTTCTTTATCATTGCATCCCAAGAATTTTGGATGGCAAAGCCCTCTGCTCTCCAAAATTCCAGCTTCCATTTGGTCTCTACTTCCTCCTTTAAAATTTTTTGAAGAGGAAGTTCAGGTTCCTTGCCATAACTAGCCAGTGCTCATCAAATTTGTCTTCATCCTTGAAGGACAACATCGGGATCCTTTTAGACTTCAGAATTCCACTTAAGTTTACAATGTTTATGCTCATAGTTATCTCTGGGTAAGAGATCATTAGATGTTGGTCTATGTTATAGACCATTCACTCCAATCCTCCAAGAAGCCTCTCCTTAAAGAGAAACCTAGCTACTTCAATGACTTCCTCCTACCTTTTCCCTGTGAAAGTGGAGAGGGCAATGAACATCCCAATAATACTGCCATTAGTGTGGAAGGTGAAATCATTATCAAAGTAGTTATCACCCAGCCCTTTTTCTAGAGCTCTCCTTACAGATTCAGAGATCAAATTTAGTAATTGGTTCCATCTTTTCAGCTTAATAGCACCCCTAAATGCCATTTCCCTATTGTCAAGGAGATCATAGGTATTAAGCTCGGTTTCCATTCTTCTGCAATCTACTCTTAATTTTTATCCACATTCAATTCTCCTTTCTAAAATCCATCAAGAACTTATGAGCTGAGTTGGTTCAGAAATATTGTATAATGGTTTCAAAACCCATCATCATTTCACCTACTATCTCCTTGCTTGATTACCATATCATGTCATTAATACTACTTAACCCTTAATTTTAGTGCTTATTGGAAAGGGTAGAGAGAAATCCTCCCCTACATTTGGGTTAGTAAATCATGGAAGTCTAGAGAGTTCTTAAAGGATGAACACTAAATGATATCGCAACTGAAGGACATATTTAATAAGTGTGCCTTGCTTAAATCATGAAGGGAATCTGTCAAGTTGGCTTGTGGTGATAGGATCATAGTTAATCATGTTTAATCCTACACGTGCTTAGGTATTTAGAGGAAGCCAGTGAAAATGATAATCGTACTTTGTGATCTATTCGATGGAAGATGCTCTTAAAGGTGAAATACTTAAAGATTGATGATGTTCTTAAAGTAGATCAATACTAATGTTAATAAATGTTGTTGAGCTCATCGCAATAGGTCTAAATGGAGGGGTCCTCTATAGTTTTGAGTTTAGTTTAAATAAAAGCATTTACCTAACCCTGATGATCCCAGGTAATCTATGAAGTAATTAGCCTCAAAATCTTTAGATAGGGTTCTAAGACTTATGATGTTGATGATTCTATTTAGAGAGTAAAACCCCATCTACCCCTAAGTTGGCTAGTTCATCTGCTCTTTTGTTCCCTTCTCTGTAAATACGATTGATAAAGATTTTTTTAAAGGTTTTGCATAGGATCAAAGCTTGAGATAGTAGTGAATTCAAATTGTCCATTTCCTAAGCACATTAATTATAATTGTTGAATCTCCTTCTATCTCAAGGTATTGTAGTCTCATAGAGGCACATTTGCCTAGACCTTTGACTAGAGCAAAAAGTTCTGCCCAATTTTTGGTTTCAATCCCTATAGGTTCTGCTATGGCAGCAATTTTCTCCCCATCTTTATTATGAATACTGCATCCAATGCTAGCTATCCCTGGGTTCCCTCTTGAGGCACCATCAAAGTTAAGTTTGAACTATCCCTCTTTTAGAGGACTCCATTTATAGTCAGATCTTTTGGATGTCATGATTTGATTACCTGAGCCTATAAAAGGGGGGAGTGAGAGACCTATCCATTTTCCTCGCATTTTGCTATCCCAGTGACTCATATATAGATCCATTTTTTAAAAATTTAGAGATTCTACAGTTCATGTTCTCTATGATAATAGCCTCAATTTTATTGCAGAGTTGTCTCCAGTCCAATTTTTCCTCTTTGAATATCCTTTTGTTACGTTCTTTCCATAATTCCTAGATCAATATTGAAGGGGAATAAATCCATAGGCTGGCATAAATACTATCTTTTTTTATGGCTGGCCAGGCTTGTAGCATCGCAAGGAGAGAATGAGCAAAGGCTGATGACCAACCCAAATTCCCTACGAGCCACTTCCAACACTGATTTGAAAAAGGGAAGTTAAGAAATAAATGATCTACATCCTCTTCATAGCCCTCACAAAGTACGCATTTACTAGGTCCAGAGAAGTCTAGCTTCTTGAATCTATCCGCAATTAAAAGTCTATAATTAAGGGCTAACCAAGTACATAATCCTATTTTAGGGAGACAATTTTTATTCCAATAGAGGTTAATAGGTATTTCCATTTTGGGTCTTTTATAATTTTGGGAGATGAGATTGTACCCATCTTTTATGTTATATTCACCTATTTTAGAGCCATCCCAAACTAGTGTATCTTTAGAGGTTTTTAATGAGAGTTTCCTTTTGCTAAGAATTTTTGTAATCATATTTTCATCTTCTAATGATATGCCCAAACCTTTCAGAGATTTCCATACCCATTCTACTCCATTAAAAATAATATAGTCCTTGAGACGGGTACCCATCTTTCCCTTTAGGAAATTTATGAGGGAGGGGTTATCTAAAGAGTTGGATATTGCATCATAACCTCCCCAAGAATCATCCCAAAAGAGAACCTCCTCACCAGAGTTAGGATTCCAGGTTAATTTCTCCTTTATTATGTGCCTGCATTCCATCATAAAATTCCATATTTTTTATCCCTTGGGAGGGTAAGTTTCTCTGAATATACTAATCAAATCCTTGTCTTCGAGGTATTTATGAATGAGGATTTTGGCCCATTTTGCCTCTAGGTTTCTATATAGCCTCAAAATCAATTTAGCCCCAAGGGCCTTACCTTGATCCCCTAGATTCTTAAGACCTACTCCCCCCTCATCTTTTGGTTTGCATATGTTTTCACATGAAATTAAGGGGAATTTCTTCTTTTCATTACCCCCTGCCAAAAGAAAGTTCTTAAATGCTTGATAATTTATGTTCTTTTGTGAGAGGGGAGGTGAATACAAGATTATTAATAAGTTGGCATAGCTTTCAAGACTGATCTTACCATATTTGCTCTTCCTATAGAGGAGAGCCATCTTCCTTTCCATGAATTCATCTTGTTCTTAATTTCTCCTATAATGGGGTCCCAGATGTCTGTGGCTCTATGGTCTTTAACTAGGGGGAGACCTAGGTATCTGCAAGGAAGCTTACCTTGATTAAAATTTAGAATCTTACAAATATCTTTCTCAACCTCTTTATCAGTATTAAAGAAGAATATTTCTAACTTATTCGGGTTAATTTCTTGTCTTGAAGCTTCTGTGTATGTTTCTAGCATCTTTTTAAAGGAACGAGCCTCTTTTCTATTGTTGGCCCTGTATAACAAAGTGTCATCTACAAAATGTTGATGTGTTGTGGGTTCTAGTTGACTGGTTATGGTTAATCCTTCAATAGTACCCCTCTCCTACTCTTTTGAGATAGCCCTACCTAGCGCATCTACCATAATAATGAATAAAAAAGGAGAGATAGGGTCACCTTATCTTAACCCTCTAGATATGCTGAAGAATCCTTCTACGGTACCATTCACTAGCACAGAGATCATAGGAGTGGAAATGCATTCAAAGACTAGATTAATCTAGCTTTTTGAGAATCCAAAGGCTTCTAAGCACTTGCATAGGAATCTCCAATCTACTTTATCGTATCTAGTTTGATGAGCATGCTAGGGTTTTTGTTTTTTTGGACCGAGTGTATAGCTTCTTGAGCAATAATGGCACCATCAAAGATCGATCTTCCTAGAACAAAACCTATTTGTTCCTCACTAATGATTAAAGGAAGGAGTTTTTGTAATCTGAGTGCAAGGGTTTTCGTGAGGATTTTATATAATGTGTTACAGAGTGTAATTGGTCTAAAATCATTGAGGTTCATGGGCTTTTCTTTTTTTGGGGATGAGGGAAATAAAAGTGTTATTTACCTCCTTAAGAATTTTCCCTGAGTTCCTAACACCTTCTAGTGCTTCTGTTACTTCCTTTCCGACAAAGTGCAAGCATTTCTAGAAGAAAATAGCTGAGAAGCCATCTGGCCCTAGAGATTTATCTGAATTCATTTGCATTAGGGGATTTTTAACTTCTTCTACTAAAAATTTAGCTGTTAATGCTTTATTATGTTGTTGATTAATAACTTTGGGTATATTTTTAAGAAGTTCCACTTGACTAACTAAGTTTGAACTCTCCAAATTATTCAAAATTTGGTTGAAGAAATTCACTATTTTGGTTACAATTTCTTTTGAATCACTTATAGTGTTGCCTGCATCATTTTTTATACTTGATATTCTATTTGTATTTCTTCTTTGTTTCATGCTATTGTGAAAGAATTTGGTATTTCTATCCCCTGCTTCCAGCCAAGTCTCTCTTGACTTTTGTTTCCAAAATAATTCTTCTCTTGCCAAAATCTCTTCATATTCCTTGAGAAGATTCTTTTCTTTAAAGTAGAGTTCATTATTCATTCTTGCCTGAATGACTTGAGAGTTGACCTCATTCATTTCTTTTTCTAGGGCCAATTTTGTTTCAAATATATTGCCAAATTTGGTTGAATTCCATTCTAATAATTTCCTCTTAATCAATTTTAGTTTGTTAACTACTATGAACATCTTGGACCCTAATATATTAGGTTCTGACCACCAAGCCTCCATAAGATTTAGGATATCTGGATCCCTAAGCCAGGCCTATTCAAATTTGAAGGCACATTTCTTTGGTTTCATTTTTGTTAAAATGTTCAAAAGTATTAGGTAATGGTCTAATCCTGATACCATTAAGATCTTAGCCTCAGGGGAAAAATCATATTTGATCAGACTTCCTTTAAGGAAGAATTTGTCTAGCTTTTCTGAGATGTTGCAAAAACCCTTTCTCCTATTGTTCCATGTGAAGGAATTGTCTTCTGTTAGAATTTTGAGAAGAAAGTTTCTTTCCTTCCAAAGGTTAAAGTCCCTAGTTGCCAGTGGTAGGGTCTTCATGCCCCCTCTTTTTTCAGAGAGCTTTGAGATCACATTGAAATTTCCAAGTTTCTTTCCTTCCAAAGGTTAAAGTCCCTGGTTGCCAATGGTAGGGTCTTCATGCCCCCTCTTTTTTCAGAGAGCTTTGAGATCACATTGAAGTTTCCTCCCAAGATACTTAGTTCGTCATTCCTTTGACTGAGAAAGGATTCTATTTCCTGCCAAACTAAAAGTTTCTCTCTATTTTGAATAAGGTCATATACATTTATTATATTAAAGGTTAGATTATTCCTAAAGTCCTTAACCAATCCACTCATCCAATATTGTCTTCTTTCTATAATGTTGATTGAAATGTACCTTGGGTTCCAAATTATGGCTAAGCCTCCTAAGGCTCCTGAAGCTTGTGATGCTTCAATTAATCTAAATCCTACCTTTTTAAAAAAATTCTCCATTTCTATGTTATATAGCTTAGTTTCCTGTATAAGAATTATCTCTGGGTTATGAATTTTTATGCAACATTTAATTATTCACTGCTTGTTAGGGGCATTCATGCCCCTAAAATTCCATGAAAGGAGGTTCATGGCTCCCTGGAAAGGCTCTTCCCCTTCCCTACATTTAGAATTGATGTGATTTTAACCTGACCCCTTGCTTCTCCCACTAATTCTCTTAATTCTGCATTAGGCTTCCTTCCTCTTTTTCTTGAAACTTTCACACAATCTAGGGAGTTCATGCCATCTTTTAGGAAAGCGATGCCTAAAGTTTCCTAATCTTTTATTTCCCTATTTTTGAGTTCAATCATCAATTCTTCTATTGAGCCTCCTAAAGTTTCAACATTTGTGTCAATTCCACTGATAAGTAATTTTTTCTGAAGTTCTAGTTCTTCTTTATCACATATTTCATCCATGACTTGATCCATAAGTTCTTCAGTTAAAGTTTTCCTATAAAATCAATTATTCTGTTGACTTCCTCCTGGAATCTGTCACTTTCTGATGGTATTATTTCCTTAGGGGAGGGTTCCTCAATTGGACTCAGGTCTATGTGGCCAATATTTGTTTCTTGTGCAAGGCCAATATCCTCTTCCTTAGACTGAGAATCTCCCTTAGTAGTTAAAGGATGATTAAAATCTAGGTTAGTAGGCTTATGGATATTAACAGATATTAGAGTAGAAGTTGTAACTTGGGGTGAGATAAGGGTTGTTTCTACAAAAATTCCCTCTGTAGCTTTGTGCATATTTGAATTTTTTATGGGGTCCTTGGCTATTAAAGGTTTGGCCGCTAGATTGGAGACAGTTATGCTGGGTGGAATCACTTCATCTGTAACTGGATCGGGATTACTATTCAATATTACCAAAACCTTATCTGGCTGAGGGGGAAGATCATTGAGATGAAAGCCTCCTGAGTTCTAATTAAAGGAGATATGAGGAGTGGGATCAGGAAAGGGTGGAAAAATGGGTTGAACACATAATTCCCCTTCCTCCAAAAATGAGGAGGGACAGTTTGTTTTGAGAGAATTTGTTTTATGAGAATGAGTTTTAGATGAACCCTCCTAGTTTAATTTCATATTGTTATCTAGGTTCACCTCTAAGACCTGTTTGTAATTTTTATTGGGAGTATCTAAGAAAGGAGGTGATAGACCTTCCTCTTGGCTTCTAAATACTTTCTACAAGTTTGCCAGACTTGAACATTCTACATCTATGTCTTTTATTTCCACAAAATCATCATCTATGATTTTAGGGTAAATACATACCGATCCCATCTTGCAGCTTAATTCCAGAGGAAAATTAAGAGATTTATTGATTTCCATTTGGACAATGATGATTCTTTCTACACTATTTTTGTCTAGATCTACAAATCCTACAAAATCTCCTAGGTCGTGTCCTATTTCCCTAAGAGAATCAACATCTGAAAGTTTGAAGGGAAGATTTAAAAGCTTAATTTTTTTTTCAACCAATATATTCTTTAATTTAAGTGGATCAAAAAAGGGTACCCAATCCATGGTGAAGAAATCTATATTTCTAAATTTCAGAAGCCCTTCATTAAGGAGTTTTTCTTTCAGCTTTTTGCTAGAGCAGTCAATATAAAGAAATTTATTTTGAAGGATAGTAATACATACCTCATTACGCAACTGTGCTCTTATCTAGTTCATGATCTTCTCAACCGAGGCTCCTGTTCTAGTCCACCTACATATGATGCCATATTTCACACACAACTTTTGTGTTCTACTCACCTTATTATTATTAATAACTAATTTTTTTGGTTAGGTCTTTTTACTAAAGGAATGTTATTTATACTAGGATTTCCTCCTAAATTATTTTCAATTCTTCTATGCAGAGGGGAGTATACCTTACCCTGTGAAGAGCCAAGATGCAAATTACCAAAATTGCATAATTTTGGATCTCCAGAAGGATGTGTATGATCTGTCCCAATCTTTTGCCACATTCATTGTTGTTCATGTACCACATCTTGGACTGCCTGAAGCTTAGGGTTTATATTTCTTTGATGCGGTGGTGAATAAATTTTAGACTGCAGATAAGGGGCGTAATCCAAATTTTTTATAGTCTTAAGCTTCCCCCATGATGAAGCCCTAGAAGAAGTCCTATGGGAAGAAGCTAAAAGTACAACAAATCAATTTGAAATATTTATGGGAATAGGGTCTAAATGAATCTTCTTTAAACATCGTCGATGTCCTGAGACTTCTATCCATTCTTGGGGCCCTACTGCCCAGGAATCTATTTGGGTTCTTACAACATAACCCTCTGAAAACTTCATGGATTTGGCATACTTAGTCTTTGCAAAATTCTTGATCTGGCGATCCAAGAAAATAGTCGAGAAAAGTTTTGACCGAGCGCAATTAGCAAAGCGAAAAAGCAGAGTCATTTTTTCCGTGAGATATTAATGAAACTTATTAATGATTGTTAATAGTATTTTTATTAAGACTGTTATAATTAATAATTTTCATTTTAATTATTTTAATATATACAAAATAATTTCATAATTAAGTATTTTCACTTCAATATTTATATTATACAATTTTATGATGATTAATAGCTATTTTAAGAAGATCCATTATAATTAATTTTTTTGGGTAAGTTAATAGCTATTATGGGCAATACCCTTTATATTGATTTCAAAAAACTTTCTAGCTATGGTCATATGTGGGCCTTTGAATGTCTCTCTAATTGCTAAGGTTGAGCCAATTATAAAATTTGGTTCCCATAGCGTAGAGAGACATCTACCCACCCATCCAAAATCTAAATACAATCCTTGCAAATTTTACAGCTTCAAAAGGAGAAGCACCTAGACCCAAATTGTGCCCTCTAAACACATCAAAAAGTGCAAAAATATCCCCGCCTATACCACGAGCATACACCACCAAATATATACTATAACCTATAATAAATGTATTTTGCAAAAAGAAAACTAGAATGGTTATGTTCACATCAACTTCTTCATTTCCATAGCTTTGCCTCTAGCTAGATATTTTGGTCCACAGTGCTCATGGGTTAGCAACTCGATAGCATGACTTGGGCCCTCATCCTTGTCATACTTTGTATGTTCCTCTTCAATAACCATGTTAAAGTCTTCCTCATTACTGTAATTATCAATGCTCTCATCTCTCAAGAAGTTTTTTATCCAATCACCTCCCTCATTCAACATTGACTCCAAGAGGTTCCCAAGGAACACAATATTTCTAATAATAATCATCTTCTTATTTTCAAAGGCATCCAGCTTCATGCTAGTAATTGCATGAAACTTGGGTACCTCCTTCCAATGAAAATTAACATTATAGTTTTCTTGCAAGAGAGGAATTTGTTTCTTCTTATTAATATTCACCAACACATCTTCAATTTAACCAAAAAATGAGTTTTTGAAGACAGCCCCTTCCTTTGTTTCCCCCATTTATAGCACATCTTCTAAGAACACGATAGAGATATCAGTATTCATATGGTGTCTATGATATGCATTCAAAAACTCCTCCCCAAGAAGGGACTGACCATTTTGTTAACTAGGTAGTGAAAGGAATTACATATGAATTTTAGCCTCTTCTACAAGACCTCGTCAACATAAGACATTTGTGATTTATCATAGATAAATTTGATGGGAGTGTTTGTTTTATATATTTGCTAACCCTTTTTCTCAATTTCAAACTCTGTGAGTCACCAAAGGCCACTAGGAGAGCATAGATAGGAAAAAATCAATATGTTCTCAGCTAATTGTAGTGACATTCCATATTTGAAAAATCTATGTGGATATAGGATATAGGAATAGATTTATATTCTATATGACTCATAGAAAATGGTATCAGGGATTGACAAAGAATAATCAAGGATTTTGATGGACCAATTGGTTGTCTATTATTTATGGGCATCATTTTGACTCCTTTCCCATGTCTGTCAACAAGGTCATGCTTGGATATTTTTTAGCATTGTTTTGGCTTCATGGAAAATTTTCTCTTCAATATAATTTGACAATATGATAGATTTATATGGTTTTTGTTAACCAAAATTATGAACAAATTTCCTTGATCAACTGATTAGGTCTATTTAGTAATGTGTTGCATTTGCAATTTCACAAGTATAATATTTAATTGTCCTTATTTCTAGTCATGCAATATACAAAATATTCTCAATTCTTAGACCCTACAACCAACCATATGTTGGTATTGAATATTTATTCAAATTAATAGTTAGGAGCATCGAGAACACACACAATCAACACCAACCAAAATATTTTCATTTATCGTCTTCAGTTTTTTTTTTGGCTTTTTGGTCTCTACATCTCTCGTTCAACTTGCAAAAGTTCAACTATGATAGTTGAGGGTGAAAGGAAAATTTTTAAATATGGATAATAACTTAAGTCATAGGATTGTGTAATCATATCAAGCAATTGGCAAGTGTAAAGACAAATCACATAGCCCTCACAAACACCCTTCCAACCCATGCTAAATGAGAGCTTGATACAAAATATAAACATCCATCAATGCATAAAAGATTAAGGATTTTTGTCAGATGTTGTGATTGCAAATTTAGATTAATGTGTATGTAAATTTGATAGAATGCCTCATTGAAACTCAATTTAATAGATGCAATAATCATAGGATATACTCAAAATAGATTTTTTTAATAGCTAGTAGGAAGTAATGCCAAATTCCATAGCCTATATAGAAACAAAATATTTGGAATGGGTGTGAACCTCCATCAAAGAATGCATGTGAATTGTGTGTTTTATAGAATGCCTCCTAAAATGTGTCTCCTTGCTATTCAACACTTCCAAGAAAGTGTAATTGATAGGTTGTGAACCAATGCATCCCACATATTATCTTTCTTTTGATGATAAATGTCATGAAATACTCCACTCCCATTCAAACATGAAGGTGGGCATCAAACAAAAGATTAAATGCCAATAGAAGTTGAGAATAATGCAAGAAAAGAAATTTGTTTACATATATATTTTATAATAAATATAATCTTGGGGGGTGGGTTCAAATGGAAGAATATATAACGAGACCCCGACTATGAATAGAAGGTGGAGAGTAGTGTGCAAAGGTTACCTAAACTATAGATATGGGTTATGGACTAGAAAATTTTAGATGAGTATTGATTAAGAAAGGGGAGGTCTAGTTTGCAACCAATAGTGTGGAGAAGTGATCTAGGGGGGGAATATTATGTGCGATTATTTTATGAGGAGCCATGAAGGAAAGTGTGTGTGTAATAGTCAAGAGGTGAGTGTGGGTGGGTGGTGAGTAGGAGAAGTGTGTTCCAAATAGAGGGGAAGATCAATGAAAATGAGAGAGGCCAAGATTTTTGTAGTGTTTTACGAGTGAAAATTTGGTAATAAAAATCATTTTTTTGTGGATTTATTCTTTGTATATTGTTATATATATATATATATATATATTGTAGTGTAAGAAGAGAGTTTTTTTAGTAATTATTCTCAAATTTGTGTTGGTAGAAAAGGGAGAGTTTCCTTTTACATCAAATGGTATAAGAGATGGTGGTCTTGAGTGTCTAAACAGAGCATTAAACCTGAGGTAGTTTGGCACTAGGATGTGTGAGTGAAAACTATATAATTATGCAAATTGTTTGACACCTGTGAGGTAGTTTTCACTTGAGGAGTGAAGTGGTTGTCAGGGGTTAAAAAGGATCATTGCGGGTGTGTGAAGTCCCAATAAATTAAGAGCTTGGAGCTATATAGAGAAAAGTGTGATGAAGGGTGCTCCCCTTAATACCACAAACACATAACAAAAATAGAGAAACAACAACCATATGCAAGAACAGAAAATTGGCTTCTTATTATCTCCACAAATGTGGAATTACAAACTTTTAAAATTACAATATGCAAAGCCACATGGGCATTCCCTTACAATATTCTGTAGGACAAAGTCTCAAATTATTACCCAGAACTATCCCGAACTGCCTAAGACAACACTACAAACCTTTCTTATATAGGCAATTTCCACCACCCAAGAAGGTTCCAGAAATTTAGCCCTTTAGGCCGACGAGACATAGAATTATTTATTTTTCACAATTATTACAATAGGGTCGGCTCAAAAGCAATACAAAATATGATTTTAGGCAACCCAACTTCCAGAGGCCATAACTTTTTAACCGTAACTCTATTTTTCTATTGTAACCACTTTTTGAAAATGCCATGACAAGATCTACAACACTAGATAAGCGCTAGCGCTAGTCAGTCGGGGGTCGATCGTGATCTGAAGCCTCTAAGGCCTTCAAAATTGACCTGGAAGATTTCGTACCCAAAAACATCAATAACTTCACCAATACTGATGATGTGGCAATGAAACTCAACTGGTAGGCTGAAATGACTGAGATGAACCTCCAACTTTGAAATCAGAACATTCCAAGATCATATGACCAACTTACTAAAAATAGTAAGTTTCCATAAATAGCAGCTCTGCACAAGATAGCCCTTATTGAAAAGCAAACAGAAATATTTTTGGGTGATGCAAGATTGCTCTTACACCCATGATGCTCCTGCATCAAAGTGAATGTATGATGAGAGATTGTATAAGTTGAGTTGATGATTCTAAGGAAGAGGACTAGATGGGTCATGAAGAGGCCCATTTTGATTGTGTTTGTTGAACGAAATTAGGATAAGAGTTATGGGATGTGGATATTCTCGTTGAATATAGAGTTGCAACTAGAAGGTGAAGGATGTTTGAGAAACCCACACACATGAGGATCAAAAGGAAGAGGAAGTGGTTGTGATTGATCATCAATTGGTAAATGAATGGAAAGACCATGATAAAGAGGAAAATACCTCAAAGGCTGAGGTAGTGAAAGAGGAATAATTTTAGAAGATAGAGCTTGTCACTAATGTTTATCGAGAACTTGATGAAGATGGGTGTTTTTGGCAATAAGTGAAGACAAGATACCTAAATAATATGTTGCAAGAAGAACTAGTAAAGTAGATGAGGATGAAGAGGATGTGATTGTAGCAGTGGAATGCTAAAAGGTTGAAGATGCACATGAAGAAAGAGTGCAAGTGGACATTGCACGTTTGGTTGGTTGGTTGCATATGGAAGCAATAGAGATTTTTTTGGTGGGAATTGGTGGAGGTGGTCATTTGATGGTGGGTTGAATCCTACGAATAAGGAGAGAGAAGAGTGATTTTGGTGAAGGAGGTTGACTTATAGTATAAAAGCATCCACAAAAGGGGATAAGAGTGGTGAATGGAGATGCAAGCGGAGGGTGATGGTTGTCCCAGTGATATGTTGGAAGAGAATGAAGAAGAAGATACATCACCTCCTAAACATAGTGATGGAGTTTGTTGTAGGTTGCATGCAACTTGCAAGGGTAATCAGACTAACTTCACTTTGTAAGCCTATGCTCACAATTTTTTGTTACTTGATGTGTCTAGTGCGAGAGCACCCAGTTGCACACATAGTTAGCACCAACCAAAATATTTTCATTTATTATCTTCAATTTTTTTTTTATTTGTGGTCTCTACATCTCTCATTCAACTTGCATAAGTTCAACTATGACAGTTGAGGGTGAAAGAGAAAGTTTAAAATATAGATAATAAATTAAGTCACGGAATTTTGTCATCATATTAAGCAATTGGCAAGTGTAAATCCAAATCACACAACCCTCACAAACACCCTTCCAACCCATGCTAAATGAGAGATTGATACATAATATAGACATTCATCAATGCATGAAAGATAAAGGAGTAGTGTGTGTAGGTTTCCTAAACTATAGATGTGGGTTGTGGACTACCAGATTTAAGATGAGTATTAATTAAGAATGGGGAGGTAGAATTTGCAACCAAGAGTGTGGAGAAATCATGTAAGGGGGAAAATAGTTGTGTGCCAGTACTTTATGAGAAGTTATGAAGGATAGCGTGTGTGTTGCAGTCAAGAGGTGAGTGTGGCTGGGTGGAAAGCAAGAGAAGTGATTTCCTGATAGAGGGGAAGATCAATAGGAATGAGAAAGACCAAAAAATTTGTAGTATTTTGTGAGTGAAAATTTGGTAATAAAAATCAAAGGTGTTTTGTGAATTTATTCTTTGTATTTTTATATCTATATAGTGTAGTGTAAGCAAAGTGTTTAATCTCGAGTTTGTGTTGGTAGAAAAAGGAGACTTTCCTTCTATGTCAAGTAATAACCACATACTTTCATCTTCTAAAAAAATAATTAGTTCATAATATAACAATTACAACTATAAAAATCAAAATGATGTCTAAATATAGTCAACAAGGAGAATAACATCATTCACTACTTAATTCACATAACTAGAATATTACGTGTACTTTTAGCATAGACAAATCGATATTGATGATGGCATCAAAGTATTAAGCCCAAAATTCTTACATTGAATACTAAAATAATGAAATATGAAAGCATAATTAATTTTTAAAATGTGACTAACATATTTGCATGGTATAGGGATAGCAACAAAAGAATTATTTTGACAAAAAGGCAATTAGGAATATATAATAAGATAATGACTACAATTATAGTTAGTTAGTATCTCTATATACTTTTGTATTTTTAGGCAAGGATTGGAGGTTTTCTTCACTAGCTCTTTCCTCTAGGAGCCCTTGAACTAGGTATTATTAATATATATTATTAGTGGCTTGCCACTTTTGTAAAAAAAAATATAGTTAGGATTATGATTACAATTTTAATTAAAAAATGGATAGAACGAGGGTTGTAATATCATTTTTGCACTTTGCACAACTACAATATCAATAATCTCAAACTACCATTGACGGATCGCTATAGTCTACAATGACAAGTACTCACCAATATGTGGCACTTGTTATATTATAAAATCATTTAAAAGAAAAGAAAAATTAAAATGGCAACAATTGTATTTTATCTTCTTTGATTTAGTAGTAGATTTTATCTCTCATTCTTAAACTTCATAAATTGGGGAATGAAAATAGCAACATTTTATTTATTGCAAAATTAATATAGAAACATTTAGGACATTTTATTATATTATGTAATCATTTAGAAACAAAGAAAAATAAAATGAAAAATAATTTTATTGGATCTTATCTTTGATTTCACTAGTAGATCATATCTCTTATTCTTACATTTTGTACAATAATAAAAAGGAAGGAATGTAATGCAAGGGGAATTGTCCTCCTTTCCCTAGTTGTACAATCAAAAGGAAGATGACTTGCTAGGCTCAAGTAAGATTTAAAGTCTAAATGAGTCAATGATACTTCACAATAATGAATTGGGTTAAGTTGGATTTGAGATGAAATGACAAGATGATGCAAGATATAAGGCCAAATAGGAAAATATGACAAGTTATAGCAAATACAAATTCATAGAAAATAGAAAGCAACTTGTAGTGACTTAAAACACAAACTAGAAGACAGTACCAACCTATAGTTTCAAACTAAAACTTATTTGAAGGATACATAATGTTTGGGGCATTATGTTCCTAGGTATAGATACCCTAGGGCATTTTATTCCTAGAGATTTTGCTTGAAATTTTCAAGATAGCTCATTAGATCCCACACTTTCCAAATTAAGTCTGAATAGATATGTCACCTGTTCTTACACACAAAAAAAAAAAAAAAAAATGGGTTTAAAGGGGTTTGCCTTGGTCAACCCTCTATTTAGGAATCAAACTTGAAATGTAAATTAAATTGCATAAAGGAAAGCATGTAAATTTAAAGGTAAATGTTAGATCTACCTTGTAAATGTATATACCTTTATGAATGGATATTGAGATTGCACATATTCATGAAGATACTTATATATTTCTTGATTATAATTGTTGAACCTTGAAATGTAGGAAGGAATCAAGGATTCCTTTTGTAAATGTATAGATCTATGAATACCTTTCCAAGATCTTCAATATTGTTATGCTTGATGGACTCTTGCCTTGAAGAATGGATAAATTAAATGCATGTAGATGGACAAAGGATCTTCTTACTTGATTGAGAAATCCTCTACTTAACAATCATGAGAGAGAAGATTGGTACAATGGAGAAGATTGTCTTCAAAATAGCTTAGGATTCTTGAAAGTGCTTTAGACTTGATCTTGAATGCTTAGATGTGAAATCATAGGAGAGAACTTGAAATATTGATTGCTTATTAAATTATTAATTTTGGATGGATACTAAAATGAGGATAGATAGGTCACTTATATAGCTCTCACAACATTTTAGGATTCAAAAATTGGAGGAGGTTGACATGAGATCTAATTTCTCACTAAAATACTACAACAAGTCACTCATTTAAATATGGGCTCAAATGGCAGGGTATATAATTCCCAAGGCATTATATACCAAGGAAAATGGGCCCAAACTAAAATCGGGAGTCAGAGATAAAGGTAAGATGTTGTAATAGGCAGAGATAGATAGCTAGAT
The DNA here is from genome assembly GCA_027943335.1 of Chamaecyparis obtusa. Taxonomy (NCBI): domain Eukaryota; kingdom Viridiplantae; phylum Streptophyta; class Pinopsida; order Cupressales; family Cupressaceae; genus Chamaecyparis; species Chamaecyparis obtusa. Next base: position 519,085 of record BSBK01003249.1, read on the forward strand.
CAATCATAACAGACATGAAATCTTTAAATCACAAAAATGGGGCCTAACTGAGCATATAATTATAGGTGCTAACTTGTTAGGATGGTACATTTAGCCCCACTTTAGTGAGAGTATGAGACAACCTCATGCTCACAATAAAATATATCAATGCATAGGAAAATAATTATCAAGGGCAATGAGACACCAAGCCCCCAACTAACTTAGGTCCTCATAAAATCCAAAACTAAGAAAAAAGAAGCAACATGAGAGAGAGGGAGAGAAATGACCAACTAGCCTAGTAAGGTTTGAGTTACTATGGGCCATGCAAAGAGAAGACACTACTATAAATAATGGAATTGATAGTCTATCAAGCTATGAGATGCTAGTCAACCCATCAAAAAAGCATAACCAAGCGAAGTATATTCCTCTAGGAAATATTCTAAGAGAGGATCGGTCCTTAAGGAAATCTTTATCTTTATTAAGAGATTAGTAAACAAAGGGATCTAAGAAAGGAGGAGTAATATTAGGCTCCACTAAATAATACACAGGGTATGATAATGCAATGAGAGGATAAGCCTAAGGAAAACATTGTATCCTTAACCATTTGCATAAGAGATTGCATTGAATCATTGTGTATGTGTATGAAAATGTGAAACAAGGAGTAGAGTGTATGCCCCCATGTTAAAGTGATTTCTAACACCATAATGGGATCAATGGCTTTAACAGAGCATACATGCACCCATAAGAGACATTTACACTATGAAATCCCCTGAGAAAGGACAAACCAAGGGAAATAAAACACATGAAAAAGAGAGCACAAAAGTGATCTACTAACTATGGTGTCAATATGATCATATGATAACTCATGTATATTAAAATTATATCAAAATGAATTGGCATCATCCTCCAAAGGTAGAAGAACTACAAGAAAAATGGAAGACCACATAAGAGATACAAAGAAGACTCTCTTTGGGTCGATATTGTGGAGACCAAAAAGAAGGGTAGTTACAGCTTTGTGTCATCCCCACTCAGACAACATAAAGGCATGGTTACGAACAATAGCACATGTATAACATAATATGTATAATATAGAATAAATGAGACACAAATAGAAGAATGTAATGATAGTTCAATTCCTTTATCACCTTGCACCAATGGAGCAACAAGGGTCATTTAAAGAAATCTAAACAAAACATATAACAAAAAATACACCATGATGTTACAAGTAGTGGTTGTTGTTGCACCAAAAGATCGACCTGTTAATTCTTGATACAACCACTAGACTTATAGAAGATATAGGAGGTTGTGAAACCATGTCATGCATCCTATGAGGGACATTGGCACACTACCAACAATCCCCCTACCAGCTTTACTCATTGTGGCCTATGTGGATTCGAACCTGTGACCAAGCTCTAATACCACTTATTATAAGTAGTGGTTGTTGTTGCATCAAAAGATCAACATGTTAATTCCCAATACAACCACTAGACTTATAGAAGACACATGAGGCTATTAAACCATGTTGTGAATCCTGTGAGGGATTTTGGCACTCTGCTAACACATAGGGGAAGCATAATACAACAGAAAAACATATGAAATAATCCATTGTACAAGAGGACCTAGTCAATCATATCCCCCCCATCTTGGTTTATATCATTTAGGGAAGTTGAGAAACATGCAAGAGGAGAAACATTGACCACAATAGGTGGATCTATGACAAGTTCCAAAAAGGATCGTGCTCTAATGACGAGTCACTTTCTTTTTCACTAGGAGAAAGAGACAATTGTTTTACAAATCTAGCAAGTAAATCATGATTAACATCAATAAGCTCATGCATATCATCAAAACCACCAGCATGAACATCATTTTCATTAGAAATATTTTCATCATCAAGAGTATTTTATTCATCCAAATCAATCACAATAGAATCTATGATATGAATAGAGTCATCATGTTTGTTCAATTTCATCTTCTTAAGATTAACTTCCTCCCTTAGGCTATGCATAGGTTGATCAAAGGAAATCAAGGCATCACTAGGTGTATTAGGGGAGGAAATATTTTGGGAAGCACACTTAGGCACCCTAGCATGGTATTTATTATGGTTGTCATGTGCACAATAGTTATGTTTGGTTTTGTTTAAAATTTGAGAATGTTTAGGTGTTCAATGAGAAAATGGGAACAAGGTATATGAGAGACTTGCCTACCTTTTCCCAATGTACAGTTAGAAATAAGATGACCCAATAGGCTCAATTAATGATCCTTCATTGATAAAGATTAAGAATGAAATTTATTTAGAGAAATGATCTAATGATACAAGATAGATGATTAAATGTGAAAAAATAAACAGTTTAGGGAAAATATAGACTAACATAAACAATTAGAAATCTACAATAACCTAAAATGGGATCCTGAAGGCTCTACTAATTTGTAAACTAAATTTGAAGTTGTTATAAAAAGAAAAAAATGCCATTAGCATTTTGTTCTACGGAATAAGAAGCTTGGGCATTCTGTTCCTAGAAGTTCTGCCCAAAAAATTTGACTGACAATCCCACAGATCTTGGTCTTTCTGAAGAAGTTTTGATAACTACATTTCATGTACTTGTACACATAAAAATAGGGAAAATGTTGTAGAAAGGGGTTTTCCTTGGTCAAACCCCTGTATATGAATCAACCTTGAAAATGAAATAAGATTGCATAAAAGAAAGTAAATATAAAGGTAAATATTAGATCTACCTTTCCAATACCTTCATGAAAGGATATTAAGATCATACATATTCATAATTATGCTTGAATGTTGCCTTATTTATCTTTGAATATATAAGGAATCAAGGATGCCTTCACAAATGCATGGATATACAAATGTCACTCCTAGATATTCAATGTCATTATGCTTGATTGAACACTTTCTATGGATGTAGAATCCACGAGAATGAACAAAGTATCTTCTTGCTTGCTTGATAACTCCTCTACTTGACCATCATGGGAGAGAAGATTTATACAATAGATAATAGGGTGTTTATATACCTCATCACACATATTTTGATTCAAAATAAAGCTAGGCCAACCACGTGATCTAATTTTTCACTAAAACACTACAATGAGGCTTTGGTTCAAATTTGGGCCCAATCCTTTGGGAAAAACCCTGAGCATTTTCTTCTGAGGAATGAGAAGCCTTGGGCATTTTGTTCCTAGGAGAAAGAACCAATATTTAAATATGAATTTAGGAAGATAGGGTAGATGCTAGATTAGGGGGAGATAGGTAGTTGGATCAGACATAACGAACATGAAATCTCTAAATCACCAAAATGGGGCCTAGTTGAGCATCTAATTATGGATGCTAACTTTTTAGGATGGTACATTAGGATCAAGCAACATCGGGTCCTTTTCTGAACATTAGAAGGAAGAATGAAAGGAGCCACACTAGATTGAGAGATAATAATTGCACAATTTTTGTAAGATATAGGAGGTGGAATTGAAGCATATATAAGAGGTGTAAAAGGTGTAGGAAGAAGTCAAAGTTTAGGTCAAATATATGGAACCATAAAATAATTGTTAAGCTCACAAATATTTTTTACTTTAAATTTTTTATAGGATAGGAAGAAGTTATCTTTGTGAGGATGAATTGATTGAGGCATGCTAGGCCAAAAGAATTCAAGGTCAAAGTTCTCATGACTAGCTAAAGATTGATAGAGACTATGGTTAATCATAATAATTTATCCATCATTAGGAAATTTCAAGCACTTAGGAATATGATAGACTATAGCTCTCATGGAAGTTAACCAATGAATACCAAGTCTAACTTGAATCTGCTTGAAAGTTGGGATGACAACAAAGGTGACATCAAAATATTTCTTACCAAGTTATACGAAAAAGGTAATAGAACCATGGGTGGTATAAGTCATAGGAGTCTTCTTGGAGGTGTCTACTATAAAGATGTTCTTCTATTATAACATTCACCATGCAAGTAGGATCTATAAGGAATCCATGAGAGGGAAGACCATTAATCTTCATAACAATGTAAATAGGACCATAAAGAGCCCTAATAGTATCCTTAGGATCAAATGTAATGAAAATCTTAGGTGTTGGTATAGGTTTAAGTTTGGAGTAATCAATAAGGTTGACAACATTATTGGCCTTGGTACAATCAACGCCATAGTTCATAGTGTGTGTTAAAAATGTGACACGCTTATATAAACCATTGTACTTGAGTGAATCCATGAAGAAGGAGATCTCAAGAAGTGGCTTATAGCTTCCTATCTATGACATGAAAGAATATAGATATTATGCATAGTGCCTCTCAAATGAACCTCAATAAGAAACCCTTTCAAGGTGCACCATAGAATGGAAAATTCAAAATGATAATGCAAGATGAGAGATGATCTAAATGAGATTTAATAACTAAGCTAGAATGAAAATGCCATAATAAGAAAGCAAAGATAATCTAACAAGATTACAATACCTCCTAGTTAAGCTATGTTTTTTAAGCTAAATACAATAAGGAAATGCTAAGCTAAAAATGCAAGTAAACTAGAATGCAAGATGCAAGAATACTCTGAGAATGCAAGTAAGCAAAATGATAGCATAACATTAGCATAAGTGAATGATATGCAAGAATGAGGAGAGATCCTCCTTTTAAAGAGAAATGGATGGTGAGAGATTAAGAGGCAAAATCCAAGGGTGGAGAATAATCCTTATTTTGACTTTGGTGCATAAGATTCTCAAGAGGCAAAACCAATGGATATGGTTAAGAGGCAAAAAGATGTGTGGAAGAGATTAAGAGGCAAAAGGAGATTCCACTCACTTAGAAGAATTTGCAATCAATGTGAAGACAAAAAGTCTTTTTCTTTTTCTTTTAAATTAGGAAATTCTAATTTCATGTGATCACATAGGATAAAGTGAATTTTATTTAATTAAAAGGGAACATGCTCTTTTAATCAAACAAAGCTTAGGATAAAGTGGTCAAACTTTATGATATCAACAAATAAATGATAAAATGATGATTTGATCAAGAGATAAGAGAATAAATCAATACACAAGATTGATTAAGCATAAGATAAAGTCTAGTATATAAAATTTTAACGTTAGAGTGGAGCTCAAGGTTTACTAGGCCATTTTTAGGTGATAACATTTGCTCCTCTTTGACTAATGTGTGAGCGATTTGGGAACACATTGAGTAAAAGAATGATGATATCAAGGTAACTAATAGAGATCTGACTCCAAACCTGGTCGAACAAAGCATAGAGAGACAAATAATTTCAAACTTGATCGAATGAGAACTAACAAGATAGATAAGATAGATCTGACTCCAAACTTGATTGAACGAAGCACAAAAAAGTAACTAATACCAAACTTGATTAGACGAGAACTAGCAGAGATAGACAAGATAGCATAATCAATTTGTAGTTTTGAAAGATAGGTTATTCCTTCCCCCTCGAGATCAAAATTGAAATAAAGTAGAGGAGATGCAGAAATGAGATAGATTTGATCAAATCAAGATAAGATAAGGTTCAAGATGATTGATAAGCACACAAGACCAATTTTGACCACCAAGTGATGAGAATTTGCCCCATTTGAATGAGGTTGATCAAGAAGGTGTAGCATTGGCATTAGGTCAAAGCAAGAAGAAAGGATGATGAAATGATGATGGAGAAGAGGAAATGATGATTGCCTCAAAAGATTCAAGAGATTGGCCTCAAAGGGTCAGTCAGTTGCGCATAGAAGGAAAGAATTTTAAAACATGATTTTGAAAATCAAGATGAAGCTATATTTTGATTTTGATCCAAAAAATGGATCTAGAATGTTGAAATTAGGTAGGGGTGCAATTTTCATGAAAATTTGAGACTTTGAAAATTAGGTCAAAATGTTATTTAAGGGGCCCAAAGGGTCATTTTCAAATCATTTGTGCTTTTCGACTTCTAGTGAATCTAGAGTGAGATATAGCTTTTTGATGGCAGACAGGTGAGTACCCATTGATCAACACCATTTTGAGCTCATATGGTTGTACAATCAGCTTGAGGGTATCCCTAGGCGGTAAGTACCCAAAAAAAATTCTTGTTTTGCTTCATTTTTGTCATTTTTAGCATGTTTTTAGTAGATTTTTGAAATTTTTCATATGAAATTCTAAAGTATCACATGACTTTACTGAGAAATTTCATATGATACTTCATCCAAGTTTGAAGTATCGTATGCTCTTTATAAGGTGTATCGTATGAGGGACACCCATTAGTTGTATGATTTGGTGTGAAATAGCGTACCATCCTGAAGTATCACACCACCATGTTATGAAGTGTCGTATGAAGAAAAAGTTAACTATTTGAATATTGTCTGATAGATTTTGATGTCTTGACTACTTATCAACTTGAATAGGGATACTTTGATGCTTTATTTATTCTTTTAGTCACTTTATGATATATATGTGATGTATTCTGATGTGTTTTTGCTTGCATTTGTGATGCAGTGATGATTTCCAAATTTTTCCATCTGAGCACCTCACCCAGTAGACCTATGCTTGGTTTCTTGATTGTCTTCTAATGAGAGAGGCACTCTAGATACCATGGGCCTCATAGAGTTACTGCATATGCCCCATATTTGGGAAAAGTATGGGCTATTAACTGCACTTGCTGAGAGGTTCCATTCACAGTACATTAGCTTTCACCTACTTACCAAAGAGGTCATAATCACACTCGAGGACATACACTGCATTCTTCATATTCCATGCCATGGAGAGCCAATAAGTAACTTTGATAATTGCATATTCCAAATTAAGACATACTCATGTTCATTGTTGATGATGTTTTAATACTAGTACTGATACTAAAACTTGATCTTGTATGATGTAGATTTATTTTGATTAGTCACTTGCAGAATGGATTGTTGTCATGCAGACTATTTTTAGATATTTTTCCATCCTTAACTACACCATCCTCTGGGAGTAGATAATGGAAAATTATAGCAATGAGTACCCTATTGCATGCATTTTGTGTTCCTTAATTGGCCATGTGCTCAGAGCAAATAGGAGCCAGAGAGGATTTCAGTGTGGCTGGGGAAGTTTAGTGATGGATCTTCTATCTCGACCTAGATAGATGGCATGGGAACCCTCTCTCTTGGAAAACATGTATTGTGAGCTTCATGATACAGTCTATAGGGAGGGGAAGAGTTGGTCGAAAAAAGCTATATTGGCATAGGTCTGGGCATGGGAGCATATCACCATGCTCTATCCTAGAGTACAACCTAGATAGAGAGGCAAACCCTATATATATATATAGGTATTCATGGTTTATATAGAAAAATTTCATGGGGATACCCCATGCTAGCAATGAAAGTTAGATGATATGTATTCTATTTTCTAGCATCCATACATAGAGTATGAGTTGTGGGAAGAGGCCATAGATGATTTATCTTTCATGTTTTATAGTTGGCCACTAGTGGGCAAACATACAGATATTATCGAGAGATTTGTTATCAGTAGGGTATGGTGATAGTTTGGTAGGGTTCAAGGGATTAGCATTGAGACCACAAACTATGCCAAGTACAGGGAGGAGGAGGGCCTTGAATGGGGCCCCGTACTCAAATATGATATGTGTCTACATGGTACACAACAACTACAGAGGGTAGTACCTAATCTACTCCCTAGGGTCACAAATGTAGGGACCACCTCAAACTATAGGGGATGGATCTGAGAGCACCCATACTCGAGGTTTATGGCTCCCACATATTTGAGACCTGGAGGTAGAGGGGACAAAGATGATGATAGTGGAGATGGGGGTGGTGGAGGGAGAGGAGGAGGAGGTAGCACTAGTGGGTCCAGTGGTGATGCCCCTTCTAGCAGTAGACCATCCACCTAGTCTAGGTCTCGAGGGATGGAAGTCACAACGGACATTGATGAACTAGAGGAGCATCTAGTGAGATGACCATGGGTAGACTAGGGTAGTAGATTAGAGGACAGGTCAACACCATAGCCAGAGAAGAGGGAACCTACAGATAATGGATTGGAATAGAGGGTCAGTGCACTGGAGGCAGAGTTACAACAAGCATAGATTATTATAGCTATGAGAGACCAACAACAACAAGATGATAGGGCCCAAATACAGGAGCTAAGATAGGAGAAGGATCAAGCACAATGGAAGGTGCAATGACATAGGGCCAAAGTGGCCTATTATTACACAACCTACATAGCAATGGTACCCAAGGGTCATAGAGTACTAGACTATGCACAACATGCAAATAGATCAGAGGGTGCAATACAGGTACCAGATAGGGCCCACGCTCCTCTACCAACTCTACCTACTCAGGAGGGTGGAAGTCAGTCTTAGATTATATTTAGGGCTCTAGCTAAAATTTAGATTTGAGATTTTGATCATTATTATACTTGAACATGATCCATTATATATATATATATATATATATATGAATGATATACTTGATTCTTTTGATGTATTGTGTACTTGTCTCATTTATTTTATGCTTGTGGTTGTATCTTTACTTTTTGCACATGTATCATATGATATCATTTTGTACTCATGCCTTCTACTATATTTCTTTAGAATGTGATGCTCTCATGGTTGTTCATACTTTATGCTCTAATATATATGTAATGCACCTCATGATTTGAAATGTAACACTTTGAGTAGATTATATATGATGATATGATTAACCCCTTGTGATGATAGGAAAGGGTGAAAGGGTGAAAGATGAGTGATAAAGACATGATCAAGAAATATGAAAAGAAGATACGCTATTAAACGCAGCTGACTAATTGTCAAATAATTATGAAGGAGGCTCTCTCTTAACTCAAAATGCAAACTAGAATACACCTAAGAAATGCAAATTACTATGAAGATGCAGAGTGTGATTTTGCAAGGGTTAATAGGTCCTTGTTTTTATCATCAAGCCTTATTAAGGGACATCATAAGATCATACAACCATCACTAGTGTGAATGCAACTATGAAGATATGAATATGATCTATATCATATATAATGTAGGAAACACATGTAAGCATTGAGACATAAGTGTCGAGATGACCTGAACATGGTTTCCAAGTTAATGTTGCAAGCTTATACTAGTATCGAATCATAAGTGCCAAGATAACCATGAGTATGGTCTTGCATGAGAAAACATAATGTAACAATCAAGGATATATATATATAAATCTCATGAGTGTCCAAGGGTTCAAAGCAAGAGACACCTATGATCATTAAAGTAATACCCACAGGAAAAAATCAAAGAAAACATGCCCCATGCCCCCAGTCCCCTAATTGTAACATCATGGAGAGACTAAGGAGGGAACACTCAGTGAAAATCCTCCTTCAAAAAACACAAAAAGAAAAATAATTCATAACATGTCTCAGTTGTTTCATTTTAAGCATGATGTGAAAAGAAAATATCATTACTAACTTACTAGGACTCGTGCATGTAAGTGAGAAATATCACACAATCCTAGACTACAAAAAAAGCATCCCCTTAAGATAGCATATCTGATAAGTGTTAAGAAACACTCGATGTCAAAGGAGTAGTGTTGAGAAACACTGTTTGGGGTGAGCCACCAAGAGACACCACCACACACCAAAAGAGAGTACAGTTCATGCCCCCTAGCCTAGACAAAGACCAATTCCAGACTAAAAGAGATGGAAGATGGAAAAGGGGTTCATAGTGCAAAGCAACAAGCTGATAGATATAAGTGCATGGGTCTCAAGTAGTGCTTGTTTCCATTATATATATATATATATATATATATATATATATATATATATATATATATATATATATATATATATATATATATATATATATATATATATATATATATATATATATATAATTTTATTTATTTGCTACCATGACACATGTTTCCAGGTTTTTGCCAAGGCATGATTTTTTTGTATTTCAATTTATTTTTTTGTTCTTTTTCATTTTTTTCTTTTTTTGTATTTTTTTATTTTTTTTGGATACATCAAGGCACCTATTTCCATGTTTTCACCATGATTATCCTTTTTTCAAGACATTTTACAATTTTTAGAAATTTTTCAAGATCATAAGATATGTACAAAAGCTCTTGGAGCATCATGCGTAGAAATTCTTCAGATGAAGGATTTTGATAGGTTCAAGGAATTGTTACCCCTCATGTGTAGAAAGTTTATAAGCACCAGATCCAAAAGTAGTAGTAACTATGTAGGGACCCAACCAATTTGGTTCAAATTTTTCTTTTTGTGCTCTATTTTGTTGATTTTTAAGATTCTCTCTTAAGATGAGATCTCTAACCTAAAACTCTTTGGAATGAACCTTCTTGTTATAACTTTGTGACATCCTTTTCTAATATACTCTCATGTGGTCAAATGTGGCTCTTCTACACTCATCTAGAAGTTCTAGTTCTTGTATACACATGATTCTATTGTCATCGTTAGTGATAAGGCCTTTCAATGAGACTCTTAAGGAAGGTATCTCAACCTCAATAAGACAAATTTGATCCATAAACAAGTGCAAAGGGCATAGCGCCAGTAGGTGTCTGAATGCTAGTTTTGTAGGCCCAAAGTGCAAGATTGATTTTTAAGTGCCAGTCTCTTCTTGTCTTATTTACTATTATGTGTAAGATCTTCAACAATGTTTTGTTAGAAGCTTTAGTGTAGCCATTACCTTGAGGGTAGTAAATTGAAGACCAGTGTTGTTTAATCTTGAATTTCTTATATAACTACTTGAGATCCTTTTTTTGAATTGTCCTACATTATCAGTAACTATGAAGGAAGGCATGTCATAGTGACAGATGATGTGATTAAGGATGAAAAAAGATGCTTGGTTTCTTGTAGCAACTGAAAGAAGAACAACCTTGACCCACTTTGTGAAATACTCTATTGCAGTGATGATGAATTTGTGTCCACTAGATGAATTAGGGTGAATTTAACCCACCAAATCAAAATACCACTGCTGAAAAGGCCAGTGTGTAATAGAGGGAATAAGTTCCCAGCTTGGAACATGAATCAAGTTCCCATGTATCTGACACTTCTTACAAGACTTTGCATAGTGTATGGCATCTGTCTGCATGGTAAGCCAATAGTAACCAACCCTTGGTATTTTTTGAGCTAACGCAAGACCATTAGAGTGAGAACCACATACACCATTGTGGACTTCAGCTAACGCACACTCAGACTCATCTTTCTCTAGGCACCTAAGAAGTGTTCCATCTAGACCCTTCCTAAACAAGTCACTAGAGATGATGCTATAGTGGGAAGCATTGTGAATGAGTTGTCATTTCTCATTATGGGTTAAGTTGTCAAGAATGACTTGGTCATGCAGATAGGAGTAGATTTTAGCATAGAGAGAGGAATCATGACCAATTATAGTGTATATCACATAGTTTTTAGGGGATTCATAGGTAGGATAGTCTAGTTCTTCCACCAAGAATTGAAATCTAGATTCATGTTCTTCCAATAGTAAAATAGAAGCCAAAGTAGCCATAGCATCAACCATTCTATTTTTAGCTCTAGGATTCTACTGGAATGTGACAAAAGTGAAGTAGCTCTTGAGATCATCAATCATTTTCTTGTAAGGGATCAATTTCTCATCTTTTGTTTGATAGTTGTTATTAGTCTGATTGATGACAAGCCGAGAGTATCCAAAGATATGTAATTCAATAATCCTCCATTCAATATCCAATTTAATTCCATTTGTTAAAGCCTCATACTCTGTTATGTTATTTGTGCAAGGAAATAACAAATTATATGACTTTGGAATAGTGTAACCATGAGGGGTGATAAACATAATTCCAGCTCCAACACCATTTTGCATGTGTGATCCATCAAAGAACATTTTCCATGTGAGCTCAATCACATACATGATGGATGTGCTAGGAAAGTCCACCTACATAGGAGTATCATCTGGCAAAGGAAATTCAGCTAGTTGGTTAGCAATTGCATGTTCTTTTATAGCCTTACGATCGATGTACTCAATGTCAAATCTAGAAAGGATCATCATCCATTTAGCCAGTCGACCAATAAGAGTGGCTTTATTTAGTAAGTATTTTAAAGGATCAATTTTTATGATAAGATGTGTAGTATGTGCCAGTATGTAATGTTTGAGTTTTTGAGACACAAATACCACTGCAAGGCAAGCTTTTTTAATGTTGTTGTAATTGACCTCATAGGCTACTAGTATTCTACTCATGTAGTATATAGCTCTTTATTTTCCATGTTCATCTTGTTGCACCAATAATGCCCCCAAGGATGTAGTTGTAGCTGAGATATACAAAATAAGAGGGTTCCTTGAGATAGGAGGCATCGAGATTGAAGGTTTAGCCAAATATTCCTTGATCTTTTGAAGACTCTTTCCACATTCTTCATTCCATGTATGTGTAGCTACTTTGTGTAGATTTTTATAAAAAGGTTGATCTCTATTAGCAAGTTGAGATATAAACCTCCTAATGGACTAAAGGCATCCTTGCAGACTCCTTAATTGACTTATATTTTTAGGAGGTGGCATTTCCATTATATCTTGGACCTTTTCGGGGTCGATCTCAATTCCTTTAGCTGAAATGATGTACCCAAGTAGTTTTCCTAAGGTGACGCCAAAATCACATTTCTTATTATTCAATTTGAGCTAAAATTGTTCCATCCTATCTAAGATAAAACTCAAATCTTCAATATGTGTGTTCCTTTTTTTAGACTTAGCCAAGGTATCATCCACATAATCTTCCATGTTTTTATGCATCATGTCATGAAAGATGGTGGTCATAGCTCTTTGATAAGTAGCTCCAATATTCTTTAATCCAAATGGCATTACATTCCAATAAAAGGTTCCCAATGTACATGTGAAGGAAGTCTTTTCTTGATCTTTAGGAGCTATCTTGATCTGATTATATCCTAAGAAACCATCCATGAGAGAGTACATTTCATAACCAGTAGTCATATCCACTATCATCTCTATGTTAGGAAGTGGAAAGTCATCATTTGGGAAAGCTTTGTTAAGGTCTCTAAAGTCTATGCATACAAGAATGGATTTATCATGTTTAGATATAGGTACAATGTCGGATATCCATTTAGTGTAATCAATATCCCCTATGAATCCAACACTTAGGAGTTTTTCTAACTTTTCTTTGACCAAGAGAGCTATATGTGGATGCATGTTTTGCAACTTTTGTTTGAATGGATTAACACTAGGAGCTATGGATAGATGATGCATAATTATATTAGTGTCCAGCCAAAGCATGTTTGCATATGTCCAAGCAAAATTTATCTTCTCTATGAAGAATTTAGTGAATTATTGTTTTTCATCCGCTGACAAAGATTGAGCTAAATGTATCTACTGAGGTGCTTCTATTGTTCAAAGATTTATAGTTTGTGTTGGTTCTATCAAGATTGAAGATCTTTCCTAGAAGTAACTAGGCAAGCTACCAAGTACCTCATCTTTGGGTGCCTTAAAGAGGTTTTCACCCTCAGATACATCATTTTTTTAAACTTATTTTTTGCTCTTACACTGCCATGAAATGTTTTTCGCCATCAGAGCACCCATTATTTTTCAATTTTCTTTTTATTTTGTGACTAAGGTACTTGATATCTATCTCATTCATGTTGATTGTTAGTTCACTAGTGGAATAAACTATGGGTTCAATGGCATTAAGGTAACATGAAATTTCATAGTCATTTTGAAAGGAAGGTAATGCAGGTTGTTGGTTTTGTTGTGACCAATCAAATAAGGTCAGGGTAAGTGAGTGGGAGGGAAGTGATAGGTTCCAAAGCATTGATATGGGGGGAATCATCTCTAGGGATAGGACATTCAGAATCTATAAGGTCTCATTCAAAAGTACCTAGATCGATCTAATCCCTAGCATGGTGAACTTGATCAATGAAAGAGGCATATAAGTTTGAATCATTAGGCCCTACAAGTGGCTCGTCTATAGTTTGGTTAGCATAATCATGGACCACATCTATTCCTAGATGTATTGACTCAACTAAGAGAGACTCCCATTCATATTCTTGTGAGTAAACATCTCTATCTCTTTGTAGTAATTGTGCCATGTTCTTGCAGATGCATTCCCTATTAGGATCTTCAACTTCTGACTCTTTTTTTTGGTGAGATGAGGAAGCTTCATTGTCATGTTCAAATGGGGATCCTTCTTCATTCCAAAGAATGGAAATACAGGGAACAAAATTGTCCTCATTTTTCTCAAAAGTGTGAGTAGGCACATTTTCTTCTTTAGATTCACTATTATCAGGAGATGGGTCAAAAGCTAGTCGTGCATTAGAAAATCCCAATCTAGTCTTGTCCTTGGACTTTCTTCCATTTGTGTGACTCATAGGTTCAATAAGAGCAAGTTTCTTATCACTCAAAATACCATGAGCTATGTAACCCATTTTAGCTAGGAATTCATAGCCTTTACCATATTTTTTAGGAGATATTTTAGAAGTAAGCACAACTTCTTCAGGTTCTCTTCTCCTATACACCCATTCTCTAACAGGTTTTTCTTCTCTTTCATCTTCTAAGGGCACTAAGGATTGGACAAAAGTATCATAACATGTCATAGTGGAAGATGAAGGCTTTTTATCTTCTGAAGGTTTTCAATAAGAGCTAGGGGAGACTAGAAGTGTAGTAATAGAGTCCAATCAATATTCTCCCATCCCTAGATTTAGCATTTTCATATTTTTATCACAATTGGCAAGAGTAGTCTTATTCTCATTAGTAGATCTATTGTATGGTACTAAAGATTCAGCAGTAAGTGCATTGATAGACATGGAATTATCCCCTGGGATAGAAATTTCAATCTCATTGAAGGGGAATTTTATGCACTGATGATAAGTGAAGGGAATTTCTTACATATCATGAATCCAAGGTCTCCCTAGTAATATATTATAGGAAAGAGGGATATCAAGAACTTGAAAGACCACCTCCTTTTCAACTCACCCAATTCAAATGGGTAACATAATCAATCCCTTAGAAGACCTTTTAACTTTTTCATAAGCCTTGATAGTGATCTTTTTCCTTGAATCAATAGTAAACTCTGACAATCCTAGCTACTTAATTACATTGAAAGAACAAATATTTAACCCAGTGCCATTATCTATTAGCACATGTTTGCCTCGAGTTCAATAGATTTGGATCTCAATGTGCAAGGCAAGGTTGTGTAGGTGACTTAAGGACTTGTCATCTTCCTCAGGAAAGGAAATGTGGTGAGGAGCAGCAATTTGATTAACCATAGTCTGGAATTGATCAGTATCAATGTTTTTAGGGACACTATCTATTTGTAAAGCCTTTTCTAAGATCTCCTTGTGCGTAGGTGATAACTCAAGCAACTTGAAGATTGAAATCTAAGCCAGAGTATATTGAAGTTGATCCACTAGACTGTAGCTTGACTTGCTAGAAGTAAAGGTTTGTTTAGAAGAGGATATCACTTAGTTAGGATTAGTTTTCTTGGAAGAATTTAGACCTCTAATAATAACCTTAGGTTGACTCCTAGTAACAACATTTAGACTTTCCTTAGGTGAAGCGGAGTCGAAACCTCTAAGAATGATCATTTTTTTACACTCATTAGAAGGTTGGGATTGTATGGAAGAACCAACACCTTTCAAGATAACCTTGGGTGCCTCATCAATATCTAAATCATAGTGGGGTCCATTAGATCTCACCATGTTAACATTTTCATTCATTGGTTTGAGCATATTGATAACATTGTCATTGCTCGTATAAGTGTAATTGATCTTAGCTCCCTCATATTTATTGGATATTGATGCCTCTCCTTTATCATACATAGGGAGTGGCTCCTTAAAAGCTTTATGGTCTAAATTCTTGGCAAGACCATCTACTCCAAATTTCCCATTCTCGATAAGATCTTGAATGACATGCTTCAGTATTATGCAGTTGCCAATCTTATGTCCTTTGTTCTTATGATATTCATAATAATGATTGTCATTCACTTTTGGCTCATAAGGTTTAGCATATTCCAGTAATGTGATAATCTTGTTGGTAAGTAATATCTTAAGTATCACATCATATGAGTCTCCCAAAGGGGTAAAATCATGCTTAGGCTTAGGTTCCCATAAAGATTTATCCTTATTAGCATCATTAGACTTTGTAGCCTCTTGTTGTTGAGTTGTTAAGATAGCAGTAGCCAAGTTGAATATGGACTCTTTAGGTTTGGGCTCATCAATAACACCATCATTAACCAAGTGCTTGTTCTTGTTCCAAGGATTACTCTTATCTTTGTTATATCCATGACCATTGTTACATTTATCTTTTCTCAAACTAATCGCACCCTTCTTAACCAAAACATCTTCTAATCGGAAAGAACTTTCAATCATGTCATTAAAGGTGAAGAAGACTTGCTTTCTAATATCATAGTGTAATTTGGGAATAAGATTATTAACAAAGATGTCAATCTTTTTGGTCTCAGGAAGTTGTCGTGGATACCTTGAGTGTAGCTTTCTCCATCTTTGTAAGAATGTTTCAAAGGGTTCACCTTGTTTTTTCTTGATGTTGCATAGGTCAAGTATAGTTACTGGATGTTGAATCTTGTTGTATAAACCTTTTCACTAACTCATCAAAATACTTGAGTTGAGGTGTGATTTTCATGAACCACTCCATAGCTTGGTCATTTAGACTCCTAGGAAAGAGTCTCATAAGATAAGTATCATCATGCATGAAATCCATACTCAAAGCATAAAATTGTCTAACATGATTATGTGGATCCCCATTTTCATCATATTTATCATACTTAAGGATTTCAATATCTCTTGAAAAGGGCATCATGTATAGACTCTTTTCAGAAGGTAAAGCTCATATAGATTCCATATAAAAGGATGATTTAGGCTTATCCTTTTCTCTTTTCAAGCTCAACATTTCACTTTTCAAATTTTGTATTTCCTTGATGGAAACTTCCAAAGCTGAGGGTTCTCTTTTTCGAATCAATCCATCAACATCAAATTCATGTGGAAGCTTCAATCCTCTGGAAACCAAGTGAAATAAGTATTGATCATTATTTTGTTCCAATGTCTTCAACATATGTCTTTGGTAACGATCATCTTGTTAAAAATTTAGGATCTCTTCTTCAGCAATTGCATGCTCTATATTGTTACAACATTGAGAGTTACATCTAGAATGTGAAGATCTTGGAGGTGAATCATATCCATTGTGTTGAGACCTTGGAGGAGATCTTGGTGGTGAATTATTTCCACTATTCCCATAGAAATTGTTATTAAATAGTTGAGTCAATCAAGCTTCTTGTTCCTCCATGTAAGTTTTTCTTTCTAATTCAATTTGTCTTAATCTTTCATTTTGATCAAAAAGATCATTCAGCCTCTTTTTATGCTCTACCCTAGATATGGTGAAAGATAAACTATTTTCATATTTTCATGATGCAATAGGTGTCTCACAAGTACTATCAAAGGTACTTCCAAAAGGATCAAACCAAATTTCAGTATTATCCTCTTCTTTGTCAAAGATAACCTGAGGGTCTTTGTCTTGATGACATTGACGCCTAGTGGGAAAGGGTAATTCATCAAAGATAATTGGTGGTTGCTTTCCTTGATCAATTTGGTATCTATTTGTTACTAACATGAATGAGAGTGTAAAGAGCCAATTAAGATGACACAAGACAACTTGATGTCCACCCTAGAAAATAAAAGTGTTCACTTGTCCAAAAGCAAAAAAGAGAATAAAAGAGAGATTAAGATGACTTATCACAAAGTGCCCAAGTTGCAGGTAAGATCACTGTGTATGACACTTGTGAATCAAGTCAAAAGATAAAGTCAAATCCAAGATAAGATAACCAAGAGAGATTATACAAGTGAACAAATCTACTAGTAAATAATATAACCAAGGTATCAAAGTAATCCTTTTTAGCTAAAAACAACCCATATCCTATCAATTTTAGACTAAGAGACCAGAAATGGTCAAATGTAAGCTCCCTAAACTAGCTAAGAGAAAATTTGGACCAAACCAACTCATATCAGAATCTGGATGATAGACCTTAGATAATCAGATGACACTTAGATTGGGAAGAAAATTCATATGATAGACCCCTGTAAAGTCAGACAACACTTTAGGATAGAATGATATTTTGTAAGTAGGATGATATACCTTAGTACTGTAGAATGATAGTTCTATGAACAATAGGAGATACTCTAGAATGTTGCATGATATTTCTCACTAAAGTAGGCGATATTAATTTAGTAAACAACAAAGGACCAATTTTGACTCAAGATCATTTTTCTAGTCAACCGTTTTGACTAATTTGACAAAGTGACAATGTGTAATAGAAAATTTAATAACAAGTTTGAAGTTTAAAGCCAATTTTTCAAAGCAATCATGAAACATAGAGTAGTCTTAAAATAATAAAGCAAGGGAAAAAACACCCTTGCATGATACAAACATTTGTGAGGTCTCAAAGGAAAAATCCATGAATAGTATCGTTATGTGTATGTTCAAATGATTTCCACAAGTTTTGCACAAGATGAATACACATCAATAAAATTATACCTAAGGTCAAGAGGTAAGTGCTTCAACCTTTACCCACAACTTGATGTTCTTAGCCCCATGATTAAGTGGTTGAATGGCCAAGTTATGGATCAATTGGAGGAGAACAATTCTCAGATCACATGTCCTTCCATATTTCCATATTCAAGCTTTGCATCCAAGGGAACACATATGGTGAGTATCTTGAGGTGATTTAGGTAAAGTCCACTTGGATCAATCCTTTCACAAAGTAAATCACATGACCAAAAGGTTATCCTTTAAGTCCTAACCTGTGTTTAGTAAGAATCTATGTTCATGACTATCCCTTGTAGTTTCACAAGTGAAATTAAGGCCTATAGCCCTACAAGAACCCAAAATGCATAGTCTCACAAGAAATATTTAGACCTCTCGGCCCTATACAAAGTGAATGTACTCCTCTTGTAGTCTTGTAAACAATATTGAGACCAAGATGGTCCTACAAGAACCTAGTCAAATGTAGTGCAAGATTGAGGCAACTAGGCCCTACACATGAAGAAGCATTAGAAGTAGAAAATAGGCAATTCTTCCCTCTATTTAGATTGAAGGAATATTTTGATTATAGTGGGATGGAGTTAGCCAGGTTCTCTTGTTTCCCACTTGTGTCATTCCCAAAAGATTGCTCTCTTGGCAGGGCCTCCAAAAGTAAATGCAAGAAAGCAAATGGATAGCTAGTGGAGGTCTAGATTTCTGATTTTACATGAGGAAAAGAGCACACTCTCCTACTCCACAGTGTCTCCCAAACACATCAAGCACATATTCATTTACCCAAGACTTTTTAAAAATGATCAACTAAGCAAGTCAAGATTTTTTATTTTCCAAAAGGAAAAGAGAATACTCTCCTACTACTCAACTAATCACAAGACAAGAAGACTTCTAATTAAGCTAGGTGCCTAGAAAACCAAATGTAAGAAAACACAATGTTGATTTGTATCTCCAAGGAAACCTATAAGACAAATAGCATTAGTATTTTAAAGATTGAGTCATTGACAAGTGTCCTACATCATAAAGCATTAGTAGTCATGAAAGTGTTGATCTCTTTGACAAGAAAATCTTACAAAACCACATGTTAGAGCATAAAAGATATGCAAATGAAAGCAATAACCCTGCAAGATCACTTGTTAGTCGCTGTTAGAAAACTAAAAAACCCAAAAATGCAAGAAAATGCAAGCAAGATAGGATAAAACTCAAACTATGACAACAAATGAATCTAGGTGATACTTCACAGACTGTCAAGAAAATTGTACGATATACTTCTAGGAAGCAAGCAATATTTTAGAACAGTACGATATACTACAAAGAAGCAGTGTGATATTTCCCTAGGAAGGAAATGATATTTCTCTAAGAATTAAAATGATATTCTAGAAACTGAGAAATTTTGCTTGGTAGTGTTAAGAAATATCATCCTGGTATATACTAGAATGCCATACAACTTTCTGGCCTGCAAAACAAAAGTGACAAAGTTGCGACAACAAAAAGCCAAAAATGCAAGATATGGAGCTAAAAATGAATGTCTTGCCCCATGATGGGCACCAAAAATGTGTGATTAATGTGACACACTTATATAAACCATTGTACTTGAGAGAATCCATGAAGAAGGAGATCTCAAGAAGCGGCTTATAGATTCCTATCTATGATGTGCAAGAATCTAGATATTATGCATAGTGGCTCTCAAATGAACCTCAATAAGAAACCCTTGCAAGGTGCACCATAGAATAGAAGATTCAAAATGATAATGCAAGATGAGAGATGATCTAAATGAGATGCAAGAACTAAGGTAGAATGCAAATGCAAGAACAAGAAAGCAAAGCTAATCTAACAAGATTACAATACCTCCTAGTTAAGCTATATTTTTTAAGCTAAATGCAATAAGGAAATGCTAAGCTAAAAATGCAATTAAACTAGAATGAAAGATGCAAGAATACTCTAAGAATGAAATTAAACAAAATGATAGTATAACATTAGCATAAGTGAATGATATGCAAGAGTGAGGAGAGAGCCTCCTTTTAAAAAGCAATGAACATTGAGAGATTAAGAGGCAAAATCCAAGGGTGGATAATAATCCCTATTTTGACTTTGGTGCATAAGATTCTCAAGAGGCAAAATCAATGGATATGGTTAAGAGGAAAAAAGATGTGTGGAAGAGATTAAGAGGCAACAAGAGATTCCACTCACCTAGAAGAATGTGCAATCAATGTGAAGACAAAAAGTCTTTTTTTTTTCTTTTAAATTAGGAAATTCTTTTTTCATGTGCACACATAGGATAAAGTGGATTTTATTTAATTAAAAGGGGATAAGTTCTTTTAATCAAACAAAGCTTAGGATAAAGTGGTCAAACTTTAGGATATCATCAAATAAATGATAAAATGATGATTTGATCAAGAGATAAGAGAATAAATCAAATGCAAGATTGATTAAGCATAAGATAAAGTCTAGTATTTAAAATTTTAATGTTAGAGTGGAGCTCAAGGTTTACTAGACCATTTTTGGGTGATTACACATAGTAGTAGGAGGATCAACAACATTGGTGGAAGAAGAAGGCAAAGAATGGGTAGACTCAATGATCTTGGTAGAATGGGAAGGTAAAGGGTTGGTATAGATTTGAAAGTTTTGGTTGAGAGGGGCAAAAATTTGTTTCCTTAATCATTAACACCCTCAATAGATACATCATTAGAATCAATAAGGTCTTGAACAATAGACTTTAAAGAAAAACATTTTTTAGTATCATGAACAAGTTGATAATAACATTGACACAAAGCTTTGGGATCAAATTTTTTGTTGGACTATTTTGAAGGATCAATTGGATTGATGGGGGGAATTGTTAAAGCATTAGCATTAATAAACTCAACATCACATGTTTTTCAAAGATTCTGAAAGAGATGTAAAATTTATAGAGGATCTAAAAATAAATGTCAAATGAGCCACACCTTTGGATGTTGCTTCCACTTGTACATCAATGTTTGATGAATTGTTGATCTTGATGAAGCCCTTAGATTTTTGAAACTTTTGAAAAGGTTGGGAAGTGACATCACTCTTATAAATCAGATCCATTGGAGTGGTGCTCTCAAATTCACTCACTTTAATATGATAATTACGAAGCACTCCACACAATTGAGTAAAGGAAGAGAATTCAAAAGAAAACATCTTATCACTAATGTCTTTTTGGAAATTAGCACTGAAAATATGTTGCACATCAATATCAGACATAGGATAAGAAATATAAGCATGCAAATGCTTAAATGTAGCTACCAATGAAATTAGTTACTTTTTCTTTAGCATCTTGTTTACAATGCATCAAATCGGTCAAAGAAACCTTAAGACCAATATTATTTTAAAATTGTTGAATGAAAACATTAGAATTTTTTTGAAAGGAATAAATAGAATAGGTGGAAAAGAATAATACCATTTCAAGGATTTGTCTCAAAAAGTTATAGTAAATAGTTTAGCCATGAATCAATAATTATGAGATAAGTAACTACACAATGTTTGAAATATCTGTGCATGAGTCAAGGGGTCACCTTTACATTGAAAGTCTCCAAGTGAGGTATTTCCATGTATTTATGGATAATGATATGAATGATGTCTAAGGACAAAGGGCTATCAATGTCACAAGTAGGAATATTGAATTTGGATTGAGTCGTAGAGGTAATTTGTTGTTGCAAGGATGAAGTGATTTGAGAAAGATAATTGATAGTGGATTCGGTAGAAAGGTTGGTATGAGGCATGTTTGAAATGTTTGGACCATTATAGAAAATGGGATGAGCCTTGAAATATTAAAATGAAACATTTTTGTAGGTAGGCATAGATGAAGGTTGGGAAACACATGGAACACTTTAAAGGAGGAGGAATAAGATTAATAATACTTCCAAGACTAACATGTGTAGGATTGATGTTGGAATGGATGTAGTTATGAGAGGTGGAGCATAAGTAGAAAAAAGGTAATGAAGTAGGAATAGGAATATAAGTCTCAATACTATTGAGAGGTTGAGTTAAACCAAGGTCTTAAGAACACTCTTCAATATGTTTAACATTACTATCAATAATATGGGAAACAATGTGTAAAAAATAACACCATGTTCGTCGGTGTGAATCAACTTTCTCAAACCTTCTACTACAGAGATGGATTTAGTATTAGCTTTGTATTGACCTACCCATTGTTCAAACTCTTCAAAATTGTGGGAAAGTTTTTTCACTTATAAAGAGAGGAATCTTAAGTTCTCATCTTCATCGTGAGAAGAGTGGGAAGAAGGATTCTCAACAATAGTGGGAATGTCATTAGCAAGCATGTGTGTGTCATCAAGATTAATAAGAAACAAAGAGGACTCAAGATCAAAGGAACCCATAAGTCTATAGCTTCTCCTAATTGAAATACTATAGTTAGGGACTCAATGTTATAACACTCATGCATAAGAAAAATGAAAGAGAGATATGTCTAATAAATGCAATTATCAAATTTGAAAGAAATATGTAATGTCGCCAAGTAGGAGGCTATCAATTTCCAATTTTTACCACAAATTATTGTGTAATTAGATAATCCAACTTAATAAGATAATGAATAATTCATAATACACTAGCTAATTAACATAATCAATCCCACTTCCTTACTTCTCTTCTAAACTCAACCCTAACGATATTGTGGATTTACTTATCATAGGGTGCTTGACACCAATCTACAAGTAGGTTCCCTCAAGCTTTGGGACCCCCATCCCTATCCTATCTTGGGACCCCACCTACATTATGTGGATTTACTCCATATCTCCCTACACAACACCAACCTATCACCTCATAGGACTATACCAAGAGATTAAGGAATAGACTACGTATATATTAATTCTCTTGTATTACAAAAAATATATTCATGTAATATATAACTATATAATTTGAATTATTATATTTATTATATGTATATATCTTGATATATCCATATGTGTAATAAAATTGAATTTAATATATATGTCTATATATTAATAATAGATTTATTTATAATATTTGATTAATACCATTGACTAATATATGTGTGTGTGTGTGTGTGTATACATAAATATACATACATACATACATACATACATACATACATACATACATACATATATATAATATATATATAGTAGTTGAATTTAATTTATATTTTAAATAAATTAAAAATTTATTTATATCATACATATATCAATTATGTCTCGTGATAGTCTACCCCTCCCAAATTTGCTCATCCTCAAGCAACGATACATTTTCTTGCTTATGGTTTAATAAAATAAATTGATAACTTAGCTTAAGACAAGAATTTCTCTTATTTTCAAGAGAAATAATTTTCTAGACCATCTCATAATGGTGTCTATTTGAGTTTTCCCCAAAAGTCCATATGATAGGATGCCTCAAATTCATATCTCTCAAGTTATTCTATTATTTTAGATAAACTAAATAGAGTCATACATAGAGTATACACTTGCAATTATATGCATGAAATTATGAAACGACAAAGTATACACATCAATGCATGAAGATACATAGCATACACACAATATACATTAGTGCGCAAAGATACAGGGCATACAAAGAGTATACATATTAATGAACGAAGACACAAAGCATATACAAAGTATAAACATTAATGCATGAAGACACAAAGCATACATGAAGTGGACACATTAATGTTGAGGACACAAAGCATATGTATTAATGCATGAAGACACATATCATACATTATGTATATAACATTAATGTATGAGGACACAGAGAATACACAAAGTATACACTTGGGAAACACACATTATTAAAACTCTTCTCTTTATTGATTCACTCTTACACTTGCATTATACAATATTTTGTCAAGATGATTCTCAGGGAGCCTTAAAGAGGTTTTATGTTATCATATTAATATTTCTCTATGGAAAGTGGTTGCTAATCTATTTTTACAAAAGTGTTTGTAGATACTAGAGTGGATCCTCCACAAATATCCATTTGTTCCCCAACCCTTCATTTGTATCTTGGATGCTTTTGAACTCCCATTTATCATGCCTTGATTTTTTTTGTTCAGGTTTCCATATGTTTCTCTATCAACTATTGCTTTCTATATTGTGGGCTCTCTTCTCTTCTTCCACATCTATGCTCTAGGTCCCAAATTTCTTTACATTTGTAGCACAACTTTCTTCATTTATATTACTTTTTATGACAAGTGTGTCATTGTTCCCAAGGTTCTTGGCATTTGAAGAATAAATTATTTTTCTTAAGCTCATCTATGTGTAGGAACTCCTTTTGGTGTCTATATTTCTTATGGAAGGTTTTTGTATGCTCAATTGCTTCTTTGATAATTGTGGATGATGTGTCTAATCTTAAAGTTATTTCAGCGCAACGTCTAGGGTTGTTGGTTTAGGGGTGCTTACCATACCCTTGAGTGCATCCCTCAAACCTTTAAAAAAAATGTAATTTAACCTATCTTCATCAATCCCTAAAACTCTAACTATAATTCCTTGGAAATTATGGTATATAATAATCCAAAGTTCCTTGTTGTTTGATTTGGGTTTAACCTTTTAAAATCTTCTTGGGGTGTTTCCTATCAGGCCCTTTTATTTGATTTTGTGAAAATTCATCATAGGAAGTTATGTCTTGGTGTCCTTGGGGTGTGGATTCCATGGTACCACCACTCATGTGTCAATTATTTCAAATACATGATAGTGAATTGGCAGTGCATCCTCCTATGTTATTGGGATAAGAGTTAAATACGTGTTCAACTTTTGCAACCAAATATGGGCTGAAATTTTTCTCAATTCGTCAAAGTTTGGAAGTGTTACTTTAGTCACTTTATTTTTTTAGGTCCTTCTTTGTATGTTCACCTTTCTTTCTTATATGTATCATGTCTTTTGGCATCACAATAATCATTGAAAGAGATATCCTTTCTAAGGTGGAGGTCAACTCTTGAGTATGCCTCTACAATCTCATCAATTTTATTCATAGGAGGGATGTTTATTTCTTCTTCTTTCCTAAGCTCCCCTCTAGGTAGGAAGAGGGGTTTGTTGTCTTAAGATTTGGTACTCTAGGAGATCTATTATTATTTATGGAATTATTGGAATTATTGTCCCTTCCATTACCACTCATATTTTGAATAGCTTGAAGGAGGGAGTTGATTTGTTCTTTCATTTTGTTCTATGAGGGCTTGGGTGGTGTGGTTTATTTTTACCATGAAGGCCCTTAATTAATTCCTTATTTGATCACTCATGGTGGTGGTGAGTTTCTTTTTCTCTCTTTCCAATGCTCCTTGAGCTCTTTGGTTAGTTTGCATCAACTACCTTTCACAAGATGGCAGGAAAGATGCTTTGATACCACTTGTAATGTCCCCAACTAGGAGGCTATCAATTTCCAATGTTTAACAAAAATTATTGTATAATTCAGTCAATCTAATTTAAGATGACAATGAATAATTCACAATACATTAGGTAATTAACATATTCAAGCCCACTTCCTTACTTCTCTCCTAAACTCAACCCTAAGGAGATTGTGGATTTACTTGTTGTACGTCGCTTGATGCCAATCTACAAGTAGGTTCCCTTAAGGATTTGGGACCTCATCCCTATCCCGCCTTGGGATCCACCTACATTCTATGGATTTACTCTACCCCTCCCTACACAACACCAACCTATCACCTCACAAGGCTATAGCAAGAGATTAAGGGATATGTTAACGTATATATTAATTCTCTTGTATTACAAAAATATATTCATTTAATATATAACTATATAATTCAAATTATTATTATGTGTTATACATTCATACATATACATTATATCATACATACATATACATATAATAATATACATACTATATATATATATATGTATATATATGTATATATGTATGTATGTATATATGTATGTATATATATATGTATATATTATATGTATGTATATATATATATATATATACATATATACATACATACACACATATATCTATGTATATGTATATGTATATATATGTGTGTGTATATATATATACACACATATATATTTACATTATACATATACATAGATATATATATATGTATGTATG